>CM019753.1:26921745-27420040 GCA_009761765.1 Phenacoccus solenopsis | reverse complement strand
TTTTTTTCAAAGATTTTAGTGAATATTAAATACATGTATATAATGGGAGCTGGAACCAATAACAGCCTTGTTTAAAAGTAAAAATAAATATACAAAACCAATCGCGAAGTTACCCATCAAAGAAAACAAGAAAAGCGAAATTTCTAGTTCAAGGTATCGGCATATTACATAGGTACACGTACTCGCGAGCAAATCGCGAGATATTTTTCGACTTCACCTCTAACCAAATTTTTCGCTTCGTTGCAATTGTTCGAATTCAGACAGACTTCGCATCGTATAAACTTCACTGTATACAGTGACATTATTTGGCGAAATAATCACGTATTTAAATTTATCTCAAACTATTTTCACGATTTCATAGAACCAAACTAGGTTATACATACTTTACACCGAAAAGAATATAACCAAAGAAAAGAGGTACTAACAACAGTCTATTCATAGACAGATGGTAAAACTACAATTGTAGGTACGAGATATCAAAATGAAATTATTCGAGATATACGTAATAATGAATTTCCACAAAATGCTAAAATCTGACCCATTACGACAATATTAGACACCACTGAAAAAAATTCAAATATAATTTTTTCAACTCTCCAGTACCTCAATTAAATATCTATTAGGTACAAAATTCCGCTTCACTAGTTATATGAAAATACCCTCCATTTATCCCGTTACATTAAAGGGTCCGTTCATAAAAACACTTCAAAAAAAGATTCCCTGATATGGGAAAAAAATCAAACCCGTGTTTACATTTCAAGAATACGCTTAGCACTAGGTTCATTTTACCGTCCTATATTTCAAATAGAAGAATATTTTATGCTTAAATGCATTGTTATTACCATTTTTGCTAATTCAGGGCATATTCTATGCGGGTATTATTTTGTTACGATTGTAGATAAAATTAGAATGATTTGCATCTTCAAAAGAAAATGAGCAAGTAAAAAAAAAATAAATTTTTCTCATGAAAAATTATCAGTAATATCATTATAAAAAAATATAATTTGATTCAGAATTTATCTGTGCGAGGAAGTACATATTTTGGGTAACAATTTGACTAATGTTTTATTCCAATCAAGTAAAAATTTTGTTACATTGTAGGTACAGGCATGAGTGTCAAATAGGTATAGATAGTGAATAATGATTACGTGTTTCATGCATTTGTGCATGTCTCACGAACTTGCTAATTTTGCCATTATATCTGTTGTACATAGTTATTCTTTACGCAGGTTTATTCCTTTTGTCAACATTTAGAGAAACACGAGTTAATGCCTTATTCTTTAAAAAATGTGGCAAAAGTAAATTTATTCTGATGAATTCAAAAATTACACATTTTTCAGGTCACTCGATTAAAACATGATAAAATTTTTTAAAAGAACGAGACAAAACATAAATACGAAGTTAAAACTCTCCCCCTATCTCCTTATAAAATCAAATAGGTGATAACTTGATTTTTCCATTAAAAACTTAGCTAAATAAAAAAAAATAAAAAACTTCCATACATTCCAACGCAGAGAAAAATGTCATCATTTTTCGCAATGATAATTAAATATCTAACATAGGAATTGCTTCAAAATTAAACGGTTTGTAAACCAACATTTATGAGGTTTCCTGGGAGATATTCAATATACATTTGGTTGAGTTATAGCACATGTGAAATTTTCCAAACTAAAAGTTACCCTGAAATCCGATTGATGTTAACTAGTACCCAACCATCATGTTGAAAGGTTTCAACGATCATAGCAAATAAAATACAAACATAGGTTAAAACTCTCCGAAACGCGGTCAACTGCACTCACTAGTCTATACATTTCTACTTTCAAGTTTCCTTGATTGGTTAAAGTAAACGTAGTTAGTCATGTTATCTATCTCACTAAACACGCTTTTAATTCGATCAACAGCATATATGGCACCATCGCACCAATTACCAATTAGTGTAACGTTCGATCTCTTCGTTTTAAACATGTTGTGTCTTGAACGCGATGGGGTGTAGTTCGATTTGTCCAATACATTCTCACAGCAATACGTTGCTGTAGATCAGCTGAGAATAAATTGTGATTCCTTATTGTTATCGTGTTGATATAGAAGGCTCGTAGCTAGCTAACTACTCTTCATTTCATTGGGACGAACCAAATCCAAGAGGGAGCTTTCGATTCTTTTATTTGTTGGTTAGTACTTTTGTATTCGATACAAAATTTTAAGGTGGGGGGAGGCTCAAATTTGTTCAGAAGCAGCTCAGATCTCCTAGCCTTCCTCTGCTATGGGCTAGGATATAGTAATAATGTAAATGAAAAACGAAGGTGCTTCAATAACTACTCCCATTAGTTGTGCGATAAACTTACGCATTTTAAAATACTTTCGGCAAAATTAATATTGTATCGTGAAAATATTATCTCACTAAGGAATCGAAAAATGAAACAAGGGTGAAACAATGTTTCAAAGAAAAAATGCATTTCTGAACAAAATGATACAATGAACATGAATTCTTAAATTCAAAATTGATCTCAGCCTCCAATTAACTTTTTTTATGCGAAATTTACTACTTCAGCATTTTCTTTTTCCAGCATAACAATACATTAAAACGAATGAATTTTGGTTTTTTTTCTCTCGAAAGTTTAAAATAGGCAGGTAAAAAAATATTAGAAGATTTGCAATGCACGCTCAAAAAATTTCAGCCGTCTAGTTTAATATTTACTCTCATCACATAGGGATTGGATCGTGTAAATTCTCATTTTTTTAAATTGCAAAATTTTCGTGTTTTTCTCTAGTTTCGATATAGTTTTCAATAATTCGAGTTGAATAATAATTGAAAAAAAACCTGTAAAATTTTGTCTCGTTATTATTTTTTTTAAATAAATAATTTATTTAGTTCGAAGACGCACGATTTTCTCGTTTACCTACGAACGAACTACATTTTGTTCGCTCATAAGCAAATGAGAAAATGGTAAAAAACCGACCGTTACACGACCTCCGACATTATTGATGGTAATATAATTAAATATAAAATCAGTCAAGGCTAATAATAAAATACGTAAAAATGTTGGTTCAGCACAAACAAAAATAACGAAGAATGTAAAATTAAAGAACCTTTTTCCCATTTTAAATATTAAAATACTTAACAATGCCGAAGTTTACGAAAAATAAATTTTTAATTCAATCTTCATGATTTGAACGTTGATACCAATCATTCGCATACTGGGTATGTGACACATTTAAACTTTTTTACACTATAAATTGGTATAATAAAGTTCAAACTCCACCTTTCTACCTTAATGTGGAATGTAATAGCCGAAAAAAGATTTTGATAAACCCTTTTTTAAGTGCTCTTTTCGAATAATGTATACCTAATATTCTAATAGGCCTTTAACGCCTTTGTTTGTTATTTTATTACACCTTTAAATGGATTGTACATAAGCATGACATTCGGATAATTGTGACAACGGGGTCTAATCACAATAACGGCTGAATCATTTGGCTAGGCTTATCGTAAATTTATTCTCATGAATTTTTCATTCAGGTGGATGTGGTACGACATATAACCAACATGAATCTCAATGGGTTAAAAGAGTAGATTTTTTGCAAGAAAAAATGCCACAAAACTTACAACAATAGCTGAATGAAACTTGAAATATTAGTGATGGCAGAAAAAGTTCACATTTACGTGATCACATAACTTTTCAATTCCTTTACAGATAAATATGTGACAATGTTGGTTATGAAAAAATATACCCAACAGTCATCTGTACTTGTGTTTGATTTCTTTGATTTCACTCTAAAAAAATTTTTATTTTGTCTTTAATTTCTACCAAATCTTAGAAATGAACGCAGAAATACGAGAGAATGCCATATTTCTTCTAAACTTAAATTCATTTGTTATTCATTAACTTCACCTATTCGAAACACGAGCGAAGCAAAATTTACATTTTATTTACCAACTTTCATTTTAAATATATTATTCAACCTCAGCGTCCTAGCACAACGAAGAAAAATCTGATTCGTGTTCTACCCGGTATCAAAGTTTCATACTATGAGTCTTAAAACTCGTACAATAAAATTCATTCCGGCGAAATTTCGCTATTTCGTCCCTTTTCTATTCTGCATACTAGGTTGACGGTATATTACACGACTAGTTAATTTCCATGCGTTCACTGAAAATAGCCTACATGTTATTTCCATTTTCTATATGGTGAGACAGCGGGAACGCATTCGACATAATGTGTCATTCGACCGAATACAAAAAACCTGTTCTAATTTCCCCCAACAACAAACACACAGGATGCACCCTCTCTCGGGGATGTTTCGACAGTTTTCACGAATCGTGAAGAAAGCTCTTATTTCCCTTACACAGAGAAGCTCTTCAAGCCAAATATGCAGTTTACCTAGTAAACTAGTCCTTCATGCTTTTAAGCTTCTCACAGCATGTTATTCGCCGCATAACGTTGAATGACGGTTCGCGAACAGCCAGATATTCAAGTCTCGAATAGCTAATTATTGAAATACGATTCCATCGTTATATAATGACATAGGCGTACCCTTGTTCGAAAATTTCCAGGATATGTAATAAACGAGTATGTGTTGAGATTCGAAACTATACCAAGAAGTTGGTCTCGCATCGACAAAGTTTTCCGAGTATTTTCATTCAACTTAATACATCATCTGCTGTTTATGTAATGATAAGGCTACACTTGAGTATTTCTTTTTTTGAATAAATGAAAAGAATATTAGTTTCGAAGGTCAACTTGGAAGTAACATCGTGATACAAATTTTAACTGAAAAATACATACCATTTTGTAAAAATTATGCAAACATTTTTCTTCATTCATCTTCCATTATTCACAATAATTAGAAAGCACAGATGATGATTAATTGTTTATTCTTCAATTGAAAAAACATTACTCTTTTTAATCAGAAAAACTTTTTCAAAAATACGAACACAAATCCGTTACATTTTTTTTTTTTTTTTTTTAAATACAATGATATTCATAAACTAAAAACAACGTTTCGCCGTACTTATCGGCATCTTCAGGTCTAATGAACCGAGTGCGATAAGAGATACGTGTACATTGTATAATTGTATTTATGAAATTAACGCGTAGGTAACGAAATACGACGTGGCTAATCATAATATATCGGCGTAGTGCCTAGATAACCCATCTACGTCTGATTTAAAGTTGATATTCTTTTTAATTTTCTTATATACGTCATTTCTAAAATTTTTCTTTCGTATGTATCGGTTTCTCGATCAAGTATTATGGGATTTTCAAAATTGAATTTATGATTATTTTCCTTACTAAAATTAATTAATAATGTACATAATATAACATACAATTATCTGATCAACTATTTTTTTTTTTATCAACTCCTGCAATTCTTCAATTAAGAATTTGCTTCTAAACTCCTCGAAAAATAACTTCTCAATGAAAAAAAAAATCATTACTCCAATATACTAGAATCCAAAAAGGAATAGAACCTATGCATTTAAAATTCAGATTTAAGTATTTTCCAATATGAAAAATTCCACATTTCTCAAATCGATTACTTTCTAGTACCACTAAAGTCGAGTTGAATTCGCCGTAATACGTCAAAGAGAAGTTTTTTCTCTATTGGAAAAGGAAAGTAATCAACCGCGAGATTTGACCTAGCAATGAATTTCGGTATGTAGAGCGACATCTCGCCTATATGCTTATAATTCATCAAAGATATAAACTTATATTTTAAAGCTCAAACGAAACCCGCGAAAAGGCCGAAACAAATACAGGAAATTATTTTAAAAATTTATTTCCACACTTTACCGACAATTTTGCCGAACGGCTTCCCCTTTAGACATTTCAAAATAAGAAAAATGAACGAAATGTCTTCCTTTTACGATGCCAACGTATTAAAAATATAATTAATTTTTTTGCTTTTATTATGCAGATGTTCAAAAAGAAAAAATTCATTCGATGTGTATTAGTTGCGGCGCGTTAATTGCGTCGTACTTATTCTCTTTGTAAACTCGAGCACGTCCAATTCACTTCGGTATAATTACGAATTATTCGAATTCTTAATTATATCGTTTAAGTTTTCTCCATCCATCATCGTGAATGCGTCTTATAATATTTTGAAAATTCGCGAATATTAAAACTTTTCTGTGTACTTTCAAAAATACGAGTAACGCGACTTTCGACAGACGCAAAACTTTCCCTACATTAGTGCCGATGGGTACTTTATCACGAACTTACATACTTAAACCTTTTAAATCTTTGTTTCCATTCTGACCCTATGGAACGTGGGTTAATCTCTCGATTAGGTATATTCACGTGGTCATCTAGTATCAAATCCTATGATGAAATCTTAAGAAGAAAAACAAATGAGAAAGTAGTATAAAGCAGGTAGTTTTCGTAGCTGTGGTCAGTTCTACATAAACGTTGAAATATTTCACAAATGAGCACATTATTAAGTTTATACTTTAACTAGATATAATGTTAGTTTTACCTATAATAACTTTACGGATTACGCGAAAAATATTTTCGAAAAATTATTCATGTGAATCGAAGAGCATAATTCGAATAAACGATCGTATTTTAGTCCCGAGCTAGGCGAAACTTTTACGCAAATTGTATGCTATATTGAATTCTCTTGTTGGAGATATGTTAAAACACGCAGTTAAAACACTTACACTTCCCGCACTTCATGTCTATGCACGAAGCTTCCACACAAGCATAATACAAAGTGTTCGATAATTTCTTTTTTTCTTTTAATATCACGTTTCATCCATGAGAAGCAACTGAAAGGCGATCCAATGCGATATATAGAACCAACCTGGTAAATGCGATAAAATGGCAGTAGAGGGAACATTTATGTTGTAGCCAGAGATGGGAATCTACGCGTAGAATAATCTTTTACACTTTGTGTAGAATAGATGTAGAATGTGTAGAATGTGTAGAATGCGTAAAATGAGTGAAATTTCCATTTAAAAAGCCAAAAAAACAAAATAATTTTACCGCTTTTTCTGTGTTCAATTCCTTAATTATTCTCCATAAAGTACAAGTATCAACTTACTGTCAACGTGTTAACGGGAAATATTCCAAATATTTGAAAATTAAATTAATATTCGGTGTCAACAATTTATTCTGAAGTTTAGAAACGACAAACGAACAGTGATAGTGTTACGATTACGACTGATTTAACATAGGTATTGGAGCATGTTTAATTGTTAATTGGATGTGAGAATTGAGATCTAGGGTGAGGTGAAGAGTAATAATGACTAATGATGTAAAGATTCCTTTCGTTTAGAGAATTCGTTCTATTCATTAGGAAAAACTTGAGAAATAAGTGATAAAAATAAAATCCATATTCAATTCAGCATTTCAGCAAACTTATTATCAGTTTATCAATTATCAACCACAATGTTGATTTTTTAGTATTCTACTTATTCTACTCATTCTACGTAGAATAGAAAGCTATTCTACATGTCTCATTCTACGCGTAGAATAAAAAATATTTTACGCCTTTTATTCTACATCCCAACCCTGGTTGTAGCACACTTAATGATTTCTCAATTTTTAACTCACATTTCATCACTTTTATAAATCCTAAAAATTCCATTGTAAAAATTCATCTGTTTTCAGAAAAAAATAGGTCATTTTCTTGTAATTTTTTGTAAAGTCAATTCAAGAAATTCTTATTTTTTGTATCCAATTTTTATAAATTATCTATATATTTTTCAAAATTTCTCGCATTTGATGATTCCTCAATTTTCTCTCAACTTTTCTTGACTCAAAAGGGTCCCTCCAGAACATGCCGGTCTTATACTATTGGCCAACAAAAAATTTAATATAATGGAAGTACGAGAAAGCTTAGAAAAATTGGTCAGCGTAGTGTATGCTTGGAAATGGTAGTGCTTTAGAAGATTCCGGGTTTGTATTAGGATGTTCGAAGCTGGCGTTTGCGATGATTTCAAGTGTAATAATAATTTTTTAGAAGAATATTCGCGTCTGAGTGAAAGAGGCCATTCGCCACATTCTGAGAGAAGGCTGATAGTAGGTGAGGTGCAGAATGCACCAGTAGCAAGTCGGATTGCGATATGATGTATAACATTTAAGCGATTTACAGTTATACAAAATTTATAGAAATCAATAACATATTCAGGTGATTTTTATCACACTTCATTAGTAGTGATTTATCACAGAGTAGTTACATGAGGTTTATTATACAAGACTTATGAATACTATAAAGTTTGAGTCAATTTTGATGCTTTTTCCAAAATTTAAGATTAGAAAGTGAATAAATTATCGAAAAACCTCAACAGCATGCTAAAAAAATTTCAATCGGCTAGAACAAAATTCACTGCGCATGCTTTCGAGTCAAAGTTCGAAAATTTCAAGTTATTTTTGGAATTTTTCCAATTTGTAAAGAATTGAATAAGAAGTTGTGCCTGCGGGACATTATTTGTTTTCGGAAGATGAATAAATATGTTGGCATTCAATTTTTTTGATTTCTTGGACGACTAAATTTTTTGTATCTATCCAGGGAAAGTACAATACATACCTATACACATACTCGTATTTCTAAAAATGATTGATTATTACGTAATTTATTGTTAATATGTGTGATATAAGCTCCATTTTTTGCTTATTGGACTCAAAATACCTTATTTTCACATTCGAAACCCCCAAAGTATTTTTTATCAAGAGCAAAAATTCCCTAAATGTTCAATTTATGCGCTAATTTTGAATAGAATATGGAATACTTTGGAATACACGAGCAATGAAAATAAATCGCTGTGTTTCTTCTAATATCAAAAAGTCAATAATTATTAAAATACAAGTAAATGTAATATGTGCCTTGTAATTTTCCAGTAAAATGAAAAAAATATTGATTATTTTTGAATAATAAATGAAAACATCCTGCATGAAAACAACTTTTGAATTTTTTAAAACCTATAATTTCAGAAAATTTTCAAAACTACTCGAAATTTTCAAACATTTGATTCCAATTCAAGTATATTATATACAAACCTGAAGGAATGGAATTTTTTGAGAGGCGCCTCGACACGCTTTTTATCTACATGGTGTCCGAAAATGAAAAGATGAAAATTGGTGCTTTTTTTGTCTATTGGTAAAAAAAAAAATTGCGTTTGGAAATAAATTCAAAGGATGGGTAAGTTTTTGCACATTGAAAAAAATTACTAGGTAAATATAAATCGACCATTAGAAAAAAAACGCGTTAATTAAAACGAAAAATATAGGAAATCTGAGAGAAAACTAAAAATTTAATGAACGAATTAATGCAAAATTCTGAACTTGGTGAAAAATTTTGATCAGATATTGTGCTTATTTCATGTTTATGTACATGAGGTGTTAAATTCGTATTTTTTGTACTTTCATGTCTAGCGGACACTATACTACCAATCATCAATTTTAAAACATATACAAAAAAAAATTTCAAAATTAGCCATTTCCAGCAAAGACTAGCCCAACAATCAATAGGCCTTAAATATAATTCCAACTAAAATTTTTTTTTCATACGAAGCGAATAAGCCATTTACCAGTAAATTAAACAGAAAAATAGAATATTATTAAAGAATACTCGTACTTCATTAGTGCAGATTTATTATAAAATTTCACTCGTGTACGCGTGAAAAATTAAAATTCATTAGTTTTCAGATCTGAAAATGAATAATAATCCGCTATTACATCTTACACCATAGCGATTCCATAACGTAAACTCTTCACCGACTACTACGTAAATACATGTAATCAAAATTGTCAAGGAAATATTATACTCCTCACTAATCTTCAATACCGTGCTATTTTAATTGATGGTAAACAAGGTAAATTTTAATTCCTTTTGAGTCGAATTTCACGTGCCAACAGCGAAATTAATCGTCACCGATTACAAATCAACCCTACAAAAAACGAATCTCCAAAAAAGCACGAGAGCAACCATTTATAGAAACGTTCAACGTGAAAAATAACCAGATGTTAGATTTTTAAAATACTCATTCTCAAATAAACCGGATGTTTTGTTACATTATTTTCTATTCACATCATTACGGTTTCAACGTACATATAATCCGATTAAAAATGCTGAATAAGAGAAATCTTACTCAGCCAAAGAAACTCTATTTTTTGTGTTATAAGTCTTCAATTCCTTCGTAGCTAAGTTGAAAGGGTGAAGATGAAGGAAATAAAAGAAACTGGGAAAATTATAAAATTTAAATCCGACATCATTAGGAGCACTAAAAAATAATTAAATAAAATTTCGACAGAAGTTGAGAAAAAATTTACTAAAGTATAGTTCAAAAAATCAAACTCGATACTTATTCAAATAGGAAAAAATTTTCGCTGGCGTTTAATAAAAATTTTCTATTTACCTTACGTTTAAACTTTTGGAAACACTCGAACAAAATTACCCTTATTAAATAGCACCGTATTCCCAGACCTTGAAAAATGAGAAATCCTTCGAGTAATGTTAAGTTAAATAAAACAGCTATTCATTTTTAAATACTGAGTACGTTTAAAGCAAAAGAAAAAAAAATCGATAAGTAAGTATTCTTTTTGTTTATTCGTAAGAATAAAATTATTCACCATGGTTAAATATTCTTTAAGCACAGCGTACACTAAACATAATAGTCTTTCTTCTCAATAAGTATATGGTGACAAAAGATCTAGATATTATTGACATGTTCCTATAAGCTTTGCGAATTCATGGAACTAAGCCTATCGAATCTCTTATTATACAACGTAAAATCATAAAGGCAGAAATTAAAGCGCGTTTTGAGATTTCAAACTTAGGTAATACTTTCTACGCCGAACACAATCTATTTTTTAACGACAGAACTTTTTAAACTACCTACATGAGGAATGAAAACGTTACGAGAATCGAAATTCGTATCTCGTTTTTCAACTCTCTTTCGCAATCTTGTTCAACGAATAGAGGCGCTAGAGTTCCAACACATGCATGGTGGAGTGGACACATGAGACCAACTTGACAAAACGGTCTAATTAATCTCATTCGTAGATAGGTAGGTTATTAGAAGAAAAAACACTTACGAGTTCAAATGTTATATAATTTTCGTAATACATCATTTTTTTAAATTACGTCGTACCGCTAATGCCACCGCACGCTATAAAATTACACTTCCTACAAATCTGTTTTGTAGATCATTGACGCATAAATAAAACAAAAAATACACGGCATACCGAAAAAACGTGTACTTACAAGAATTTCACTTGAAATAATTTCATTTTCACGTTTAATGATTTTTTTACCCTTTCTTGTTAATTTATTGCTGGCGTGTAACAAGCCCATAATTTTATCTATACGGCCACATTGGAGGCCATATCTTGATGGCTGAAACTTGAAAACAGTTTTACTAAAATCTAAATACTTTTAGGATTTAAAAACTCGTCTAATTTTTATTTCACGCTGCAATCTTATCTGTAAAAAGATTTTTCGTCGTAACATTTTCTTGGTATTATAAGGAGCCCCATCGCAAGAATATTTTCCGGTTTTCCCCTAGAAAAAATGAAAAATAAAATTACGGTAATAGATCATGTAAAAAGATAGTACAAATTTCGAAAAAAATTACTGCAACGCGAGATCAAAATGGCCATACTTTAAAGGCGTAAAAGGATAGGTACAAAAACGTTCCTACACGACAAAAACTAACACAAACCTTCAATCATGCAAAAGAAGATTACCGAGTCAAACCGAAGTAACCCTCTTCGTTAGATATTGTCATTCGAGATGAAAATTTTCCGAATCATACAAACAGATCAAACAAAGGTTAAGGCAAAAACTGGGGATTTACCAGGCATACAACTTTTTAACTTCCAATTTCTTCTTTCATTTTTTTCGTTTCGTATCGAGCTGAATGGGAAATGTCATTTGATATAAATAAAATACCAGTAAAAAACATGAGCAGATATAGGTTTAATATTGGCTATTAGATTAAAATTTTACCGCGTAATAGTAAAAGAAAAATATAACCTTGAAGAAAGTTTGATAGGCTGTCAAAACAAAAAAGAATACATTTTCGTTCAAAGCAAATAAAAATCCTATCTATATCGAACCACAAAAACTCTCAAACCATGAAGTCGAGTACTGCGAAGTCCAGGATAAGACGAATAAAAAAAGAATTTTAAATTTCAATCACAATCTTGACTTTAAAATTGACCGTTTCAAGTGTCACATTCTTGCGTGAAAGTTCCATCGCAGCTACTAATTTATAAATACATTCGTCCGTTAGATTTCCCGTTTTTATTTTATGACATCCGCTTCCCATTAAATAATTTCCATTTTTAAATGGAGAAAAATTTAAAACGGTCACGTTTTTAATGACGAGTAAAAGTACGCAAGGAAAACACTACCGGGTTGATAGAAAATGCAACGCAATTATTTCAAACGCATCTATTTTAGATTTATTTTCTTTATCGTAGAAATAGGTCGAAAAACACGTGGTCTTGTTAGTGAAACAAGTACCTACATGCTAATCCGTCGGTAAAACAGGTGTATACCCTCATTCCTTGTATATATAATTACAAATTCGATAATACCCTTATCATTGCAACGACTAGGTAAATTGTTTTGAATCCAATGAACCGCTATAGGTATACTCGATGCACTATAATTTACCCTATCTCGCGTTACCTTCGTGACCAGACGTGTACGTAATTTGGGTAAAAACGGAAACTTTACTCGATATGAAAGTAAAGAAGGTATAATTCGACGAAATTTGCGAACGAGGTGAATGAACGATTTGAATGGAGTTGTGCTCTTTTCCCCATCTTTCGGTTTTTTTTTACCTTCCTATTTGAAAAACCCCCATTTCACATTCTCATGAAAATGACTTTTCTTATTTGATAGAATTTTCATTATTCATACTTTCAAGTCCAAGATTATCGAAAAAATATAAATCTGTTCAAAATGAAAAAGCAATGAAGTAAATAATGAACATTCTCGGGCTCACCTACCTTATGGTTCAGAAGTGTACATTAGAGTGGAGTGAAAAAAAATGTTCTTCAATCTTGATCAGTAACATTTTATTTTTTCATCGAAAAAAAAAAAAAAAAGTAAAAAGAAGATGATGTGTGTATCACGAAAATTGGAAAAAATTTTGAAATCTTAACATAAGGAATTTCAATTGGAGCGTTTTAGAAGAATTTCGGACATGAAACCAAAATAGCAACTCTGATGGTAAAAATTGCCAACACTGCAGAGTAAAATTTTCATTTTACATAACTTTTATTCTAACACACGTTTATATATTGCTCCTATCAAAACGGCAAAAAATTTACTAAAAACCAAAATCTTTGAGAAATTTTTATGTGAAAATCGGCAATCTGCAACTTTTTAACCCCCAGGTAGCGATCAAGATGACCTTCAATCGATCTACCTCTACCGATGTGATACGGAGATGTGAGAACTTAAATTGCATCTTTCTAGCCCTGTGTGGTTATGGTTATGAATCGCCCCGAAGGCAAAAAAAAACAAGTTTTTTTCTCAAAAATCACCCTACTTTGAGAACCCCTATCCCCCCAAATGATTCGTGGGGTCTGAAATTTTACATGGGAGATATTCAATTCAAAGCAAACCATCTGAAATTTGATCAAAATCAAAGAACATTTTTTTTCACTCCACCCTAGTGTACAATAGGGTGGAACGAATTTTGGTTTTTTTCGAAAATCGATGATCCTTAGGCAAAAAAAGTTGTCAAATGGTCCTAAAAGAATACTCAAAAAATTTCAACCTTCTAGGTTAATATTTACCTTCCCCATATTGGGGTCAAAGTTTTGAAATTTTGATGTTGTATTCGTTATTTCAAAAAAATTATTTTTATGCCAAATAATTTTGGTTTCAAGATATTCTTTTTGCATTGCCATCCTAAAATCATAAAAAAATTATTTATACAATTTTTTTCAATTTTTAGGGGTTCTAAAAATATTTTTATAGTTTGCTATATTCGTTGAATTTCGCCCTTTTTCGTCTTATGCACATAATTATGATAAAATTACAAATAAATGGTGGATGGCAATACAAAAAGATGGCAAAATTTTAGTTGAATTATTTAAAAATATGTTTTGATCACCTATCAGTCAAGTAGATGTTATTACAAGAGAAAATTTCGCTTTGTTCAACCCAATAAACCTCATCCCCTTATCTCACTCAGATATAAGTTTTTTCAAAATTCCATTCTTCTTATTTTTGAGAATTCAAATGCTCATAACTTTCAATTTGCTTCTGTTTTCCAAAGTCTCAACTCCATATCTTATACACAATTCTTTGCAGGAAACATCATACCTATAGTAGAAGAACGGCCATCAATGGTACAAATCAGCTGCATAACACGCCTTTCAAACGTAAACCCTAAGTACAAAAACGATCACTAAATTGAAAATATTTTATACTTTTCAAAAATGAACACCACACTTTACACACGCTGCAGGCAAATAGCACTTTTTAAACTGCATGCGATAACGATACAGAACGTCAATAAATTTTCACCATCGTTAAAAAGTTGAAAGCATTCGCCAGCTTCGCGTAATAACGTTTTCGCAGCAGGTTAATGCACAACGCTTACTTCGAATAAATATTATCAGGCGATGAAAGAAATGAAGACACAAAAACAAAATAAATAATTCAACTTCCCTTCGTAGCATAAGACCGCACGGTGAATATGTAAATAGAGCGTGAAAAATTCAATAAAACTTCGAAATTGGCGGATACCTCTTCTAATAATGACTGGCACGGGGTATAATAATGCTTCAATCGTATCGTATTCGCGGTTATTCCGCTTCAAGATGGGTTAAAATCATTGACAGATATCGCTACATCACTGTTGTATCCATATAAATGCGCGAGTTATTATTTTATTTTCACGTTACACGGCAGTTTGACGAGGTAGAACGGTAACATTTTTATTTTCGCAACACGAGGACGTGTAAAATGTGAATTCGCGTGACTTCGCTAACCTAATTCCTTTATAATCTGTTGCTGATGCTTGTTTGCTCTACGTAATTTACAAATATTTATATTTACTTATTTTACAAAACGAGCATAACCTTAACGCTAACAGATATTTATTCGAATAAAAAAACGTAATAAAATAAATAAAATTAAAATTCCATCGAAAATTTCCCCATACATTTAAGGCATAGATTAGATAGTAATGTCACTAAACACGTGCGAGAATACCTCCCTCTTTTCTAACAAAAAGACAACCAATGGATACTACGGGGAATACTTTCGACGCTTGAAATTAGTAAAACATTTACCATTTCAATTACGTTAAAGCTTCAACCACTTACTGCGATGGCTCGTTAGCATATTTTCCGACAAACATTCAGAAATAATAAATACCGTCGCAGATCTAAAGTGATTAGCTGATCGATTAAATACACCGTAGGTAGTTCAACGCTGTATTCGCATACGCGTTTAATTAATACAAAACCGTGCATCCGTAACATTGTTCATCTGTCGTATGAAAATGAAAATTCGAACAAAAGAAAATTTTCATAGAAGAAAGCTTTGAAATGAAACAAAGAAAACTCCCCTGAAATAACAAGAATATGAATAAAATAATCGACATAATGTACCATTATTATTTTGAAAAATTCAGTATCCTGTTCCAGGCAGATATGTATTTCTTTTTTATCTCAAACAGAGTATCCTGGCAAATGAATACATATAACTTCTCCTGGGCACCTCTTTTTTTGAGAGCCCTCCCTCGAAAGATGATAGCATATTTCAGTTTTCAATTTCTTTTCTCTTAGGGACCAAAATTTCTCAGCATAGCTTGGCAAAATTGATATCATGAAAAAAATTTCAACGGACTGTAATTTTCTCATCCATTCTCCAATTACTGCATTACTTTAGTTTATTTTTAGACTACACTTTCCTAGGGGTTTCCAATGGGGTAGTAGTATGGATTTTTTTCTCACAATTATTAACACCATTTTTCAGCCAACATTTTTTTTGCTGATATTTTTTCCATTTTAACTCTCTCTCGAGCACAAAAAAAATTTAATAGTTGAATTTTCTTTCTACATTTTTAAATACACTACAGCGAGCACTTAGCAACGATTAGGTTATTACACACACCATCGTAAGCAATTTTCAGCCACAGTCTGAGGTTATATTAATCAATATTCGAACTTGGAAAACTTCCTAATGTTGCAAATTAATTCGACCATAAAATTTAGAAGTTGAAAAAATTCTTCGACAAAAAAAAATTCAAAGAAATCGAAATATTCGTCTAGAGAGAAGAAATTAAAGCAAGAAAAGCAAGCTTTAAAAGCTATAAACGAAATGCCATCGACAGACTCGTATTTTATAAATATTTCAAAATGTTCGTATTGTTATTCGTATTTTGAATAAAAACAATACTTTATCGCGCTAAAGTAAACACACAATTTCATAAAATAAAGTACCATCTATTTAATACGCTCAATGATACCCATATAATTTCAACGATCATATATTACATTTCAATGATGCGATCATTTTGAGAATATCAATTTCCAAGCGAAAAATGTTAAGTTAATATCCAACCAATAGGAGAGAAATTATCATATCAGCACATACTCGTGCAAAGCTGGATTTAAGGTATTCTAGGCTAGGGTCAGAATTTAAATAAGTTTCATTAAAATTTTGTTGCACTGATTCCGAAGAGAAAGGAAGGAAAGGTTGAAAAAACGAAAAATTCACAAAAAAATGTCATTTGTTCGAAATTTTCATATGAGAGAAAAAAAAAGCAAATAAGATTGGAAAATCATCATTACTCTAGAAATAATGCGGTTGAAATAGATGAAAAAACATCATCAAATCGAACAAATCATTACAAAAGAATTTTTTGCTTTTTTAGAATCCAAACTCTCCTCGAAACATGTTTCCTGCATATATTTCCCTAGAACTCGTTTTTACGAGAAAAAAGTAATAAGTATGAGTGATTCTATGATGAATTTCTTACAATTTTGTTCTTTAACATTTCTCTGTACGAACCAAAGGAGGGGCTCTATAGGATCCTCAAGAAGACACCCTATAGAGGGTACATGAAGAATGCACATATTTGACATTCAACAGCATCGAAATTAATATTTATACTTACATGCTCGATAATGAATAAATATAACATACCAAATCCGAAAAACAAAATTTCGTACCTTTTTCGAATGATATATTTTGAATAGCTGCAATTTGCCACGCACCTTCGCTTAATTTTTCACATACAAACTGAGTTATTTGGAAATTTTTTAAGCAGGGTTTTCTTCATTTGAATTTTGCCTTGTAGAATTTCGTACGAATTTCGTAAATTCCGAACATTTTCAACAGTTTTTCGTACTTTTTTGGGAGATTATCGAATTTCGTACCTTTTTCGTAATTTCGTTCTTTTTTGGATGGTAGACACCGTGTAAACTCACTATCTTCCCTTCCCCCTTCTGCCTTTATGCAATGTGATGAGTCGTTTGGTACGAATGAATACAAATTTATTTGATGATGATTTTAATTAATTAAGATACACGAACATTAGCATTAAAATATATGGATAAAGTTGCAGTGATTCGGCTTAAGGCTCGACCGCCGTTGGCTTACACAATAATGAGGACTAAGACTCGACAGATTCTAGACTCAGTCTCAACTGACTTGAGATGGTCATTTTTGGAGTATTTATACCGTTTCAAATGAATAGGGAATGATCACATTCCTAAAGGGTTAGACTCCGTATAAATACTTTTATATATTTTTAAAGGGTATTTTAGCATAGAATCTTATGGAAAAGAAAGGCGTGTATGTGGCAGTAAAACAATATAATTTTGGTTAGAAGTGTTTCACTTATTTTCCCTGTGTGTACGTTAAATAAGAAAGGTGATATTTGTTTAAATTAAGGTAGATGTTTTTCTTGGTTTTTTTCTCTATATGACTCATCACAGAAAATATTCAACTTATCCTTTATTGTTATACCATTGCTGTATTGCATAACTGATAATACATGTAACTGCCTCTATAATACCCATTATCATGCGATTTAAAAACCTTTTAAGGCTCAATAAATGATCATCCTCTCCCACTGGAACATAATTATTCAATAATAATAAATGCCCAACTTACCTGAATTTATTAACACAAATGAGAACGAAAAATTTTCACATACGTAGTAACCCTTTATCTACAGAATAAATTAAAAAACCTTATAACACTTTGTTTGATTTCGTCGCGTAATTCTACCACACTAAAAATTTACAATTCTATACTAATGAAATTTACGAGCTTAAAAAACACAAAAGTGGTGAAAACTAAGAGGTGGCTGACTTCACTGTAGCTTCAAAATCCTAACTTGTCAACATACACATGACAATGATATAGAGTAGATAACGACAAATTTTCCTATTTTTTCTCACGAATAACAACGGGATAACCTATCAATCATAATTAGTTATTTTTTAAATCATCATTAATGTGATACCTACATACAAAGTCTTGAAATACAAATTTATATTTTCTCTAATGAATCACAGTTTAAACAACAATTACTGTACATAAAAAAAAAGTAACCCCATCAAGTATAACAATTCTGAATTCGAAAAAAAAAAATGCTGAAAAATTACACTACCATTATAACGACCCAAACTACCTCATAACCACAGCAAACATTCCACCAAAATATAATTTCCTCTCGAAACGCTACCATTAAGCAACCGCATTTGAATTTTAAAGTTGAAATATCAAAAAACCAAATACATAAAGGCGAGAAAGATACTATCATTTATATCTAAGAATATAGATACCTACTATACCACAACACAATGTAAAATTTCCGGGTTGAGATCCTGAAAATTGTTTATATTAATTGAGCACGCCCTACACACGCGTAATGCGCCATACTACGATAAAATGACGCGAAAGGGGCAAAAATATGCATACATGGTATGTACGTACGGTGAAGCAGCGATTTAAAAATCCGACAATCTTTAAAACCATCTTATTTCGTCAAAAGGTTATAACGTTCGCCGTATTATTGGAGGGATAAAGCGCGCTATCTTGAAAAGCTAAACTTCGTTTCTTCACTATGCATTTCCCATGGGTAACGCTGCTAACTTTTCGACAAACGTAAAACTATTATCGTATTATTGATGAAATAAGCAATGACAGTTAAGCGACATTAGGTATATACATGTAACGAATAATACGCCAACTGGGATACACTTTTCGTCATTAGCTTTTATTAAGTGAATACGAATACCTTAGGCTCGCATTTACAGAATAATTTGCCCGAGCAACATAATTACGATGAAAATAAATCAGAAAATAAAAAGGATCAAGTTTCCATCTTATTTACCGGTTATTCCTCCCATACTTTTTTCAACAATA
Source organism: Phenacoccus solenopsis (assembly GCA_009761765.1). NCBI lineage: Eukaryota > Metazoa > Arthropoda > Insecta > Hemiptera > Pseudococcidae > Phenacoccus > Phenacoccus solenopsis. The sequence goes on along the minus strand of CM019753.1, from coordinate 27,400,687 downwards.
GGTATCGTATAATTTTCTCGAGAAGAAAAGAATATATATAAATTGAAAAAAAAATGAACCTTTCTTCGTTTTTGATTAATACGAATACCACGATCAATATAATAAACATGGTGAAAATTCAAATCCAATGAAATCTCGCCAATATTCCTAAGAAATTGATTTTTCTAGCAGATTACATGTACTTTCGTACTCGGATATATTTTTCCAGCTCAATAACTCCCTACATAATCCATAGGTAACTTACAAATAATAGAAACGTAAGCCAAAGAGTTATCCTTGTTGACTGTATTATGTTTATTCTTACTTTGAAAGCTTCGTGGGTGGTGCAATACTTTTTCCTTATTTATTTAATGTAGTAAAATTTCAAATTATTGTTCCACTTAAGCCAAGACAAACATTCACATTTAAAGCAACTTATCATGTAGGCGTGTTTCAAAGATAACCAAGTCCGAAGACAGAAAAAAATGTCAAATAGGCAACTAATCCATAAGAAAAAAAAAGAAAAAGGAATTAAAACGCCCATGTCATCACATTATAACTAAAATATTCATCGAAAAACAATTTATTTAAAAAAATTACTTTCATAAAAATCCAATCTGCACGAATGTTGATTTACAATTTCGATCAACAAAAAAAAAATTATGACACAGAGGTAATTATCGAGCAAAACAAAAAATGCGTGAAAATTCACCCATCACCCACATACTTATCAAACATGGAAAATGTTTCAACGCGCAGTATAAGTTAAAGAGTAATTACTCCGTAAAAACAATATTCTGAAAGCCGACTCCGTGTCGAGAGTTTTTCGAGAAAATAAATTACTCTACCTTAGCCCTTCACCACACAAATTACGATTAACGTAAACATAAATTTTTAAAAACCAAGACGCTTGGACCATTTCTAGTTTCTTTTGAAAGAATTTTCCTTTTTATTAAATTAAGGTACACTTATCCAATATCCATACATACGACTAAGTATTTCTTTCCACGATAAAAAATGAAAACAAACAACCAATAAGCCATAAGGTATCGTTAAAATGTAAATTACCATTTTATCGAAATCGAAAAATTGGAAACAATAAAACTTCAAAATTATTTCAAATATACCGAGCGTGCTTCGCTTCTTATTAATTTACCCTTCAGATACTGGAAGAATGATTTACTTTTTTGAGCTAGCTGGAGCGAAAATACATCGCAACAAGTGTATTCATTGAAAACAGCCTATAATGAACTTAGATCGCATGAATATTTTTTACTTTTAACGCACTATGTAACGAAAATGTTTGAAATTGGACAATTTTCCTCAGTTTTCCTCTAGTTAAAATTTCTTTAAAACGCGAAATAACGTAAATTTCAAAATTCTCAGTTTCATTCGTAATTTTAAGACTCAATTACATAATTTTGATCCCCAAGTTATTTATAATACACTATCATCGTTAATAACACACACATATCTTAGGTAAATATGTCACCTATATTTTCGAAACAGTGATTAACTGATTAATATTATGTTCCCGAAATATTCGATTATCTCGTCATTAGTAAATGTTAAGAAGATAAATTTGATTATAGAGAAATGTGAAAGATGCGTAGGAGAATACTAATTCGCTGTACGAAATACGTTGCTTCACTTACTTTTTCCCAATTAGTTATATTATCTTCACAACGGTTAATATTTTCCTTTAATACATTATTTTAGAAATTAAAAAATAAATATTTTTATTGTGAATGTTTATTACAGCATTGGTGAACTTACGTGCTAAGAATTTATACAGAATTATTAATTTAATAAAAGGCAAAATTTGACATTTAATTCGAATATGTTTAGATGAAAAAAAAATATATATATCTGACTTACGTATTAGATAAATGTGTAGTAAGCCTACTCATGTAGCGATGGATTTAGACATAAAGGCAACACAGGCTGCAGCTTTGACTACAAAATTATAGTAGAAGCGAATTGCTCGTATTTCGAAATGATTATCAAATAAATTATGAAATTTAAACATACATTATTTAAATACATATTTTCCTCTTGTTTCCCCAAATTTTAAATGATATTAAAAAAACTATGTACCTAAGCTATTTTGATTTTTCCAATTTTTTTTTTTTCAAAATGTAATGATTTTATAATTTGCGTTTCAAGTGAATTTACAAAATAATAAAGAGCAATTTGTTTTGTAATATCCTCCAAAATATCTGAAGCAATATTCTTCAATTTTTTGCAGAAGTTTATGTTTTGAATTTTCACAATTTTTTCCACTATTTTTTAAAGCAATTCTTAGTTCCACGTTTTAAAAATGAAAAGAAGTCAAAAAAATTTTATCGATTAATTTTTAGCTACAACGTTTTATCCAGCTTGTAATTACGTATAACTAATCTAAACTCCACAAGTAAGGAAAAATTTCTGGTAATTTTTGATTTTTATTCTTTATTGCAAGGATCTGCAAAATAAAACGAAAATTAAAATTTACAATTTGTCGAAAATTGAATCAAAGTGCGTTCATTGCACGCTAATAAGGACCTGCTGCAAAAATACATTTAATTATGTAGATGCCGATGCAATAAACTGAATTCAATTTAGGAATGCCAGTTGCGAAAATATGTCGCAGTACTTATAGGTTAATCTGCAACTACACAGAACTATTTCAATTCTTTTTGCTCCTCTTCATTCACTAGAAGTTAAATAAACCTGTTTTTTCTTTTTCCATAAATGAAAAACTTTTCAACGCGAAAATTATGAAATAAGTCATGAAAAATAAGCATCGTAAATATTCAACTCTAAAACGCCAAAAAAAGATTTTATTTGATATCCGCGGCACAATAATTTACTATAGAGCATAAATATGAAAAACTTGGAAGTTCCTGACAAGTTAAGATTTCAAGGTAGAAAGAAGATATAAGTACCTGAAACAAATATTAGGGAATAACACCGTGAGGGCTATAAATCAACCATTTTTTTTCAGGCAATACCCTAACTTCATAATGAAAAAAAGAAGCAAAATTCACATTACGTAAAAAAAACAAGATCGTAACGAGTGCTGGTCAATATTACGTTTATTTTAAAATATTTCGTATTACCTTTAGAAATAAAATTAACGACGACCAATTACCTACAACGAAATTTCAATTTTTGTTTCAGAACAACGCGGTAGATGGCAGAAGTACACTCAAGACGTATAACAGAGGCAAAAATTACAACTCCAATGTGGACAAAGATACCGCGTATAATAACAATAACGACGGTAAGAAAAGAGAATCCATTCTATAGATAAGTTTCTCGTAATTTAAATTTCGTTTCCACTTATCCAACGATAACCTCTTGCTTCATCTGCATATTGTGTCTTCGAAATAATCGGTTGGAAATGACACATCACGGTAATGCAACAAACGTTAACATTAACACGTGTTGCTAGTTGCTACAGCATCTGAAGTTATTCACCTTTCTCGTATGATGTAATTTTGAATGTTTATTAAATAAAGAGAAATAGCGAATTACCGAGGCTCGCGAAATTCTCATCTTGTAAGATGTTATCGCGAATTCACGATGGAAATTATTGCTACTTCAACTTACGACTTATGCATAACATTGGAGACAACACGAGTTCTGCAAGGATTAAACAAGTTCAATATACTTTTTCGAATGCATAGCATCAGAGACAACACGAGTTCTGCAAGGATTAAACAAGTTCAACATACTTTTTCGAAACATTTTATTCGTTCGAATTCTGCTCCAAGCTGCGACTCTCTAGTAGAAAGAAAAAAAATTATTAAGCAGCCATGCCGCATTATTGGAGCTGAGTTTTTAACAGATGCAGTTCAAATTGAAAGACAGTGCTGTTAACCTCTTTGCATTCATATCCAGTATTGAGGCTGAAAATTCCTATTTATCTCCCAAAACCACCTGAGAAGTTTGATTTATGATGATTGCTAGTTTTGCCCATTAATGAATAAATCTATATTCATTAAATTTGAGCTATTCAGTGTCCTATTCAGGTACTTTTCGATTTACACTTGAGGGATAATACTGTGATCTTACACACAGACCCGTAGCCGAGAGGAGGGTGGAGGGAGGAATCGAAGGACGAAACGTACTATTCATGATCTCGGTTTTTTCAATTATTTAAATAATGCTAAATCATATAATCTCTCAGTAATAATAGTTGTCATGTGCAGTGATGGAGGGAATGCAAAGAGAAATTAATAACATCTATTATGTATGTACTTCTATAAAAACAACACACTTCGGTGGTGATTTTTTTATCTATCATGTGACACCAGAATCAAAAATTTCAAGGATTTTGGTGTCCATGTAGTTCTCAAAATTTTTAAGAGCAACCATCCTGAGAGGAATAGAAAATCTGAAAAAAATAACCTTGAAATATTCATATAAAAATCGTTTGACCTAATTTTGAGCATTTTTATTTCACAATTTCGCGCTACGAACTGAGAGAAAAACATACATTATGTGTATAAAAAATAACGTTGGATATTTGCCATGACTACTAATGGTGTGAAACGTGAAAATCTGAAAACACTCCCTAAACTAATCCATAAATAAAGAAAGCTGTAATAGCAATTGTTTTTATTAAAAATTCAGCTAAAAAGGTGAATATCGAAATGTCGTGGTATCTCAAAAAAAAAAAAAAAAAATTGAATAAACAAGGAAAAATATTGACCTCAACAATTGCAGTAGTCCAGCTTTCTATTATATAAATAAGAAAAACCGACATCGTGTTCGCATCACCAGCAACATAAAAAAGAACTAACTCATGAAGCGTACGATTACATCGTCTCTCAGCAGGCCTCGTGTATTTTAAGGGCAAATACCGTTAGCGTGGCGCCTAAACCATCATTTGGATACTGTTGCGCGATAACCAGCTTATTTCCGAGTTATTATGTTGGTATTGTTATTTAATACACCAAGTGGAAAATGAACTATTCTAGAAGAAACCAATTTTATCAAACCGAGAACTATTATACTCGTACACAAATGGTTTGACAATATGTCAAAAATGTTCGTATAAATTTACCTGGTAGCGAATGAAATTGTACTTCTTACAGTACAACAATCGTTCGTCAAAGTCGTACGCACGTTAATAATACATAGATGGTGAACTATGGATCAACGCAGAAGTGAAACACGCGACGTCGAACTTTTGTTGAATTTTTACCATGCATAAAACATTTAATTTCAACATTGCTACGTCAATAAGCACCACTTACCTTCGCAGTAAATAAAATTCCCGAATTACACTAGACTCACTAATCAATTATTCATCGCGCGAATATTTAAATATAGCTTTAATATTCGAATAATCGTGCGAAAGCGCGGTATCTACCTGGTAAAAGCTAAATCATTCGTAATGAACCAGATATTCGTCGGATACGTTTAAAACAATTGCCATAATTGAAATAAAGCGGAGATGTCTCTACCCAAATAAGATATTTAATATTCTAATGTAAACGTCTTAGTAATATGAAATCATCGTTATTATATGCTGTTTGTGATCATTTTACACCAAACAAACTTGAATAGCATTTAGCTCGAGTATTCTAAAATATACGCATGACGGTACAAGTCTTAGAATAGAATTTTATAATATTCAACCATTTCGAGTGCGGTAGAATTCCAAAAAAATTAAAACAATTGCATACAAATAAAATGGTACTTACCAACAGAGAAACTGAAAATTCTGCATTTTATTTCTAGATTTTTCACGGATATCCTAACCATAAAAAAACACAAATTAAAAATTCATTTCAAACTCAGAAATGTCAAATAATTATGGTGTAAAATTAAATACGTAATACTTCATTTATTAAATAATGTTTTCATATTTTGTCCCAACAGTGAATTCGTTAATACAAGAATTAAAGGAATTACGATACAGTATTGAGAATATGGCACCACCTGGGCATGAAAATTTTCCAAAAAATAAGCAATTCGATTTACTAAGGTAAGGACATCACAGTATTAAAAGATTATAATGCCTTTATTGAAACTGAAAACTCGTTATATTGATATTAATTATATTTACAGGGAAAATTCTTCGGAAAAACTGAAAAAAAATCGTGACAAACTATTGGCAAATGAAGACGAATTGGACAACCTATTGAGCAGATTGGAATACGAAAATTATTTACACAATTATCACCCTGTCAATGGAAATATGTATGAAAATTACGTGAAGAAAAATTTCGATCCAATTGATAGATCTGGATTCAGCAGCTTCAATAAGAAAAATTTTGATCCAATAGATAGTTCGGGTTTCAGTAGTTTCAACAAGAAAAGTTTCGATCCCATTGATGCATCTGGGTTTAGCAATTTTAATAAGAAAAATTTTGATCCGATCGATAGATCGGGTTTCAGTAGTTTCAACAAAAAAAATTTCGATCCAATAGATAGATCAGGTTTTAGTAGTTTCAATAAAAAAAATTTCGACCCAATTGATAGCTCAGGTTTTAGTAGTTTTAATAAAAAAAATTTCGACCCAATAGATAGTTCAGGTTTTAGTAGCTTTAATAAGAAAAATTTCGATCCAATAGATAGTTCTGGTTTCAGCAGTTTCAACAAGAAAAATTTCGATCCAATAGATAGTTCAGGTTTCAGCAGTTTCAACAAGAAAAATTTCGATCCAATTGACCGTTCAGGATTTAGCAGCTTCAATAAGAAAAACTTTGATCCAATAGACCGTTCAGGATTTAGCAGCTTCAATAAAAAAAATTTTGACCCGATAGACAGCTCAGGATTTAGTAGCTTTAATAAAAAAAATTTCGACCCAATAGATAGTTCTGGTTTTAGCAGTTTCAATAAAAAAAATTTCGATCCAATAGATAGTTCTGGTTTTAGCAGTTTTAATAAAAAAAATTTCGATCCAATAGACAGCTCCGGTTTCAGCAGTTTCAATAAAAAAAATTTCGATCCAATAGATAGTTCTGGTTTTAGCAATTTCAATAAAAAAATTTCGATCCAATTGATAGATCCGGATTTAGTAATTTCAATAAAAAAAATTTCGATCCAATTGATAGATCCGGATTTAGTAGTTTCAATAAAAAAAACTTTGATCCAATCGATAGGTCAGGCTTTAGTAGTTTCAATAAAAAAAACTTCAAACCAATTCATTCTCCTGAATTAAGTTCATACGTGAAAAAAAATTTTGATCCTATTGACGGATCAGGTTTCAGTTCCTTCGTGAAGAAAAATTTTGACCCAATTGATTCTTCAGGTTTTAGTGGTTTTGTAAAAAAAAATTTTGATCCTATCGATTCATCAGGTTTTAATTCATTTGTGAAAAAAAGTTACCCTCATGAAAATGTAGATTCTAATTTAGATAAAAACGATAAGGCTGATTCGAAAGATTACACGAAAAAAACTCTCATTCAATCAATAGTTCAGGACTTGGTAATTTCGTAAAAAAAAATTTTGATCCCATTGACCGATCTGGATTTGACAGTTTTGTTAAAAAAAGAAGTGTACAATAATAATGGTATTATGTTAACTATTCTTAATTTCTAAAATTAATTTTAAAAATTTGTTAAATATAAATACGTAAAACATCTTTTTGAATAAAAAAATATGTATTTTTTCAATAACGTGTCATTATATTTTCATTTAAAATGTACATGAGGTCACGGACTATCTTTTGTAGATAAATTAACTTATTCAAGTTCAACTGTTACGGAAAATGAACTTTCAGATACTTAAATATTTTGTAACAGCTTTTTATCGACTTATAAATTAAATACATTAAAATAATTACTTTTTAATGAAAGTGTTCTTGTTTACTTGCATTAGTATTACTGAAATTATCCTCAAAAATATGAAACCAACTTACACAGCATAAAGAGGAGTTTTGAAAACACGACGAAGCTTGAATGTCAGTTCCATGCATTTGGAATGTGATAACCAAGATTAATAGCTTCATTATCTAAACTTGAATCTGTAACTCATCAACATGAAGCATACTACAATAACACTTATCATTTACATAAAAGAGAATGTATTCATATTAAACTAACACTTACCGTAAGTTTGGGCTAATTCATGAGGAAACCCGATATAATAATCGCACAAAATAGATGATGGACCTTGAGCAATTCCATGAACTTCAACTAACCCAGTAATATTTTCTGATAATGGTTGTTTCAAATTTATGGTTACATTAAAGCCATCACCAGACTGAATATTGAAAGCCATGTTGCTCGGTAAAACCTAGATAAATATTACTTATGTTATTCACAAAGTCTTTCCAATATCCGTTAATAATTAAAGGGAAAAAATTGACTCTTTCACTGAGTTTAAAGAGAGAATTTCTCGGAAAATAGAATACATGAAATACTTACCACTTGGACGGTTCCAATCATGCTCACGCGTTTATTGACACATTTGCCCAACAAATTACCATTGACTCGCATCTCGTGATATGATAGTTGATAGCAGATATAAACATAAGCTTCTCAAAGAAAAAATTATAATTAATTCGCAAAAACGCAAAATATGAGACACAATAGAAATAAGGAATGTGATTTTAGATGATTACTGGACCAATGTTCGTCTCTTGATCGATCATAACTCCATACTCCAATTCCAAACACAACGCGGGAATTCCTTTATTCCTTTATCAAAAATCATGTCAACACGCAACACCGTGATAAAGATAACCTGATGTTACGGTAGATAGCATTTTAGTACCAATTATTGTACTCATTAGTTTTTCACTTTTTGCCAATTTTTTTGTGATTTCAAGAAAAAATCATGGATAGTAAACTTTATAAAAACCATTTTAAAATATAAATAATTGAAAAAAATTAATAATTTCGAGACAGAATCATAATAAAAGTAAAATTTATAAAAAGAAGTCAATGAAGATAAACGACATTCTTTCGAATTTTTAAGTAGGTAGCTTGAGTAGGCCTTATGAACAATTCTTCTTTGGATTCTTCCATTATTATTCATTCATTTTTTTCATTTTTTTCTCGCTTTGTACTTCAAATTTTCAATTTTAAAGATGCTTGAGAGTTTTTGTTTCTAATGATCGATATTTCAACATAGCCATTCCTTTCCTAATCTAACCACATCAGACAAATATTCGCACCAACGTTTGTCAGTAGTGTTTTAATAGTTATTTTCATTCTTAATCGAACAAATTTACGAAATAACTGAAAAAGAATAAAGTTGAAGTAAATAAAAACCTTGTTGAGGCTTTGCCTCATAAAATTTTCGAAATGATAATTTTTCACTTGTTTAATAGCATAAATTTGCGTCAAATCCTGGAACCTTTTCAAAGAAAAATCATCAAAATTATCAAATTAATCCATTGGAAAACCCTGTCTGTCTACCAATTGTTTTTGAATTATTTTAATGAAAATAAATTAGGAATAGTGATAGAGAAAAGATATTTTACTAAAAAAATTAAAAATCATTAGTCTTTTTATTCGAAAACGAGTTACAGTCATACTTGTTTAAGAATTAATGAAAAAAAAAAAATTAAATTTTTATTCATTTTCGACACGGCACGAAACGATGAACCAGCTAGCTCTATTATTGGTACAGGTTCCAAGAAAGAAAATATATAAATATTGAATACTAATGCATAAATTGTTTGGTAGTAGGTAAAATTGGTATAAAATCAGTAAAAAATATATATATATATGTGCCATGATCATATACGTATTCATAACTTACTACGATAGTAATTTTGACGAAACATAATGACTGTAAATTCACTTTTTTCATTACTCTGGTATGTATCCGTTCACAATTGCCATGTTTTATGTTTCGGTTTTGATTTCAATCTCTTTTTTGCATGCGAAACATTCATTTTTGGTCAACACTCTCTTTAATGATGAGTAAGTAATTTCCAAATTTCTGTGTAAATATTCAGGATAATCGAAATCCACCAATGAATTCAAATCATAAGTTTTCAACTTGCCCGCTTTCGAAAGTACTGAAAATCCGCTAGTCTTGGTGCACAACAATAAAGTCAAATCGTCAATTTTTGATATCACTTGGTACAAGCCGTTGGATAAAAGAAGGATAAAATATTTGGTGGTTTCGTAACATGACAAGAGATATGGTAACATCGGTAACCAATCTTTACTTTGAAAATTATAATTATTTTTCGTCGACGTCTCATCTGCACTTACGCTAACCTCAAAGATAGATTTTAAAACCGTTAGCTTATCCTTTAAAGTATTCGAATGTCTGGAAAGTGTGTAAAATTTCACTTGTTTGTCTGTAGTTACGTAATACAAATTACGCAGATTTGGTAACAACGCTAGTACGGTTTTATCTTCGAATAATACTCCTTTGGTTCCATCATTTAACTCATATCCCACGTGTTTACATTTATTATCCTTTACTACTTTCGTAACCCATACAAAAGGATCCAACATTGGGTACTCAATTTCATGATGACTAGGCCGGCATTTATCTTGATTAGCTTGCGATTCTGCTTTGTTAATTAATTGAGAAATGTAGGTTTCATAATGTTTCAAACATCTCCGAAAGCATTTATTTTCGCAAAATTTACTTTCCATGTTATCGATTTTTTTCACGTTCTTTGACTCCTTGGAAGTAACGATGAATTTTGGTTTTTCTACCAATGCGGTGATTGGCAACGAATTTGGTGTAAATCCATTCTTGAAAAATTCGCTGCTAAGAATTTGCCTGGCATTCGGTCTGCTATCTGGATCTTTTTGAAAAATTTTTTTAATTATCGTAGATAAAGATTCGGGTATATCATTTGGCATATAATAAACACAATTTTGAATATTATTGTACAGGATTTTTTCATCCTTTCCTCGAAAGGGCGTTCTGCCGGTAAACGTGTGGTATAAAAAACACCCAACTGCCCATATATCTACTTTGTAATTATAGCGACATATTGACTTGGTTATCATTTCAGGACTAATGTAATTCGGAGTTCCGTAAATATGACGTTTATAAATTGTCTTCGAGTGAGGACATACGACCGCCATACCAAAATCCGATAACTTTAAATTCATATTCTCATCCAATAGCATATTTTGCGGTTTAATATCCCTGTGTACCACATTATTATCGTGAAGGTATTTTAAAGCGGATAGCAACTGTTTGCTAAAAAATCGAACTTCGTAAATGGTCAACTTACCACGTCTCTGAATTAATTCGAACATCGATTTATTCGGATAGTATTCCGTGATTAGACAAAAATTTCGCGGAGTTTCTATGCATTTTACGAAATTCACGATATTTTTGTGCGATAGTTTACTCAATATTTTAAATTCTTGTATGCTATCCAGTTGCCTTTCCGGATGCTGTTTATCTTTGGCGATAAATTTGCCGCAGTAAGTTTGGTCATCTTTTTTTAATATATATGACTTAGAGAAAGCCCCTTTCCCCAAATAGTTTTCTCTCACGTAAGTATTGTTATCCAAATCTCGAATCAGCGATGTCATCTTCGTGTCGAATAACTTTTAATTTGTCTATTTCGTCATTTTACTGAAGTTGAATTTCTGTTCCAAAGCATGGAGATATTATGCATTGTCATGGAACATGAATCTACGACGGATTTTGATATTATATGATTAATCTAATACACTAAAACAGGTAAAATTTAACGCGACAAATTTAACAAATCGAATATTTTTCTATTTATCGTGATAACAATTTATTAATGAAATTTTTTCGAATTCTTGAAACCATTTATTTCTCGAACTGAGTGCTTATCCAAACTTTTAATTATAATTGCCATATTCATATTGCTCGATCTTCCAAAATTACCATAAATTTTCTCCCGAAAAATGATAGATTTATTTCAATATTTTTATGCATGTGCTATAATTATTTCATTGAAATAATCCAAAACAAGTAACTTATTGATAAAGTTTATTAGACACGTAAACGTAACACATTTTTTTAAATGAACAAAACTTACCTATTACTAAAAAAAATGCACCTGTTTTATACATAAATATCACAAAATCCACCATGAAATGCAATATGTAGGCAATAATTACATTCACATTATGAAGTTAAACTACTTGTCTTTGAGTTAGTTGATAGTAATGCCCTTCCATGGCTAATAATTCTTCATGAGTACCTTTCTCAATAATCTTTCCCTTTTGCATTACGCAAATTATGTCAGCGTTTTGTATCGTCGATAAACGATGAGCAACTACTATACAGGTTCTTCCTTTTTTAGCTATATCTAAAGCTTCTTGAACAATCTAAAAATATATATAAATATGAACATATACTTATTTAATAAATAAATAAATAAATCGCCAGAAATGTGAAATAATTTTTTCACATACTTTTTCACTTTCAGTATCTAACGCGGACGTGGCTTCATCCAATAATAAAATTTTTGGATCACGGATCAAAGCTCTAGCAATTGCAACCCTTTGCTTTTGTCCTCCAGACAACTGAATTCCACGTTCACCAACAATGGTGTCGTATCGCTAGATGAAAATGAATGCAATAATTGATATGAAAAATTCGGAATTACATGTGTAAAAGATTAATCGATTACTCAGGCCATTCACCTCTGGTAGGTTCATCACAAAATCATGAACATTGGCAAGTTTCGCTGCTCTTACAATGTCGTCAAAAGAAACGCTTTCTTGTAAAGCTACTGCCCCATAGGCAATATTATCTCTTATCGAGTAATCGAATAAAATAGGCTCCTGGGTGACTAAACCTATTTTTGATCTCAAATGGGCAAGATTCACCGTGCGTATATCGTATCCATCAATTTTCTGTAATAAAAGTGAATGGATTAATATTGATAGATTCAATCTGAGCTCCTTTAAATCATAAATACGGCTATTCATATGATACTGAAATAATTATGATGGTCTGCTTGTCTATTTAAGGGGCAGAAGTATACCTACTTGCTTTGAAATTTTTTTATCATGAATCATTTTTTTTCCTTCATAATTTATATGTATGATACATAGAAATATGCTACATTTCTTAATTTATAGAGAATTTCATGCTGTATAATTGATGAAAGTGACAGAAGCGTGAGTAGATGAAGAGATTTAACGAAAAAAAGGGCTAAATAATCTTATAAAGAATCGTTAGATTTTTCAATTTTTTGGTGGCGGGGGGCAAGTTAGTATTTAATTTTTGTTCCAGCTATATCTATAAAATGGAGTGATTTTTTTGCATCTATTTTAGCACAAAATTTGCTTTTATTGAGAGTAAATAAAATGCTTTAATAATTCTGCTTTTTAAGTTTATTATCAGCAGTTGCTAAAAAAATTTTGAGTTGAATTTAAAAAAAAAAAGTTAGACAAATTGAAAAATATTCTATTTTTAGAAGGCGGGTTCAAACTTTTTATTTTCAATGTTGTTCGTAATTATAGTAAATAATTTTTTCAACTTGGATATCTCTGCTGCCTACATATTGAGGGTAGGCACTTAGGCAGCTAGGCAAATCATCATACATGATGATCAAATGAGTAGTTCTACAATTGATTAAGGGCGGTCAGAACAAGACCATACACATCGTATTTCAATAATAGGTATTCACGGTGCTTACTATACTTCCTGCTAGAGGATCGTAAAAACGTTCGAGTAATGATATTACAGTGCTCTTGCCACATCCTGATTCCCCTACTAATGCTAATGTTTTTCCGGCTTCCACATTTAAATTTAAACCTCTGAGTACCTTCACGTCTGGACGAGCTGGATAACTAAACTGAACATTTCTAAATTGAATTTTACCTCTAATTGTCTGTAAGAGCGATTTTAAAAACAAAATTAGAACCTATTAATATTATTTTAACCAATACCTTTGTATTTTTATTTTTTCAACGTGAAAATATTATATTCGTTACCGGTTTTATTCCTAGTGGAGAGGTGGAATCTATTTCTGATCTTCTATTAAGTAAGTAATTGAGTAACCTTACAGATGTTCGTGCTTTAGTATAATCTTGCATGAAGGAGAACGCATTTCCTATGGATGCAGCACAAAGAGACAAGGCGAAGAAGACTCTAAAGTAGCAGGTATAATTATTACATTACTATTTTTAACAGTAGTAAATATACTGCATATTGAACATTCAGACAATACACACTTGTAAACACTACTGGTTTCCATCTCGCCATGTTCAACCAAATAACCACCAATTCGGAAAGCTATGGCGTACATGTAATATGTAATTGCTTGTGTCGCTGCGTATAAAGCAGAGTAAATGAATGCTTGTTTTTTAGCCTCTCTGAAAATCAAATTAGTTCCACCATTAAGTAAAGTAAAGGCTCAAAAATTTAAGAAAAAAATTATAAAATAATTACTTGTAAGGTGTTTCCAAGTTTTGGGAATAAATGGAAACGAATAATTTTTCTTGGCCTAATGCTTGAACTGTTCTAATATTACGTACTGTCTCCGAAGCGACCTAGGTAGACATTAATTTTCAATTAAAATATGATTTATTTCGAATTAAGAATATAATCTAGATTAATTTTTATACAACAAAGAGTCTTACTCTGCCAGCTTCATCGATTAATTTCGAATCTCTGACTAGACTTTTTTTTAACATACTATGCTGTTTATGAGAAGCGTAAATTATTATCGGCACACAAATGGTTAAAACTAAAGCTAATTTCCATCCGTATATGTAAGCTATGATGAAAGCAGCCACCAACGTTACCGCCGAAGATAATACTTGACCAGCTCGCATTCCTGCTGCCTGTATATTTAAAAATACATACAACGGTATAATTTATTGACTTTATAACGTATGCGATGAACTTGCAAAATTATCATACAGCTTTAATTAAGGGAGCATTGCGTGCCAAACGATTGACCAATACGCCAGGCGAAGAAGTATCCAAATCGAACCATCCTACAGGCTGCCTCAATATATTTTCAAAAACCAATAATCGAATTCTGGCAATGAGCGTTTCATTAACAGTGGTATTTCCTTTGGCCTGGTATTAAAAGAAATGTTCCATTGATTTCAAGTTATACATACAGCAATTTAGTAAATAATAAGAATATGCTGACTTGGCAATAAAAAGCGATTCCAGTGAATATAGATAACCATGCGAACATGTACGTCCAAAACATCGTTTCCTCTTTCAGTTCTATACCAGTTTTTGTGAATACCTTGAGAAAAAAATTCCAATTATAGTGCTGATAAAATACGCGGAGGGAAAATTTAATCTTTATTTGTGAATATATACCGCGAATATTTGCCCATAATATAATGAAAATATAGGCATAATTAAACCAACACATGCAGCACCCAATAAACCACACATTAACCATGGCCATTCTGGTTTATGTAATTTTAGTAATTCCAGCATAGTTATTTCTCGTTCAATTTCCTGGGAAAAGCACAAGATATATTAGCATCGTCTTATGTGCAATATGTGCAATTTCAATTTGATAAATGAGTAAATATATGATTCCATTAATTTCACCTCAGGTTCACTTAATGGTAAATCTTTTTTCACGTCTTCATTTAGACTGAAAAATAGCATAAAAAAAATTAGAATAAATTTATTATGAAATAAGGTAGATTCGAGAATATTTTGCGCCCTACCTACCTTAAACTTCTAACACGACGTCTCTTTTTTCGAGATTGTGGTTGTGTTGAAGATTCGGGTTCTTTAGTTATCAAATTCTGAGTATCTTTCTACAAGGTGATTATCTTATAATTTATACACGTAATAAAGAAAAAAATTATCTAATTGCTTAGAATCAAAATCCTACTGTAGTTTCAGGTGTTGGCTCATTTTCTTCATCTTCTTCGTCGAATAGAATTTCTCTAGTTTCTCTGACATGAGTTACAATTGTTTCATACTCCTGTTATAATGAAGAAATACACATAATAATTCCACCTGGCTCCTAGTATTACATTAATTATGAAACGGCGAATAACAATTATTTAACGTTTTCATACTTCGTCATCATCATCTGTTAATGTTTCGTGGGACACTTCACGATCTAAAACTTTCCAGTTTTTACTCTCTTCGTGATGGTTTTCAGGCCTGAAAAAACCGATGAAATTATTTCTTAATTTTACTAAGCTTTTTAAAAGAATTTAATTTAATTATCGAATAAAAAATTACTCATTCTCTTCGAGATTATCGTTGCTTTTCACATCAGTGGAAGTTTCCGGTTTAATTTCCTTGAATTAATTGCAAAAATTAATCAAGTGAATTTTGAAATATTTCGAAATTTCTCATTTAGTAACTAACTTTCTCGTTATTTTGAATTTCTTCCGATGTTTCTTGTTTTTGATTATTTTGCTCTTCGTCGATTTGTGAAAGTTGATCTTTCTTTTCTTCGGGAGAATCATCGGCTTCCTCCCTGTATAAATTTAAAATTCATGTATAAATGTAGTAGTAGGCATATAAGCAGCGTAATAAGGAGACTTATGTGTAGTGTTTCTGCTGAGACAAGGAATGGGAAGTCTCGGTGACCAAAACGAGGTAACAAAAAGCTATAATAAATTTCTTATTTTTGCCTCATTATTAGCAACATTTTGAAAGATTCTGTCGTGCACCTAATGTGAGACTTCCTTATCATATCTGGTTGATGATTTCTTTGAAAATCCTTTTAAGCTTTACTGAGGATTTTAAGGGAGTTAATTTCAATTTTTGAACCCATTATGCTTCTTGAACTTCTTTTCGGAGGTGAGGGTGGGTCAAAATTAGACTTTCTTTTTCATATGTTGCCAGTGCCTATGAGGTTTTTGGGAACTTTGATACAATTTTTGAGTAATTTTACATTTTGACCTTTTTTGGAAGGGGAAGGGTTGCAGGTGAACTACTCTATTCATAAAGTCGAGTTCGGCCATTTTCGCATTAAGTGGGTTTGCGACTGAAAAAAAATGTGTGGTTACAAAGTTGAAATAAAAATTTGATTTTTCGATTTCTCTTACCATAAATAGAAAAATTACAAAAATTAATTCAAAAGGTGAACAAGCACCCTCGAATAGGTATCCCAAATCACATTATACATAATACTTTAGAGGGAAATAGAAATTTGAAATACCTCACAATAGTGTGATAGATGAAGGAAGCTAGAATAGGTCACGACCTCTCTTTAGTTTCTCCACTGGCTCACACAAGTATGCAAAATATACCTCAAGAATTGAAAAGTAGGCAATAGAAAAATTAATGAGAGAAAATGTTAAATCAGAATAAGTACGAGTAAATAAAAAATAAATTATTTTTGAGGCCACATCTCCGTTTGCCTCCTTCAATCATTCTTTATTAGAAATGACGAATGATTATTAAAATCAGAATTAACATTTAAGCATTCTCGAAATCATTAAGTTCATCAAGCTTTGAAAAACTGAAAATCCAATTTTCGACCCTTTCCTTCCCCTCCATCCATTCCCAAAAAAGGAATCAAAATGTAAAATTGACTCAAATTTCCAAATCAATGCCATCGTAAATTTCCTAGTACGTATAGCACTAAAAAGTCGAAATTAATATTTTGAAGTGCCTCTAGCCATAGCTGCTGTAGACGGCACGTAAAAAAAAATTTTGAATCCATCCTATTATAAAACTTATTGGGAATTTTTTGGCTTTCGCCTATGATTAACAAAATTTCACCCTTAAAAATTTTATGCATTTGAAAGTCTCGCAACAACCTACACTTCTCATTTCGTATTCAGAAAGAAGAGAAACGAGAAATTTAGACAAGCTTCGTCTCGCATCGAAAAACTACACCTACGTCATGAGAGTAAGATTGAAAAATGAACCGCTAAGACATACATAGCAGATGTAGTACTTTCGTCATTCGTTTCATCTGCACTTGTCGTATCACTAGTATCTTTTGATTTCGTTTGAGCTGTAACGAGATTGTAATACAACGATCGTTTCTCCATGAGCTCATCGTGACTTCCACTTTCGAACAATGCTCCATTCTGTTAAAACGTAGACATGAGCATGTTTAAATTTTGCCAACTTATGTTATTGCGTAATTTATTTCATTACTTTACCTGCATGACATGGATCGTATCGGCATCTCTAATTGTCGAAAGTCTATGCGCAACTATAATGGTGGTTCGTCCGGTCATAGCTTTTTCCAAAGCTTCTTGAACTATTCCTTCACTATGAGAATCCAACGCACTGGTAGCTTCGTCGAGTAACAGGATTTTGGGATTTCGAACTAAAGCTCGTGCAATGGCGATTCGCTGTTTTTGACCTCCAGACAGTTGCGAGCCTGTGTCTCCAACTAAAGTTTCGTAACCCTGGATCGAAATGTGTATTGCTTGAAATATAAGTTTGTCACGTTATGCATGAGAAGCGAATAGACCTACTTTTGGCAACTTTGTTATGAAATCGTGAGCATTAGCTCCTTTCGCTGCATCGATGATTTCCCAAAGGGTAACGTCTTCACGTCCGTATCTAATATTTTCGGCTATTGTAACTCCAAACAGGACTGGTTCTTGGAAACTAGACCTATCTGTTTTCTCATCCAATTGACATTCAGTTCGTTTATCGGATTATCGTCAATGTAAATTGCTCCGTTTGTGGTATCGTAGAAACGTAGTAGAAGCCCGACAATGGTACTTTTTCCGGCCCCGCTGGAACCCACTATTGCTACGGTTTGTCCCGATGAAATTTTTAGGTTCATATTATTCAGCACCTGGAAAATGAGATTTTAAAAATTTCCAACTCATATTGTTATCTGTATGAAGCAAAATATTTATATAACATTACCACGACATGGGGACGAGAAGGATAACTAAATGAAACATTTTTAAATTCTATATTTCCTTTGACTTGGTCTAATTTTCTACCACTTTCGGAGTATGGATCAATATCTACTTTTCGTGACATAATTTGTCTAATCGAGGTTATTACTCCAACTGCTGAAGATACCGAATTGAAATATGGTAACGCGTTCCCAATGGAGAAGGCGCCCACTACAACGCTAAAGAATACCTATAAATATCATATTATATAAGTATTTAATAATGTAACGTGAAGAAAGAGTAAAATAAAACAAATATTATGAAAACACTCACAGTGAACACGCTGCCCGGTGTTGAGATTCCTCTTTGGACTAAATTAGAACCGTACCAAAATCCTAAACCGTATGCTGCATACATTAGGAAGAATGTGATGGCAAAACACACAGAAAAAATATCATATTTCTTCATGGCGATTTTGCGACCATCTTCTAAAGCAATTGCATACCTGAAAAAAAATTTAAGTAGTTACATTCTCGAGTTATTATTTCCGGGAAATTTGAATAAAAATATGATCTCGTTCGCTTACTTTTTAATGCTTACTATTTGCCCGCAGAAGGCTGACACAGTCTTAATATTAGAAAGTGTTTCTTCAGCTATGGCTCCAGCAGCTGCATATTTTTCTTGTTCTCTGGCTGACGAAAGAGCGGCGAACTTGAAATAAATATCAAAGTATTATTAATTTTAATCCAATCTGAGAATATACCTATATTAATTTTCATTCAAAATGTAACCAACTTACTTTAGCGGAATAAGCAGTTAAACCAATTAGAAATGGTCCAACGCATAATGTCACCAAAGTAAGTTGCGTATTCACATATAATCCGACAGCAACACCAGCAAAGAATGTTGATAGGTATTGAACAATCATCGCGCATTTATAACCAGTACCTTCTCGTATTCTTTCTAAATCACTGCAAAATAAATATACGTTTGTTTTTTACTCGCATTCGGTGAACATTTTTCCTTAAAATGCATACGATTTTCAAATGTTGGCCAATAACTCACTCGGATAATTTATTGGGTAAGTTTCCATTGTCATTGGTATCATACCATGAAATATCTTGACGTATTATCTGAGTGAAATAAAGTTTGCGGATGTTGTAAACTTGATGTTCGCTCACGTATTCCCAGCAGATTGTCTGAAAATTACTTTCCTCGTATAGCTCTCATTTTTCGATATTTCGGAAATATTTGAGGTAAGAATAAGTTGTATCCAGTGATACAGAACTCACTCTTGTCTATCATTCCAAAAAGAGGGACAAGCGTTGCATCTCAAAGACATATAAATTTTGCGATATGTGCTCAATGGACCTTCCTCAATTTGTAGAAATTGTTATCAGAGGTATCTCATTTATATGAGATTGAATTGCCAAAGAGGTCAAAATCCAATACTTCCTTTTTCTCATATTTTGGTTCAAAACTCCCCTTGAAAGAGTGGCAAAAGGATGAATGAGGCTCAGATTACTTCTGAGGATTTATAATCTGAGAATAATGTAATGTATTTACTGTACCTCTTTCACCCTTTTCACAGTAAGGACTAATTATACAGGTTATGGTTGGGTTTTATAAAAAAAAGTTATCATGCAACAATGTTGGACTACATAACAAGGATTTCAGTGATATGCAAAAGATTTTTACAGAACTTTGCAAGGCTGAGATATTCAACATTGAAGATCGAAAAGTGAGATATCGCAGTTTCTAATTTAGTAAATCTAAGATGGTTTACAAGAATAATTCTCAGCAAAAATTTTTTCATAAACAGATGATGACTAGTTTCACTATCAACATATCCATTCCGAAGTGCTGTGTATAGCCCAAGAAGAGCGGTGGAACCTCCAAAAAAAATGTTTTTTTCGCTATATCTCTTCAGAATTTGATCGTAAGGTGAAAATACTTCAATGCAATGTTATTCTGCGCTAAATTCCCTACAACTTTCACGAAAACATTTTTTTTCTATGACCTATATTAGGTGGGGAGTTGGAGGTGTTTGAAATGTGGTGCTTAAGGGACTCAATTACAGTACTGATTCGAAATTATACAATATAAGATTGTATATTGGAATAAAAAATACATGTACCACCTGTATCTGCCAAGCTACAATCAACATCAAACACCTAATAGCCGAATTCCGTAAATACAACCTTCACCGACCAGCTCAAAACATCAAAGAAATATTACAGAACAATATTGAATCTATCCACGCATTAATGAAATTCGTAAAATTTCATTTTTTATATAATTGTTTTTAAAATTAAAATGTATGTATGAATTTATCGGTCGCAAATGGCCCTAGTTACCAAGCGACCTAAAATAAATTCATTTAAAAAACTCTAAAGAAATTTTAAATGAATCATATGCACACTCGTTTGCGCAACGAAATGTGAAAAAATAATGTAAAGAAAAAATTTTGTCGTGTCATATAACAAATGGTCAGAAATACAAAGATATGAAAGATAAATATTTTCAAAAGTTGAAGTAGGTTACTTCTCGACAATGAATAAAATTCATAAATTTACGTATTTTCAAATAATTTCTTCATATCTTTCAAGTACACATTTTCTAATCTGCCTAGAAAGTAATACCTGCTACCTGAGCTTACATTTATTCATCATCTGTTATATTATCAGTTCCTACAATGTCGCTATAACCCTATTTTTTTAATAACTTCTGTTATCTGTAGAAAGTTTCATTTTATGCGCTAATAACTAATTAGGCAAGTACACCTTATCTTGTAAGATTAAATGTATACACGTAATTGCTTAATGAAGAAATATTTCCGATATTTGACTAGTTAAAACATTTATCATTTACGAGAAGAAATTAATGATTGTTTTTTTCGCCCAATGAACAAGTTTTACAATAAGTAAGTTTATGAATTAATAATAATGCGAGGCACAGGAATATTCTTACCTGCATAAAAGAACAGAGCATCATAATCGTACCAATGATTAAATAAATGATTAAATATTTATTTAATGTATTTTCAAATTCCCTTGCAGTCATTGGCGCGTTAGAGACCCTAAAAATGAGAACTATGAGTTAAAAGATTTTTAGTATATTAAAATATCATTTCGATTGCAAAGTGAAAAACACTTACGTATCATTTCCCCATAAATCATTTTGCGGAAGTTTTGCTTTAAAAATTTCTCGAAGTACGTAAACAACTTGATAAACAATGGTACTGTAAAGTAAAAGACCTTATTACTGAATGATAATGCGTTTCATTACGAAATAAAGTAATTCATATTTTTTTTTGTTAGTAAATTTTATGTATTTAAGGCTTTATAGAAAAAATCTGAATTTGTAAGTAGAAATATGAAAAAAAAAGATTTTTATCAGGTGCATTTTATTCAGGTAACAAGTATACAATTCAAAGACGTACGTACTTAATAATAATTAAGAAACGTTAATGCATGACTCGAAAAAATCGAGACCAAAAGAAAATTTCTCTCTAATCTGGCTAGTTTGCATATACTCCCAAAATTGCAATATTTATTTGTAAAAATTGAAAAAGCAATTTAGAAATTTAAAATGTTGAAAAATTACCTTGATTTACAGCAATTAGGTTATTTTCTGAAAAATTAACTCTACGCTAATATAATAACTCACTCATTTTCTGTTGTTAAAGGAATGGTTCGCTCCGTGAAACGTATCTCTACCGGAGCGGCGTGCGATACTACATTTTCCAAAGTTTGATTAATTACGGCATCTGATATTAATCCCTGTAAGGAAATTGAGGCAAATGATAATTTTATAATAGTCTAAATGCAGTACTCAATTGAAAAAAGTACTGCATTTTCTCTACTGCAGGGGAAAAATTCATTTCATTAGAAAAGGTACCTACTTGTACCGCTTGATTAATGAAAATATTGGTCATGCCGCCAAAAAAGAATCCAAGAATAGGTAAACATGCTCCTGATATAATACTGAATAGGATACCTATGATTAGCAAGGTTCTGTCCAATCTCGTCGTGAACTTGAACTAAATGCAAACGAATTTGTATCAGCTATAGGAATCAGTTATTTCAAAACTTTTAAAAATAATTTAGTACATTTAATCATTATCAAGGTGAATGTCGTATTGCCCTTTGCTAACGTGAAAATGTTTATGCTGCTATTTATGTATACATTTTACACATGTAGTCAAATATGTACGAGTGAAGTATTTATATTATCATCGCATGATACGTGAATTTAATCACTGGACTTTATTGATACCTACTTTCTTCCCATAATCTGAGATTCTACAAATAAGGAGTTGTTTTTGAAATTCAATGAAGAATGATGATTTTAAAGTCTTATTAAATTTTGGGTAAAAATGTCCCATAAAATGTTACTGCAATGAAATACCATTTGTATGATAAAAGCCAAATATTCTTATACAAATTAAAAAGAAAAAAATCAAAACATAAATAACACATGAAAGCTTTCAAGTTGATTGTTCGAAAGATAATAATATTGCAAAATCAGATAACGAGAAAAATTAGTATCACATATTCAGGTTAATCAGGGTACGAAAGCCTATTGACCCATGATGATTATTCGTACAAATATACCTACTCAACAATTGTACGGTTTTTTTTTTTCAGCATCACAAGTAATATTACTAACCAAATGCAAGATATTTGAAGTTTCTTCTTTTTTCTCCTTTTTACTTGATTTCGTTTCCCTGAAAATTTGAAACGAAGTCCAAATTAACTTAAACGAAATATTAATCTAAAAAGTTTCAGGCGCTTATGTACTCATAAAAATGTGTGCTTGGTGTTTTAAAGATTAACAATTTCCTAGAAATTTTTTTGAATGGTTTCAGATTCAATAAAAAATGTATAAAGTTAATTTAATTCACAGTGATATTTATCTTTCTACAAATTCTCTTTTTGTTATCGCGAAATGATTTATAATTTCACTTTTGTACCATAACTCCATTAATCGATAACATTTTTATTATTAATGGATATTTCTACACAATCATATTAGATTCATTATAAGTATACTAGGTTTTAAAAATTTATTTCAGGTTATAAAATTTCAAGCTGATATTTTTTTAAATTTTTCAAATTAAATTCATACATATGAAAGCGGAAGTCTTAAAAATATTTGTTGGTATTTGGTATACTTACGCAATTTCAACGACAGTTCCATAATCGTTAATTGTCCCTTCATTTAATAATTTAGCTCCTTCTTCCTTCGCGAAACCCATATTTAAGATGTACCTATTAAAATTGCACTATTACTAATTTTCGTTACATAATTCAAACGTCAAAAACTTCGTGAACATTGTATACTTGTTAATGCACGTTGAATTGAGAATGTACTGCCTACAGATAACGATGTGCACTGATTAGAATTTTTTTACGAGAGACCTACGAAGATGTATCTATCTAAACCGGTTATTAAATGTGAATTTGACCTTCGTTCAGTTGAAAACTTCATGTGAAGCAGGTATCGATAGCGCATATTTATATTATTTTCATAGACTGGAGGCGCTCATCTACTCCCATATTGAGAGTTTTTTCTTCGATTTCAAGTTTTTTCTTCCATAGTGCATATTTGTAAAACCATCAAATTTGAATATATATATTATTTTAGTACGTAATTTATTTGTTCGATGAAAAATCAACATAACATGTTCTTCTCTTCAAGATTTACATTTTTTACATTGATGCCATTCTTGAAATGATAATTTTTCAATTAATTACATTTGTAAAAATTTGTTCATTAAAAATCAGTTAATTTTTATAAAAAGTGTTTGCAAGTAGATAACTTAAATGAGGACTGATAGGCTAGACACAATACACCAATGTTATAATGATTACATATTATGGTAGAACAAAGATTTTTAATTTTCTATCGCGATTTAGACCATGAAATTTGTTGAATTTTCCTCAGTTACTTTTCTTAGAAAATAAAGCAAAATTATTTATTCGTCTCAAAGTAAAGATAAAATTTGTGCATGTAAATTGAGTCCAAGAATGAGGTAATTCAGTGATTAGTAGGAGAGAAATCTGAAAAGAAACGTAAGGAATGTTTAAAACTGCATGAAGTGGATTTCTCATTTTTTCCAATTTAAAAAGAAAATTGTTTCTAATAATTTTCATTGCGCTATAAAAATATTGAGTGGAGTTTCTATTAATGAAGATTCTATTCCTCGAGCTCCACTGATCTCTTAGTTTTGGAAATATTCGATGATATAATACCTACTTGTACATATTCTGAAATTGATATTGTTACACTCAATAATTTTGATCGTGGAAATTTAAATAAATAATTTTCTTTTCTAACCTTCGAAGCTTATTTCTTTTAAATTAAAGAAGAGACTTTCGATGAAATTGAAACTAAGAATGCAATAATCTAACAATTATAAGAAGGAAAAAATTTACTTGAGATAAATTTTGAAAATGTTACCTAAGTTTTCTCAAAAAAATGAAAAAATTTCCTATTTTAAGTAGATAAATTTTTTTGATAATTTTTTAATGTGTCATTTTTTTATATTTAAAAAAAAAATAAAAATTAGATTTACTTTATTATAAGAAAAAAAAAAACAAACAAAGCAAGAACTCCCAAGTACGTCAAATTAAAAAAAAAAATACGAACTAAAAATTCACAACCGCGTCTAACAGAAATTGAAAAAACAAAAGGAAAAATTTATAAACATGTCGAATAAAAAATATATTTAAAAAATCGAAAAATTCACATGGGAAACGAGTCGAATAGAAAAAAAATTATGAACGTATAAATGAAAAATGATTAAAAAAAAAGAAAAAATGAAATTTGCGAAGGTATGCAACTATTCCAACACAGATATATTATTTTTGGCCTATCAACCACCTCATTTAAGTCATCCGCTAAGGGCACTTTGTGAATTTTCATCTCCTTCCCAAAATATGAGGGAATTTTTAGAACGATGTAAATAAATAAATACGTGGAAATATACAAAAAGGAAGCTTTTATTGAAAAACAAAAAAGTTTAAAAATTATTACACGAAATATATACATATAGGTACATTAGCATATTAAAAAAAATGCTCGCCGTCATATTTAACATATGAAGCAAAAGAGATCTTTGATATTCTAGCACATTTTCAATCGCCATATTGAATTCATTACACTTTGCACAAGTATACGCATTTTCAACGTAATAGTATTTTTAAATTTGTTGCCTTTCAGTTAATTTGTAATAGTACCCTTTCCTATTTACCAAGTCTTCGTGAGTTCCTTGTTCGATTATTCTGCCCTTATGTACAACACCTATGATATCAGCGTTTTGAATGGTTGATAAACGATGAGCAATGGTAATACAAGTCCTACCTTCCCGCGCTTTATCTAAGGCTTCTTGAACTACCTGGGGAAATAAAAATCGTATTAGCGGATAGATATGAGATAGTCGCTGATTAAAGTGCGGGAAATTAATTACTTTTTCACATTCTGTATCTAATGCTGAGGTAGCTTCGTCTAGTAGCAAAATTTTAGGATTTTTTATTAACGCTCTTGCTATTGCAATCCTTTGTTTTTGGCCACCAGATAGCTGAGTACCTTTTCCTCCAACCATGGTGTCATATCCCTAAAATATTCAATCGATTTAGTTTTATTTATTTATTTATTTCAACAGGTATATAAAGCGAGAAAAAGGGAAAGTACTTGTGGAAGAGAAGTGACAAAATTATGTATGTTGACGCTTTTGGCAGCTTGTATAACTTTATGCATGACCACAGATTCGTGTTCGTTTGATGATAAACCATATGCGATATTGTCTTTGATCGAACGATCGAAAAGATTTGGTTCTTGGGTAACAATACCGATATTGTGACGTAAATGGTGTAGGTTTATAGTTGAAATATCAAAATCATCGACTTCCTGTAAGAAAGTTTACGTTAAGTAAGTAACTCAGACTTAGGTTAGAGGAACATACGCAGTGGCATAGCTTTGATGAGATGAAAAAAAATGAAATTGCGATGTTTTTTTCATTCATAATTTTTTCTTAAATTAACTACCTTTTTTTAATTTTTTTTTTTAATTTTTTTAATTTTTTATTTAACGAAGTATCTTTAAATATGATCCCAAAAACAAAAAAGATTTCAATTTTCAGAATTAAAAAAAAAAACTAACTATTTTTCAGATCTAAAATCCTCTTCAATACCCATGTTGAATTTATTTCATCAGGGTGAAATTTTTTACAAATTGATTTCAAAGCTAGAAAAATATATTTTTATTTCACATCTTTGAAAAAAAAGTGACATATAATTTTTTATGTTGTATTTTAGGTCTTCATTTATCCTGAATTCACTTATAATTTAAGAAGAACAAAAGAAAATGTTGGCAGTTTTTTAATCAAAACTCAAAACTTAAACTGAAAAATCATTGATCTCTCGCATATGTTTGTGTTGATATAGGTAATTAGAAAGAAATCGGAAATTTAGGGACTGCGGGGAAGGGTAACCTAGACCCTGAAAATCAGCCCTAGTTACGCCACTGAATATACGTAGATATCATCTTTTAGTAATTAACTGCATTTCTTACTATGTAACCTCCACTTGGATTATAAAATCGTTCTAATAACGAAACCACCGTGCTTTTTCCGCATCCAGATTCGCCAACTAGAGCTAATGTTTTACCAGACTCTAAACTAAAGGTGAAACCTCGCAAGACATTGTAATCTGCTCTGGATGGATATGTGAATTGGACCTCATTGAATCGAATTTTTCCTTGTACATTCTTTCGATGAGAACAGATGAGTTAAAAATCAGTAACAATGCGAATACTTAATACGAGCAACTGCTGTTACGTACTGGTTTGACCCCTAAAGGCACCATTGGATCAATTTCGGATTTTTTATTAATTAGTTGCATCATCAGACGCGCAGCGTGTTTGGCTTTCATGAAATCTTGCATGTATGCAAAAGTATTTCCCACCGCAGTGGCGCAAAATGCCAGTGCAAAGAATACTCTGAAATTAATTCGTTATATTTTGAATAAATTATGAAATTAAACTTTTTGACAATTTATAAACTGAAGTTTACAAACCTGTAAATATCTGTAGGTGTCATCTCACCTATTTCAACCAAATGAGCGCCGTATTTGAACGCGGCGGCGTACATGAGGTAAATAATTGCTTGCGAAAATGAAAACACTAAGCCAAAAGTAGCCGCATGTTTTTTCGCTTCTCTGCAAAAATCAAAAGTAAATTCATCACGAATAATTTTAAATTTTGATGGAAGTTTTAAAAGCAAGCTTACTTGAATGGTAAACTTAAGCTTTGCATGTATTTTTGTACGAATAATTTTTCAGTACCCAAGGCCTGTACTGTTCTGATATTTTGAACACATTCAGTGGCAATCTATACGCAAGCAATATGCATAAATTAAAATTAATTTTTTTCTCATTCGAAATCGATTAAAATAATATATTACATACCCTTCCAGCCACTTCCATTAATCTGGAATCTCTGAATTGATTTTTCTTTAAAATCATATTTTGTTGGTACGCTGCTCCGGCTATGAATGGTACCCCTATGATTAATAAAATTGCCAATTTCCAGCCAAATATGAAAGCAATAACTATACCAGATCCCATAGTAACACAGGCTGTGATAACGTGACCTACTCTTAAACCAGCAGCCTGAGATAAAAAAGTTCTCGTAATATGAGAATTATTTAATTTAAACTTTTGGTAATTTGTGAAATGAAAACAGAATTCAATACCGCTTTTACAAGAGGTGCATCGCGGGCCAACCGTGTAATCAGGAAACCAGTAGAAGATGATTCCAAATCGAACCAACCTATAGGTTGTCTTAAAATACTATTGAAAGCTTTTGATCTCATCCTCATAATCAATTTTTCAGCCGCGCTAGTCATGCAAATTGTCTGAGCAAATTAAAAGTGGGCTGGTAAATTAACGAATACATTTCTTAAGAATTTTAAATTTTCGCATCGTTCTGTTTACCTGCGTGAACATAGCTATTCCCGAAACGGTCGCTAAAATGACCAACATATAAGCCCAAAATTTAGCTGTTGATTGTTGTTCATCTTTCGGAAGAGTAAATGTCTGTTGAAGAATATATAAAATAATGTTTTTAATAAAATATCGAATTCTCTATTGGATTATTCCTCAGGAGTTGTTACTTACAACGAACATTTCGGTATAAAATATAGAAAATATAGGCATTATAGAGCCCGTTACAGCGCAAGCGAGAATTCCGACGGTTAAACGTAACCATTCTTTGGAATTGAATTTCACCAACTGCCAAACGCTTACTTGTGGCAATTCTTCTTCCTGTATGTTATGAAATTATTTACATAAATTTATCGTAAAAAATGGGTTTTTAGATTGAAATAAAAAACTTACACTAGACATGGTATCAGTGAAATTTGTATCCCATTCAAATGATTCTAACGAAGAGCTTCTTGAATTTAAAGACATGGTGGAAACGAATCTACGAGTGTTTTCCAATTCGTCTTCTTCAGTCCTAAAATAGAGTGATTTATGTACATTGAAACTAGGTGTCATCGTATGTATACCTATATATATATAGGAAAATGGAACGATTTTTGAATTTATTTTCAAAACTCGATCTGGCTTGAAATTTGACTGATGCAAAATGAATCTAAAAGATTGTGGAAATTTCAGCTCACTACATCAATATTATTCTTCTACGTTACAACAGGTTTGAAATTTTGAAATTTTGTAGTCTTGAAATTTTTTTTTTTTTTTTTTTTTTTTCCTTTTTTATTATACTGGGCGTGTGTAATTGCCAGGATTGTTACGCCCAGTGTAGAGAGTTTAATTTATATTTGGTTTTTATATTTTATTTTGTGTATGAAGGATAGGATTTTTTTTAATTCGTCTGGGTTGTCCGGTATGTTAGTTGTTTGGATGTTTAGATTGTCACGGGTTTGTTTGATATTGGGGCATTCAAAAAGGAGGTGTGTGACTGAAACTTAAAATTTCAAAAATTGAATTTTAGTTACTTCAAGCTTAAGTTACCGAAGCGATTGAACAACTGACATTTTGTTTTTCGGGAAGTTGGCATTTTAAAAAAAATTATTATAAAAAATTAGTGTTTTTACATGGGTACTTATACTCAAAAATTGCGAACTTCGTTTCCGCTCCAGTAGATTCAAATAACACGTTATGCTCATTTTTCACCTCTTCTGTTTCAACTTATTTTTTCCTTGAAATTAAAATCAAGTAACATATCTAATTTATAAAATTTTAAGCAGAATTTAGAATACCTTGAGAACTTCAAGAAAATAAAAATGAGGTA
Source organism: Phenacoccus solenopsis (assembly GCA_009761765.1). Taxonomy (NCBI): domain Eukaryota; kingdom Metazoa; phylum Arthropoda; class Insecta; order Hemiptera; family Pseudococcidae; genus Phenacoccus; species Phenacoccus solenopsis. The sequence continues at coordinate 27,370,718 of CM019753.1, read as the reverse complement.
CAATATCTCTTTTGAGCCCATTGGGATACAAATCAAGGACTATTATGTGTACTAATCATAATATATTCATTTATTCTCAATTTTTGAAAATATCAGAAATATCATGTTTTTTAAGTGAATTACTCATGTGCTGATTCCTAAAAAATCTAAAAAATTTAGAGCTAATTTATTTTTTGCTTGGACGTAAAAATCTCAAATGACCCAAAACTAAACAAAAAGAAATCCAATTTGATGACATAGTAGAAAGCTGATATTTTTTGTACATTTTTCAAATTCATTTTAGAACTATAAAACTATCATAAGCCACGTTGATTAGAGAAAAAATTGAAATACTTCTACCCTAGTATGATGCAGGTACTAGGTACGTTGTATGGTACCTATATCTCACAAATCGAAAAAGTACCTATTATCTTTAAGATATTTGATTTTATTTTAATAAATTCAAATTAAATTTAAATTATTTGAAATTTTATATATTTTGTAAAAATCTTAAGATCATATTTTTTTTTTCATATCTGACTAAATTTAACTTAATTAATTTTAAGTCTATCGACATACCATTTTTTCGCAACTTTTTCGTCTATTGTTTTATCCAGAGTTTGAGCTAGAACCAAATTATAATATTGGCCTTTTCGTGACATCAATTCTTGGTGTTTTCCACTTTCCGCAATGTATCCATCCTATTATAAAATTTTTTAAAATAAATTATTAATTAATGAATACAAATAATTGAAATAAAACCACTAAGAAAATTTTTAACTGAATTTTTTCGCATATGATAAAATACTAATATTTGTTTTATATTTACCTACATACGTATATATAAGCACATTCTTTGCTTACTGTAAAAAATCATTTAAAAATGTACCTATTTACGATAAATTTATTATCATTATTATACTCATACGCGATGGATAAAATACCGGTATACGTACGTACTGCAGTTATTATTGCACGAATAATTTTTTCGAGCACTTTAAGTAAACACATGATGGAAAGAATATGCTTTGTAATTTTTTTTTTTCGATGATTTGATATTTTTGGTTTTTATTAAGATGGTTAAATAAGTTTCCACGATTAACATTAAGAAAGAATAGACGCGTATAAATTTCGAACCTCCCCGTTGCCATTAAAATGTAGGAGTTTTAAAAGGTAATTCAATAATACAAAAAAAAACTTACAACAGACGATTTGTGGTGGTTGGTGCTTCAGCCCCAGCCAGCCCCTCATGTAGGTGCTCCTAAGCGCAAACACCTAAATGTAACGTATTCGTTGAATGGTGAAATGCGATGCATTACATACTCAAACAAAAACATATTTCTCACCTTCATGACGTAAATAAGATCAGCGTTTCTAACAGTGGATAGACGATGAGCGATAATGATGGTAGTTCTTCCGTGCATCGCTTTTTCTAAAGCTTCTTGAACTATGCCTTCGCTATGCGAATCCAAAGCTGATGTTGCTTCGTCAAGTAGTAATATTTTAGGATTCCTTATTAATGCTCTGGCTATAGCTATTCTTTGTTTTTGACCTCCTGATAATTGAGATCCGCGATCTCCCGCTAATGTGTTGTAACCCTAAATAAATTTATTTGTAGTTTCAATCATTCAAAAAAGATGGGGTTTGGTAAATACACCTTGTTGAAATACGAGTAGACGAGTACACACTAACCTCTGGTAGTTTTGTAATGAAATAATGCGCATTAGCAATTCTAGCCGCTTCTTCTATTTCTTCTTGGGTGACATCTGGTCTACCGTAACGAATATTATCGGCGATCGAGGCTGTGAATAATATTGGTTCTTGAGCAACGACACCGATTTGATTTCGTAACCAGTTGAGGTTGAGTTGTTGTAGTGGTACTCCATCTAAGGTGATCTAAATTAGATATTTATCCGTGAAAATGATATAAATCTCGTATCAATGATATAAAATAATAATTTCACTCATTTATAATTACCAAGCCATCGATAGGATCGTAGAAACGTAGAAATAAACCTAAAATTGTACTTTTACCAGCACCGCTGGCTCCTACAAAAGCTACAACTTTTCCTTGGTCAATTTTCAACGAAAAATCGTGTAAAACCTGTGTCAAGTTAATTTAATGTGTCAAATTAAGAATTCGAGAAAAACGATGGTAATATTATTTTATAAACCTCGACATCTGGACGAGCTGGATACTTGAAGAATAAATTTTTGAATTCGATGTAGCCGACTACTGTTTTGGGCTTTAAACCGTTTTCAGAATACGGATCTATTTTTGGAATGCGACGAATCACTTTGAACACCGACTTCGCCGAACCAATGGCTGTACTAACGGAATTAATAAACGGTAAAGCGTTTCCAACCGAAAATGCTCCAGCCATGACGCTGAAGAATACCTGAAAAATAAATACAAAAATTCACTCTTTCGAAAATTCTTTTGAAAGATTTTTCAAATGAAGAAAATTCATCTCGTGATGTAAACCAACCGTGAAAATAGAACCAGGAGTACAAGTTCCTTGAACAACTAAACTGGCTCCGTAATAAAATGCTAATCCGTATGAAGCATACATGATGAAAAATACAATTCCCAATCCGATAGATAATGTTAAATATTTTTGCATTGCGATTTTTCGACCTTCGTCTAATGCTTTTTTATACCTATTGTTTGTAAAACATTTGCAAAGATTATTAAATTCTTCATTCGATCGGAATTGATTTTAATTTCGAATGGTACCTCTTCATTTCCACGTATTCTTTACAAAATGCTGCTACGGTTCGAATGCTGGAAAGTACTTCTTCTGCTATTCCGCCGGCGATAGCATACTTCATTTGTTCACGAGCCGCAGAATTAGAGGAGACCTTTGTAAAATTGTAATTTCAGTAGTTAAAAAAAATCTTTTTGTTATACGAGAGTGTTTTTATTCAATAAGATAATGTTCATACTACATGTAGAGTGGTTTGCTTGCCCTAGCGGCTGAAGGATATGCGATATAAAGATTGCTTTGATGATAATGAACTTTGAAATTTTTCATTTCGTCATCCAAGGCAAGTAAAAATGAACTTTTTGCAGTTAAAAGAGAAAAAAACGAATGCTGGGAATATTTGTTCATTTTCTGATACAAATAAATTTTTAAATGCTCTATTACTCCCGTGTTGCAAAATAACGTAAGCAGCCATGCCGCATTACTGGAGCTGAGTTTTTAATTTGGGCTTGTTCAGGTTTGCAAATAACATTGCTAACCCCTTCATACGTACAGGCCACTCCCCATACAAAATATGAAAACCCCTACCCCTCTTCCAAAAACCACTTAAGAAGTTGAATTTAGAACAAATGTATGTATAGTATTTTTTGTAATGTGATAAGTATAAATGAACATATTGACCAAAACTCAAGAGGTCATACTTTGATCATCAACTGAACCTGCATATTATAGTTTGACCTTTCTAGGTCGATTTAGTGAAGGGATATGGAATATTCATGAAATTTCCTGTATAGTAATTTTCTCTCAAAAAGCTGATTTTGCTCCAACTTCCCTCCAAATTTAATTGGGAAATTAAAGCAGAACAAGTTAGTTACTTGATCTCATTTTATCACATGACACCACAATAACAAATTTTCGACATCTTATGTACCTCCACCGCATGTTGAGATCGATAACCCCTCCTTCCCCCCTCCAACATAATGTATGGACGTGAATTAGGGTCATGGCATTCTTCTCATCCCCAATAATCATATGAGTTCATATTAATTAAATTTTTTACGATTTGAGGTTCCTCAAGCTCTACTCAAATTTTTATAATCCCCCATTTTGAATGTATTTTGATACAAATTCAAGAGGTATTCTGGTCACTAACTAACCTCACACACAAAGTTTGACCTTTCTAGATTGATTTGCTGATGAAATATGGAAGATCCAAAAAATTTCATAACCTAAAACTTCCTCTAAAAATCGGTTTTTGCTCTAACTCCCCTCAAAATGCACATAGGAACCTGAAATTTGGATATGTTGGTGTCCGTGACTCACTTTTTTATGTAAAATCAAAAACAAAAAATTTGAGCTATTTATCTCTTCTCCAGTCTTCCTCAAAATTTGAGTGATCCGCCATTTTGAGATGTATCGAAGAAACAAAAAGGAAGCTTTTTTATATTTTTAAGAAGACTTTCTCACCAAGTTTTGAGAGAATTTCATAAATACCTGCCGATTCTACGCGTGGAGGAAAAATAAATACATATATATATTCAGTGCTTTTTTGTCACATATTTTTTTGGGACACTCTAATTCTCGAAAGTTGTAGGTCCATAATTTTTTGTACCACTTCCTCACCCCTTTCCAATGTGTTTCGAGGGAAAAATCGAAGTAAATTATTTTTTATTGTAAAACCATATCCTTCGAAATAAAACGTGAACTTACGTAATTATATGTATGTAAGTGGGTAACAACTCTCAACTTGCTGTGACTATCTCATATGAAGCGACGCGATAGGTGTTCAGGAAAGATAGATTACATTTTGTATTTGGGTAATTAATAGTCTTTGATGATGAAATTAATAAAATTTTTCAAAAATGATCTATACGAGTACCAAAGCAAAAAAAAAAAATCTTTCAAATTTTGTATCAGGGTCATTTCAGCAACTAGTATAGGCAAACCACCATACCTGAATGTCACATGAATTAGCCAAAATATGATATGAAAGATGCTCTATTGACTTGGAACACCCTACGTTATGTTCCAGAACCTACCTTCGCTAAGTAAGCAGATGTACCAATCAAAAATGGTCCAACCGTGATTATCGCGGACGTTAGCCTCCAGTTGACGTAAAATCCTACCAATAATCCGGATGCGAAAGTTGATACGTACTGAATGACTAAGCTAAATTTGCACCCGAGCCCTTCTCGAATTCTTTCAAGATCACTGGTAAATGGTAAAAAATTGATTTAGTCGCGTATAGTTATGTTTCTAAAATCATGTAATTTTTACGATGAAGTGAAAAATTATTTTAAAAATAAACACTCACTCGGTTAATTTTGAAGATAAATCTCCACTTTCATTTTTATCATACCAGCTTATATCTTGTCTCAATAATTGCGAAAAAAAAATTTTACGTAAGCGGTGTACTTGATGTTCTGCAACTAATTCCCAGCAAAAAGTCTGTTTTTTCGAGAAATCGTTGGAAAATTTTATGAATAAATTTTTAAATAATGCTTCGAGTATATTTGTAGATAGGTAGTTAGGTACTTATGTTTCCAAAATGTATTACATAATGTAACAATTAACTAATCACCCGATAAAGGAGTAATTACTTTGATAATTTTATAAAAATACACATTTAAAAAAATTATATAATAAGTATGCATCGTAATTATTAATATCAACGATGCTATCGTATTAATTAGTCCTCTTCTCATTATAGGTTTCATATCACGAAGGAAACTTTGGAAAATGGTTAAAAGTAGAATACTTGAAGGAAAAAAAAAGAAATATGTAACGCGTAATTAGGTTCCCAAGATAAGATGAAATTTTTAATTTAAAAAATTTATATTTTTTGAATACTCTGTAAAAGTACTGTAATCAAAAAACCCCAGATTTAAATATGGATAAAACTGACTGTTAGAATTTATTTTACCTGTAAAAACGCGGTTACTAGTACCACAATCGCAATAACTAAGTAACATTTCGAGTAAAGAATCATTTTGGCATCGAATTCATCCCGACTAATGGGAGAATCAAGCATCTCTTCCGTGGTTATGCTATAAAAATAATACAAAATGCCAATGTGAAAATTGAAGTTATCGAACAGCTAATGTTATGTGTCAGTGAGTTATTCAATATGTAGGTACCTGTCGGTAATACCGATATTCGTGGCGTTTTCCACAGAATTGGAATCAAAACCCTAAAAAGATAGAAATTTTTATTACATGAATGATATTTTCTTGTCACTGGGAAAATAATTTTAATACATAATCAACTTATATTGGAGATTGGAGAATAAAAGTCGCATAATCCAAATAGTATTAATGAAGTTGAGGAATATTCTAAATGATGATCAATGATCAAGTAAATAACGTGATCAGAGTTCATATGTCAAAAGCACGAGCCATATTTGTTAGGTAACAATATCGTTAAGGAAAATTTAAAAAGGTCTTTTACAGTTGGATTATTAAAAGCGACCGATAGAAACAAAGAACTTCTTCAGGTTAAAGATAAGCATCAAAGGTTGAACAGGTTGAACGTTTCGTGTGAAGAACCGTTGATAATCTACATATGTATAATCACCGAGTTACACAAGTGCCATGAAGATATAAGCAGAATAAATAAAGATGTTTACGAATATACCTGACGCATTTCATCAGCCTGGAAGTATTAAAAGCCCGACTTTCGGTTCAGTCGATAAAAATCTATTGATTCGCTTGATGAAGTCAATAAAAAAATGAAATAAAAAATAACAAGGAAAACATGTATATCGTTTAATCTCTTTTACGTAAAAAAATATGATGAAATAAATAATGTTGCTTTTTTACATGTGAGACAATAAATTTAATCAAGCGTTTAAAAATAAGTTACCAATTATGGGATGGTATTTACCCTTAAGTATTGAGTTGATAAATATTTACCAAATATTTAATTTTTTATGCTTCAATTGGTGAAACTTGACATTCATAAATACATGATGTACCTATTTAAAATGTTGTCGTTTTTTGGAAGTGATTATTCTCATTTAAGCACTATTTTTAACGCTTAAAGAATGGTCAAGAAGGTATAATAACTACGTCAAAAAGACCAGTAAATACGATACCTTATCCATACGTATGATATTTATTATGAAAAGGCACAGCTCAATACTGTATCCTATTTTCATATCTATTTCCTGTGATGTAATAAGATACGGTTTGAATGAATCGCATGATGATTATGTATCATAATTATTACAAGTCATTGAGATCATTTCAGTTTTTTCTCTTTTCGTATAGCTATATCGTATTTCTTATTAGAGTAAGGAGTTGACCAATATAATATAATTTTTTGTGATGGAAATTATAAATAAAAAGTGACCAAAATTTCATTTTTGTTATATGATTGTTCTAGTAGGTGTTTGAAAAAATGTCTATGTATTAATAACTGTGTACAGCCGTTTCTAACTATTGTGGTATTACATAAGGTATCTAGTTTCAATGCAAATCATATTAATCAAAACTAAATCAATTACGTGTGAAATGTTATCTCTTGGAAAAGGTATCAATGTAGCTTTTAAAAATGTAATTAATTACTTAAGCCGAGTGAAATGTGTACATTGTACGAAGTTTTTGATAACGCTAATTAATAGAATTTGGATACTTGGTAATTGGGGAAAACTTACTAGTGTTGCTTGTCTGATGAAAGAATTGGTCATTTGACCAAATATAATCGATAGAATAGGAAAACTTGATCCTTGAATAATCGCGCTACATGCCCCAATGCACATGAGGAATACATCACTGCAGCTAGCATACTGAAACTAGAAAATGCAACCAAAAGAGTTCGTTCAATTTTAATTTCAATTTTTGCTTCCATTAATTAAAGCAGTTTGCACGAATAAAAAACTTCAATGTGGCACCTCTTCATATTTCATGCATAAAATATAGGTATAATGTTAAAATCAAATAGGTACTTTAAATATCGTATTATCTTTATTCATTATTATCAATCTTATATTTTTTATTTTAATTATTTCGAAATACGAATTCATTTTTTTTTTCAGGTTAATGCCTGATTCCTCATTTAAGGATGTTGCGGAATGATTATCTTATACTTTATCTCTAGAAATTTTAAATAAATTTAGTTAGGTATATGAAAGAAAATGGTAAAATTTTTTCGAGTAATTATAATGTAATATAATGATTAAATCTTGGTAGGTATTCCTATTTGAAGACATGGATCATTAAAATAAAAGCAATAATCTAACGAAACTAAGCCTCTAATACATCATTCTTAGTAATATTTTTCAGCATTACACTTCAAAAGATTTTTCCTTCTATTTGCATGATTCAAAATAGAGTTAAACATCTCAAGTTCGAACATTATGAATTATTAACGATATACTTACGAGTTGAAATAAGCCTGATTTTATACGCTTCTTTTTTTCGGGTTTTTCATTCTCATTTGCCCAATTGCTAATAATAAAAGACGATGAAGATTGTTATGTATTAAAAAATGACAATGAATATTTTTAGAAATACTTTCACAAAAAAGTAAAAAATACTGATATTTATATGGTAAAATTGTAATAAAAAAATGAGGAAAAGAAAAAGTAGGTATGTAGTATACGTGAAAATGTTATTAAGGTATAAACTATTTAGTTCTGAAAACCAGTTGATAGAAAAAGTGAAAAAAAAGAAAGAAGAAAAAATGAATGAAATATTATTTTAAAAAACTAACTTGTTTTTTTCAACATTCAAACTTCCATAGTAATGAACATCATCGCCATCTATTAATTTGGTTGTATCTCGCGGTGCCATTTGTGGCTCTCATAGATCTACAGCTCAAGTTCAAAATTGACGCAATAGTTTTAAATTTACTTCAAATCTACTCTCGGTCTTTTCGATAAAAAGTTTTAAAATCTATATCAAATAAAAATATAATTAAAATTTTAAGCTTTCGTTAAACTCTCGCGCACGTATTATACTTATTGAAATAATAAATCGGAGGTACCTGTTTAAACGTTTATATTCGAAGATTAGACTATAGTCGATAACAATTTTGATTATTTTGCGCTCACGAACCACGTACTGATTACAAAGATTGATTTCTGTTAAATGAATAAGTTCGTTGGACTTTCCAAATAAAACTGGATTAATGTGTACTGTAATTTGAAGGAGGGGTAATGATGTAGGTTTATATGTTGATTACACATACATTTCAATAAACTTACTATTACTCTTAACTATGTCGCCCTTCTTATCATTTTGAATTATGAACTGTGCGGTGATCGCAGCTAACGTTCCATAACGTCTCAAAATGCAGGTATTTCTTTACTTTGTGCGTGATTGCTACGAGTATACTCATTAGTTGTGAATTTAAAGTTACTGGAATTGTTTAAGGTACGGTACCCCATTACTCATCTATTCCTATCATCGAAAGTTTGATATGAATTGTTATCAATTTTTTGGATTTTAATTTTGCCTTCACCGATACAAATTATGTATTATTTTGTATGTGGAAATAGGAAGTGAAACTCTGGCTGATAAATTATGTCAAATGGAGGCAAAGGCCTTATGAAAGCATTTAAGGTAGAACTTTTCAATTTTTTAAAATCCAAGAAGAACTCTAGCTTAGGGGCAATCTGCCCCTTTTGTCCTCAAGTTGTGAGGCACAATGGGTTATAAATTGACAAAATGCACGATGCTTGATCATTTAATTAAAGCTGAATCTGAAGTCGATATATTTGTATCAATATTCTGTTTGAAAATGTGACAAGTTCATGAACTCGTTATTATCATTCAATTCATTTTTATAAAAATAAAATTAGAGATTAGAAAAAATAAAGTTCAGTGGTTGAAATTCAAAGTTCATCAATGTGAACTTGAAGTGATTTGGCTCTTCACTCAGTTAAAATCTTTTCTTCAGTTATTCTACCCCACATCTAGCTTTACTTCAAATTCACTTGGAGAGCTGCTCTTTGTATAGATGTTGGTGTCTTCACGTTAAAAAGACTGGATAATGAAACATGAAGAAGAATAAATTGAAGAAAATCCGTTAAGTATATTATAGTAGAAATTGAAAATGAAACTCTGGGAAATGCGAACGTGTATTCAGTTTAATTAGGGACCACGGATGGAAGGACCTCTGGAGGTAACGTAAAATGCTATTTTTACAACTTTTATTGCGAAAAATTATGAAAAATATCCCAAATTGATGCATCGAGTTCACAACTGATAAACTAAACTCATTCCTCATTCCTTTACCATCTCTTTCTGAACTACGATAGAATCGGAAAAAATTCAAAATTATCTATTTGAAAAACCGCGGGAATAAAATACCGCCAAAAATGATATCACGTGTTTTACATCGGCACGCTTCAAAGAAATTAAAATTAGCCAAGTTAAATTTCCTCCTATTGTTTTCCTTTTGATTTTTCAACAACGCTACTAGCGAATATAAAAAGAACTATCAAACGATTACTGCCATGCGGCGTGTTCCGGTAATGGAAACCTCGACATGCAGACATATTTGTTTTTTCCTACAGGCTACAGTCATTGCATTCTGCAGCATTTTGCTTCAGACTATGTACGTTCGTTTTATTCTCAGCGTTGTATCGTTGAAAGTAAAATTTGGTAATGAGAATTTTTGTGTGTGTAATAAAATAAAATTAGGACCGTAATTGTTTTCGCAAGTTTTACTCTACAGATTAACTCAGTAAGTACTTGTACTCCCTTACTTTACGCTAATATCACATTTTATTTTGCAGAACATGTGAATGGCATGCATGACACGTCGACTTGACAAACTCGTCTTTTTCAATATTTCCTTTACTCTGTCGTTTTTTACGTGAATTTCCTTATGTTTTTGTGAATTTTCCATCAATTTTAACGTATTGTGATAGTTTAACCTAACCAGATTGTGTTCTCGATGGTATTTCTTTAGTTCGTTCGGTATTTTCGGTAAACAGCTGATGCTGTATTTCCTTACTCGTGTTCTTTCGAGTGCACCTTTGCTGTGTAATTTTATTCACAAAGTGGTAGCGAATATTTAAGCGATTTCATCATGATATTCGGTCTCTTCGAAGGTAAATATTTGTCTTTTGTCATCTCTACTTTTGCCTGCTGGTGTTATCATGGGTAACGTGATATCTGACCATGCATTTCAACATCCTGTATTTTTGCTATTTGTGTTTCCCAAATTAGATATTCGATTTGCTTTCGTCACATTGTGGTTTTGAGTGTTTCCAATCGGTGGTCTAAAATATTATCGAATTTGTGACCAAATTCCGGTTTAGGCTTATGGTATCTTGTACATGTTGATAAGTCATGGACTGCGATTGTTTTTTTGTGAAGAAGCTCGTTTTAATATTCAAACACCTTTCGTGTAATTGAGTAAAAACGAATAATTACTACTCCCTACGTAACCGAAGAAAATGTATGGAACGAGGAAAAAATGTGTTATCACTAATTCTTCTTTTTTTTTTCGCAGTGATAATACAGAGGAGGTTAACCAACCAATTCGGAAGATAATAAAGTTTACATTTGATGGCATTATTCAACAACCCGAAAATGAATAACAACGAAGAAACAAAACCTTTAACTCCGGGTAATCCTGCGTACAGTTACGACGAAGTGTTTCCCGCGTTACCCGGTGGCTTTTCTGGGCCCAAAGTACAAAATGGCTCGAATCAACCCACTCAGGCTGCGATTTTTAGTAATCAACATGCTAAAATGCGCATTAATTCCAGCGAAGTGACTCAGGTGAATAACATCGTGTGTTTATGTACTTCGACATGGATCGATTCCTAATTCGCCTTTGCACCCGCAGGTGTTCTGCGTTCCGGCTGAAGAAAGAAAATACGATCATTCCGAAAAATTCGGTGAAAGCGAATCGGTTCGAACGTGTTCTCAGATCAGCAAGGAAACCGGAGCTCGAATTGAAATCAGCACTTCTAAGGATAAATCGCTGACGTTCATGATCACCGGCAAAATGCAAGACGTGCAAAACGCTCGTCGTAAAGTTTTAATCAATTTTCAAACGCAGGTAACGCGTATTCCATCTCATCTGATAGAGTAATCCTCGCCTCTTGTACGAAACCTTGAATACCTATTTAACAAGTGTTTGCACAGCTGCGAGCTTACAGATGCATCGTTGTCGTAATGAAAGCGCAACTTCGATAATTGACTGATACGTCTGTAATTATTTACTTGTGCAGTTGAAATCGTTGAATTGTTTGCGCGTATATAACGCTCAATTTCAGCTTCTATTCCCTCCACTTCTATGAAAAAAAAATTGCACTCGAATTGACCAATTTTCTTCCTTATAGATTGTTAACTTCGTGATTATTATTCTAGGCCAGCGTCGCCATCAGTATCCCGAAAGATCATCATCGTTTCATTCTAGGTCCGAAGGGGCAGAGACTCAAAGATTTGGAGAAAAACACAGGAACTAAAATTAGCATACCCAGTATTAGCGATAATTCTGATAAAATCACAGTCACCGGAACACGAGAAAGTATTGAAAGAGCTGTGCACGCAATTAAAGTGATTTCCGACGAACAGGTATTTTTTTTCATTCTTAACGTTTACACGTGTGTATATTTCGTCGAATGTTGAAATCAACAATCATATTTACTCCAATGATTCCTACATATATCTCCTGTTTTTCTCGCTCCGATTAAATGGTTGAAAAATTTTCGTAATTTTTAAATTATGCACGCGTACTGCTCCCCTTATTCCGCACGTTACACGAAAATGTCGTGTGAAATTCATATAAATATTTCATCGTAATACGAGGCTGATTTTTAATACCCAAATTAGAACTTATAAATAATCCACGCGAACAATTACGTAGCGATAAATAACTCTCTTGATACGTGTTATTATCTACATCGAGTTATCTGTTTTTGTATTTATCGTCGAGTAAAGGTCATTATAAAGTTTGAGAAAGTGTACAATAAAAATCGATTTCGTGCGTACTGCTCGAAAAATCATATCGAATGTCGAATCATCGTAAAAAGTTAATTTTCAAAATGTTTATCAGCTTTACGCATAGTTAAGTGCCGTTTGTTATCAGCTCCTAGCACTATCAAATTGCTCCGGGAGACTAGTGAACTTCATATTTTCGAAGGTTGTTTCGAATACATGTCATCGCTTGAATAATACCGATATTAATTTTATGATTACACGATGAAGAATTAATTTTCCTTTTTTGATTACGTAAAATCAGACGATTATCTGATTAGATATTGGTTATAAGGTCGATTCGTTGGAATGATAAAATAAATGGATTCGTTAGGAAGAAATTAAAGTGAAATTGGAACAGTCGAGATCATTTGAAATTCATCCCTAATTCGTTATAGGTGTATCATTTTTATTGAAATTGAAAATAATTTTTCGCTTCATTTCGTACGTGTGTGTGGTATTATTTGGAACGATTAGCGATAATTAACGAAAACGAATTTTCCAGTCGAAAAAAGCATTCGTGCGGGTAAGCGTACCGAAAATCTATCATCCATTTATAACCGGAGCTAATAACGAGAAAATCAACCAATTGAGTCACGAAACGAGTACCAGAATCAACGTACCTCCGCCATCGGTTGATAATACCGAAATAACCATTACCGGCGAAAAGGAAGGCGTATTAAACGCTAAAAATAGAATTATGCAAATCTATCAAGAAATGGTAAGTGGACGGTACACGATAATCGTACGATTTCATTTAACCGATGAAAAGTATTGGGAAAAAAATTATAATCGATTAATTTATTCGTGTTATCGCATGGTCAGGAAAAAACGTGTAAGAATATCAGCGTAGAGGTGCCTAAATGGCAACACAAATATGTTATCGGACCCAAAGGCTCGACTATGGCCGAAATTCTGCAGGAAACTGGAGTCAGTGTGGAAGTACCTCCACCTAACGTTGCCAGCGACACGATCACCCTACGTGGACCTTGCAAAGTTCTAGGAGATGGTAAATTGAATTTGGTTTCATTTACGATAAATGATTTATTGTAGTGACGCATATAGGTGACGAGTTAGTTTTGCTGCGTCGTTGAATAAAGCAGTTTTAATACGTTTTGCGGAAATATTTGTACTTGTAAATTCCGCCGATTATTTAATTGACGTTTTATTTATTAATTAAATGCTTCGAGTGTTTAATTAGAGAATTTAATGCGCTGAGGTTTCGTTCGTAATTGAGAACTTTCGCTGAAATAGCTAGTTTATTATTGCCATACAGACGATTTTATTTTTCTGGTTGTTTGTAGCTTTGGAATATTTGTTCGCCAAAGCGACCAGTATGCAGTGCATTGAGATCGACGCGCCCGCTCATATCCATAAATTAGTCATCGGTAAAAAAGCAGCATTTGTTAGAGAGTTACAAGATACTTACAAGCAAGTTAGTTCGAATTATTATTTGTTTTTTTTTTTTTGTAAGGTATTTTAACTGTGATATTATTAAATAATTACTAGGGTACGACGAGTTACAAGCTTGAAACTGTGAGGTATGGGCTTTTAATATTCCCTAAAATTTCAAGTATGCAGAACATTTCGTAATATGGGTACCAATAAAGTTCACTTTTCTTATAGATAATCTATAAAAAAGAGAATGAACAAATTCGCGTATTTGAAAATCAAATCTTATCTTATTCGACGCTATTTATTTTTATTTTTTCGTTTTACATAATTTTGAAAGGAAATAAAAATGAAATATTTTTTAAACAGGAAAAAAAGATGAATATTTTTGAGGTTTACTTCCCCTTCCCTTCTTGCCATCCCCTTCCTATCCACCTCTCCAGAAAATGGAGGAAAATTGCAAAAATATGTTCTTTTGCTTAAGTATAATTTTTCTCAGAATTTTATGAATGAACCCGATGTCATTTATAGTTGGTGTTTCAGGGTGTCTTAACGGTTCTGTTTGCCCTGCTAAAGTCCTGCTCTTGGCTTGTGCATTCTGTTGTCATGCTTTTGAACAAAAAGTCCTGCTTTTTTCTCTTTTTTTCAGTCAAGCTAAAAAATTTTCATTTCTTTTTACTCCTCTCAAAATTTTGAAATTGATTAATTTTTATTTTTTCCTCACTTGATGAATAAAAAGATTGTCGCACTTGTAAAAAGAAGAAATTGAATTGCTTGCTAGCAACACGAAGTATTTAGAATCGAAATTAGGTATTTAAATTTAAATTCGATGGTCTTGTCATGGTATTATATTAAATATACTTGATGCAGATTTTTCCATGTTTTATCATTTTTCTCTGGATGTGTTGAAAAAAATTCGACCACTCCTCTCCCCGCCACCCCCCCCCTTATCCTAATAAAAAATCTTAAATTGGCTGAAAAAGTCCTGCTAAACGTCCTGCTATTGTCAGGAGCACAATAGGCTATAAATGGTCAAAGTGCATGGTGCTTATTTTCATAAAACCTATAGCCGAACAGTAACCAAAACTTAAATAACCCGAATTTTTTCGAATACTGTGAACTCAAGTAGAACGAAAATGATGATCCTCAACTACCCAAACTAAACCAAAATCAAATAATTCGATTGCTAAAAAACTAAAAATGTAACAAAACTTTAATTTTTTATTGGTTCTGTTTCTTTTTTAGGTTTACTTCTAGGGTTTTTTTTTCTATACCAAAGTTTACAAATTTGAAGCAGCAAATCGATTGTGTTTTCACACACAAAAAGTTGAGCTCGTCGTGACTAGTCATTACATTCCTCATGGCAGTTCCTAGAAATATAAAATCATTTAAACGTAATAAATATGCGCCGTGTCCAAATTTTTTTGGGGAGGAAGGAGTACTTGCTTAAAATACCACCATAAGTCTAGTGTAATTTCATTGAAGCAGCTATAATTTTTCAAAACGTCTTGTATACTCCATTACCAACGATTTATACCGTAAACGCCGAAATTTGAGTGTCACACCTCGTATTCTAATTTTTTTTGATGGAGGGAAGGGGTCAACAATATTTAAATACTAACACAAATCTGGTCTAATTTTAAAGAAGTAGCTACAACTTTGCAGAACTTAATATATCCCATCAATAAGGATTTATCGCTTTATTACCCGATTTATAGTAGTACTTGTATATAACTAACAACCCCCTCCCCCTAAAAAAGTTGAATACGAGATGTATTGTCGTTAATGAAGCATATTAGACATTTTCCTAAGCTATAGCTAATGAGGTATTTAAAAATTAGAAAAATTTGTAACTCCTCTCCAAATCATTTAAAGTACTTGAAATTTTAAATGTGGAGTACCCTAGATATGCATTTTCGAATGGTATTTGTTTGGTCTAAATCGGAGGGTCATCTCGGGTGGGCCCTTCCTTTGTGAGGAAATTTGAAAGAATACTAATCTTGTGCCTCTATTTATGCATTAAAATGGAGTTTAATCGGGTAAAATCAGCCGAATATGAAACTTTCAACGTGTAAATCGGGGTTTTAGTGCTATCAACAGAACTCTCAGGAGTGACGTGAAAAATCGGTCAATATTTTGCTAATATCTGTCGGAAACTATTGCCAAAATATAAATTTTAGTTGAGGTATTTTCGTTACACTTGATGCTTAGAATCTCTCAGTTTTAAATTTTTTATAGCTTTCAAAAAAGTAAATTTTTAATTGAGAAAAAGTCGATGAAAATTTTTATTTGGATAGATCGTTGAACAACGAACACCCTGTAATATGATTAAAATTGATCGTAGGTAAATTACTATTATGCATCATTGTATATTTTCATTTCAGTGTCACATCGACTTCATGGAAGATTGCGATAAAATCAGGATAGAATGTCTGCCGGACGTTATCAACGAAGTGAAACAAAAATTGGAAGAAAAAGTACACTATTACTTGCACGACTACGATGTCGTTGAGCTCGAAGTGAATCCGAAACATTTCAAACATATTATCGGCAAAAGCGGCGGAAATGGTGAGCCGTAATATATGCTCGAATTATCTGTTAAATTATCTCTGTACGTTGTTTAATCGCGACATCATATTGTAGTGAACCGATTGAAAAGCGGTAACGATGTTTCCATTACCATCACGGACGATGAGAAGAATAGTATAAAAATCGAAGGCGCCAAAGACGACGTTGCTCAAGTTAGACGTGTAAGTAGTATCATTCAGAAGTTTGCAAATGAAAACAATTTCCTTGCGTAACTAATTATGATTTTTTGTACGCGATTAGGAATTAGAAGAACAAATCAGGAAATTAGAAAACAAAAGAGAAGTTGATATCCATATCGATCAGAAACATCATAGAACGTTTACCGCAAATAAGCGCAAAAAACTGTTGGAGTTGCAGGACACGTACAAAGTATTAATCAGTTTTCCGAATCCAGGTGAAGACCCGTGTATTTTTTTTCTCAACTTTTGGTGAAAGAAATTTGAGAGCGATTTAATGTATGATTCTTTTTGCGATTTTTGTAGCTGATAACAGCGACGTGGTGAAAATAAAAGGACAAAAAGAGGATGTAAATAAATGCAGGGAACATATGTTGAAGCTGGTTAAAGAATTGGATGAAAATAGTTATACCGTGAGCGTTCCCATTTACAAACAGTTTCACAGATTTGTTATCGGACGCGCTGGAGCTAATATTAAAAAAGTATTTTTTTTTTTTTTTTTTTTTTTTTTTTTTGATAAAAAATGTTCAAATTATTTAATCAATTTTTTTCGTGTGGCAGATACGCGACGAAACGAATACAACAATTGATCTTCCTTCTGAGGTTGAAAAAAGTGACATGATCACTATTACAGGAAAAAAAGAAAACGTCGAAGAGGCTAAAAATAAAATTCTCACTATACAAAAGGATATGGTATGTATAGAAAATGCTAACTGCTCAGGCATATAAAAGAAGTTATTTCGCTGTCTTCTTTTCTGTCAAGTTTTCAATATAACCCATAGCTATTGTAATCTCATCAAATTTGGCGAAGGAGGGGGATCGTTTCTTTTTTCACATGTAGGTTCTTTGACCTAGTCTAAATTTGGATAAAATCTTGACAACGTGAGATGAACCTTGAAATGGATGTGTCTTCGAGCGTATGTTTGAAGTTGCAAGTACTGAATCTCCATCCCTTAGTTTAAATTATGTTGCGGTTTTTCAAGAAATATTAGATGCGCATACAGATGTTTTTAGAGCGTAGGAATTCGAGCCCTACTTATCAGTGTGAACGCTCTCTTCATATTAACGAGAGGGTTGAAACAAAAACATTATGACATACTATCTTTTCTCAAACTCTATAGAGTATTTATGGTATAATGCGACGCCAATGTGTGGAAGAATGCAACGTTGAATCGTAATGTCAGGCCATTATAGTATACTCCATACGACATTACCTTTTCTCTTTAAGCCATCGATTTGCAAATTTCCACAAGGTCCTGTTAGTAATACGGCATAGCTTACGATTTTTTCAATTTTTTTTTTTTTTTTTTCACAGGAAAATCTTCACGGTAGAACAGAAGAACCTGCGAAACCTAAACCAGAATTAGCGGTGGACGAAAAACCACAACCCAATATCACCGTTGAAATTCGAGCGAAACCAGAACACCATAAATTCTTGATCGGTAAAAACGGCCTGAAGATAAAGAAAGTACGTAATGCGTGTCAAATAAATGACTTAAAAATGTACATATCGAAACCTATCAGTTTAATAATTGAATAATTTTCATTAGGTACGCGATTTAACCGGCGCTCGTATCGTATTCCCGAATGAAGGCGACGAGGATAAAGAACGTATCACCATTAGTGGAAGAAAAGACGCCGTTGAACGAGCAAAAGAAGAACTAGAATCGATGATCGATCAGATTGTAAGAGAATTTTTTTCCCTAATAAATTTATACTCTGTCATGTACCTAATGGCGGCCATGATTACAGAACAACACCGTCGAAGAAGTGGTACACGTGAATCCGAAATACCATAAACATTTCATCAACAATCGTGGCGAACTGATTCACAAAATAAGCGAAGAATGCGGCGGTGTAACGATTTCGTTCCCGCGTCTATCGACCGCCGGTCCAAACGAATCTAAAGTTATCGTCAAGGGTAAGCCGAACGGCGTTAGAGACGCTATCAAGAGGATCGAAAAAGAAGTTCAAGAATTGGTACGTATGACGCTGGCACGGCCTTTTCATCATAGGCTAAAGCGGGGAACAAATGTATGAATTTTAGTACTACGTGCTTTTGTGACGATTATTGGGAATAATTGTTTAGGATAAATTAGAAGACGAAATACACGTAGCGCCTCGACACCATAAACATTTTATGTCGCGTAAAGGTAGAGTATTGCAAAGTATCATTCAGGAATGCGGTGGAAGCGATCGTGTCACTATTTCGTTTCCGCGAATCGATATTAAAGATTCTAGAGTGGTTTTAAAAGGATTAAAAGATTCGGTGCAATTAGCGAAACGAAGAATCGTAGAAATAGTTAAAGAATTGGTAAGCGGCCCCGACCGGCGTGTTTTTAAGAATCGTCGCACGCTAGCTTACGCTGGTTTTCTTTTTGTCGCTCCAGTTTGCCGGCGTGAAGTGTGGATGGCTTGAAAAACGAGCGCGAGTTTTATTTATTTTATTTTCAATTTTTTTTTCCGTCGTAGGTGGCTTTGTCGCTGTTTTATTAGTTTCTTGCGTTCGTTATTACGAAAGTTCGATTTTTTGGAAATCTTGTTCTATGTACTAGTTCGACCATATTCCCCATTCTGTTGTGCATGATATTCATTGACGATATTGGTCTCGAAATATTTTGCCATAGCCTATGTTTTTTTTTTGTTGTTGCTTTTTTTCGATTTATATTCGAGTTTAGTTTTTGACGATTTTTCATTTTGTAAAGTGCTTCACAATTTTGGTATTTTGTCACTCAGATATAATAGGTAATGAACAATTCTCGAATTTTTGTAGAATTTTTTAGTATCGTAGATGCGTTATTTGTGTTGTCATAGAAAATGTACAGTTTATTAAATTAATATTGATTTTGTTATATTTAGGATCATTTTACATCATTATTTAATTTTTCTTTTTTGCCAAAAAATGAAAATTTATCAGTTTGATCTTTTTTTTTTTTTTTAGTTTAATTAAAAACATTACTTGGCAATTTCAGGTCATGTCTCGTTTCTTAAAACTTTTCTATGTGATTTGAAAAAAAGTACTAAAAAACTAAGGTTTCGTGTTCAGACCCCACCCCACCCACCAACAAAGTGTTTCTCGTGCGAAGAGGCGAGACAAAATGTTGATCGATTTGTAGTTCTGTACTTTTTCAAAAATGAAAAAATAAAAAATAAACTACTTCCATTGCTCATATCGAAATGGCATCTGGAAAACTGAAATTAGAATCTCAAAAACTTTGTAGTAAAAAATTTTCAAATTTTTTTTTGAGATTATTGGCAGATTTTCGAGCATAAAAGTCACATTTTTTCCATTTCTTCTTAATAAAATAAATAATAAATGAATAATTAAATAACTTTTTGAATCAAAATAGTGATTATGTCACTAAGTAGAGCATCAAATTAGGCATCGAAAATAAATAGCCCTAATCTAGATTTGAGAAGGTACTAGAGATTTTTTAAATTGGACTTTAAATTTCTTGTATCGGAACTACGATTATGGCATTGAATAGAGCATAAAAATTATGCATCGAATTTTTTTCTGTTTTTTGAAGAAAATACTGTTAACATTTTATTTTGAATTTTTTTTCGAAAACATGAGAATGGCGATGAATGGAGCCTTAAGTTATGCAACGAAAACAAAAGTCCTCACATTATTTACTCAGTTGAGGAAACTAGATTTTTTTTCTTTCTGCGCCATGTACAGCTCAAGGCTCAAAGCTTGCAAAAAGTAATTTGCGAATTCACGTGTGTTTTGCTATAATGTTAGAAAATGTGAACTGTCCAAACTTGGAAAATTTCTACTTCGCTTCTGGACTAACGAAATTTGAGAAGAAATTTTGCTCCCTGTGTGTAATTTTAAGTTCTTTTCTGTATTTCTTTGAAAAACAGTAAAAAAATTCCAACTGTTTGAAATTTTATAATTTCTCGTTTCCCTCCCTCCTACCACCTCCAAAAAATTGTCATAATCATAAAGGGCTTTTTTTGTTCTATTCTATGCCATAATCGCCGTTTCGATGCAAAAAATTTGAATTAGAATTTTTTCTGTATTTTCCTCAAAAACTCATAAAAAATTCATAATTTCCATATTTTTGAAAATTGTCATCTTTTTTGTAAATCATTAAAATGGATAGAAGTTGTTGTTTTCGATGCATAATTGTATGCCTTGTTCAATGGCGTAATCACCATTTTGCTGAGATTCTAATTTCAGTTTTTGAGACACCATCTCAATCCGAGCAATAAACGTATTTTTTTTTTTTTTTTTATGACGAAGTACAAATCGACTAAAATTTTGTCTCTACTCTCTCACCACAAAAACGACACTTCAGATGGTTTGACCATGAAACTCTAAGTTTTCTAGTACCGCTCTATCACATCATATAGGAAACTTCACAGAAATAAGACATGAGCTGAAATTTGTGGAGTAGTGTAATGTGTAGCGATAAATGTTGCTGTTTTACTGATGAAATATCGTATTTTAGGAAGAGCAAGTAACTATCGAAGTGATCATACCGAATAAAGATCACAAAGTATTAATTAGGTCGAGAACACCGCCGACGATAAGTGATATCGAAAAACAGCATAATGTTAAGATTTCGTTTGCTGATAGAATTAGCGGAGGTTAGTGACTTCGATTATTTTTTTTATCGTTTTTTCTATCAAATAGATAATCTGTTGGGTTTTTCAGATAATTATCAACAAAATGGTTTAAGCGATGTGAACGGGCATATTGATGACCGAGAACAAGCTAAGCCTTGTGATATCGTTTATATCACCGGGAGACCGGAAAATTGCGAAGCTGCTAAACAGAGCCTTCTAGACATAGTTCCAGTCACCATAGAGGTAAAATGTTTTGAAATATTGTACCTTGAAATTTACGTTGATGTAAAAAAAGAGCGATTTTTTTTGTCAACTACTTCGATATTTGTAACTCGATTTTTATAACATTTTAGCTTGATATACCGTATAATTATCACGGTTCTATTATCGGACCAAATGGTAAACTGATCCGTGAAATCATC
Organism: Phenacoccus solenopsis; assembly: GCA_009761765.1. NCBI lineage: Eukaryota > Metazoa > Arthropoda > Insecta > Hemiptera > Pseudococcidae > Phenacoccus > Phenacoccus solenopsis. The sequence goes on along the minus strand of CM019753.1, from coordinate 27,348,942 downwards.
AATACCCATGATGTGCAAGTGGAAGTACCTCAGATTGAGAAGAAATTAGATTTAATTAAAGTGAGTTGGTTTGTCAACGCATTTTGTTGCTAATTTTATTATGAATTATGATATATATTTTTTTTTAATTATTATTTATTAACTTTTTTCTATATTATTACTCGAAATCGATAGATTCGCGGCAGGCCGATGTCGGTGGAAAAAGCAAAAGAAGACATTCTAAGGAAGAAAAAAGAAATCGAGGAAGAAAGAGAGCTTAGGAGTTACGAAGTGAAGGTGAATTTGGTTTTTTGTGCTTGCTTCTAATTAATTCTTTCATACTAAGGAAAAAAAAGGAATAATTTTTCAACATTTTCTTACTTAGAGTGAAGCCAGTATACAGAAATAATTTATTAAAATAATAATTTAATTAATTCTTTTATGACTACTCCAATTGCTATGACTTTTTGGAAAAAATTTTCAATCTTTTTAAATTATGTCTTAATATACATTTATGAATTTATTATGCACCTTGAAAATTCCCCCTTTACCTCCTCTTTTTATTACTGTGGTTGTGTATCTATAAAATGTATGTTCTGAGCATAATTTTCGAAATTCCTCTCATTGATATCCTGACTGCGTCCCAGATTCGAGGAAATATTTTTCTCCCAGTTCAGTTCGAAGTTATCAGTGACTTGAACTGCACTGTTCTTTGAAACCTGTTTCTGTCATTCTGTCCCGACTCTTTTTCATATTCACGTATGGAGCCGAAATTGGTATATCTTGATGTCCTTATAAGTGGATGTTTGAAGGAATTGCACTCGAGTACGGTAAAAGTTTATTAGTTCTAATTTTTTTTGAATTGAAGGTTCAAGTCCAGTTCAAAAAATATGAAGATCTTGAAGTGGATAATTGAACTTTATATTCAATGAAAAGTATTGAATTTTTATTTGGTAGGATTGTTAGACATCTTGGTATAAATAGAGTATGAAAAAAAAATCTTGACCAAGTTAAATGAAATTAGATGAGTAGACAATTTCTGTCGCAAAAAAAAAATAAACAATTATCATTCAAGGTCATTCAGAAATTCTTCCCCGGCTATAAAAATATAATAAAATTAAAAAAATAATTTTTTACTGAAATAGGGGAAAATACATGAAAATTTTCTACCCGAATGATTAATTTTGAAATATTAATGGAAAATAATATACACTTGTTATAGAAATACTGTAATTTATTTTCACACTGAATCGTAAGTAACAACTTTTCTACATCTCTTCTCATCGAAATGTTGTCTTTCATTTGCTTTGTTGATGAACATAAATGCATAAAAAATCATTCAGAATTTTTTCATTTGTTGAATACCGATGCGGGAAATTGGGCATTTGAATTATTTATCTTTTTATGTTCCGCTTTAAATCACATTAGAATCGATTAGTATTCCTATATCCGTTTCATATATTCTCTGTATGTTTTTGGAGTTATATTTCGCATTTTTGAAGGCGATGAAAGTTCTTGATTTTTTTTTTATTAAAAATTGTTTTCTTGAATTTTTTTACGTTACTTTCACTTTTTTCAATCCATTATCTACAAGGAAAAGCATACTCTTTCGCTTCAATTTTTATTTCCTCGCAGTAATTTGAAGTTGATTTTTGTACATTTTGCTATGTATGAAACGATTCAAAATGGAGAATATGTAGATGGTTGAAATCGCGTACATTGGCTTTACTATTCGTGAAAAAACTTATAAATTTATTCGTAGGTGTGAAAGCATTAAATGAATGATTATTTCACTCACGTGAATGTAACCTTTCAGTTGAACGTCGATCCGGAATATCATCCGCAAATAATCGGACGTAAAGGGGAAGTTATCAATAAAATACGAAACGACCACAACGTGACCATAAGTTTACCGAAAAAAGAAGATCCCGATAACATAATATCGATTACCGGTGCCCAACCAGACGTGGAAGCGGCAAAAGAAGATATCTTGAATATCGTTCAACGTTTGGTACGTCGTCGAGTGTTTTTTTTATACCAATATCCCGACCAAAATTTACGGATTTTGTTTGTAATCGTTGATTTAATTTGGCGTACAGGAGAGTCGATATCGTGAAGAAGTTACGATCGATCGTCGCGTTCATCCCAGAATGATCGGATCGAAAGGACGACAGATTCGCAAGATCATGGAAGAATACGAAGTTGAAATTCGATTTCCTCGCAGCACCGATCCCGATCCTGATATCGTGGTTATATTCGGCGAAGAAGAAAAGGTGGCCGATTGCAAGGATCATTTGTTAAACTTGGAAGAAGATTTCGTAAGTAAACCCCGTTGGTTAGCGCGAACCAGTCGAAAGAAGAAACGTAATATATGAAAGCTAATATGTTGTAGTTGCAAAATATCCATGACGATGTGAAGTTGCCCACAGCCGATACGGTGTTCGATGGTATTCCAAATACTCGTAATAACAGGAACGATCGTGGATTCGTCGTGAAAAACGCTCCGTGGGACCGAGACGAGGTTCAGAAAGCGCCAGATACCAACAGTATTGCAGAGTTTCCTTCTATTGGACCTGTAGATAATAAACCTTACCCTCAAATAAATACCGAGCCGAAACCTGCTTGGGGTCCGCGGCGTTAGTGCCTTCTATTCTAAATTAGGGTGTGTTTTTTGTTCATTTTTTTTTTCTCGATTTAATTAAATTATTTAAAACATAATAACTTCCATTTTAGAAATAGTTTTTGTTGTCTTTATTCTTTTTGATCATTTTGCCAGCAAATTCTGTATATTATATGATTGATTATCGAGTATTTACTATCTTATGCCGATTTCAAAATTGGTTTTTCAATGTGTAATTTTAACGGGAAAAATTGATTTATATGTTATTATTTTTTCCCCCTCTGTTTATTTTTTTTTCTCTCCTCTTTTAGGGTTAAATTTGTTTAGCGTATTAATATGCAGTTGTTTAAATTTATTGTTTCTTGTAATATTTATTTTTATAATTTTTGAATGTTTTCAACGAAGGATAATGATGAGCTTTTGGCGAGGACATTTGAAATTTTTCGCTTTTCTTATTTCCTTTCAGTGTGAAATGAAGTAGTCGTTGGTCGCGTTCGGCATAGTATATTTTTACCATATTTATTACCTTGATTTTTTTTCTCCTTTATTTATTTATTTTTAAAATGAATTTATTATTGTTGCAATGTTTCGTATAATCGTTTTGAGCACACCATTTTTGATATTTCATTTTAATAGATTTTTGTTTTCTTCGCGAATCAAACCGAGTTACACTGATGAATGTTTTGACAGTTTTTCCTTTTTCTTTTTTTTGTTACCTGTTGTTTACATTTGTACCGTGTACATGTGCTTTTTAAAAATTTTATTAAAGAAAGATGAAATAAAAATGAAAAAAAAAAACGTTGAAAATACCGTATCGTACCGTAATATGAATACGAAAAACCGATGTAATTTATTGACGTTTTGATAGTCTTGTAGGGACGAGAGTGTGTTTTTTGTCGGCGAATTCAGCTATTTTCTCGGTATTATGATAAATTTTACGAATTTCTTTAAATTAAACGCGTAAAATTTATACTTCGTGACTTGTATATTTCTTTTATATTTTTATTGTAGTTCATTTCGTGATAATTCGTATGTAGGCCTGTGAGTAATTTGAAAAATTGAAGTAATTAACAAAATCGTTTGAAATAAAGAAATTTGATTTTTCGCGATATTTTTTTATTTCACGTGTTTAACGGTTGCAACCATCCAGATTTAGTTCGTCGAAGATTTTTGATGTGTTTAAACGTTTTGGTTGCAGAAATATTGATAGTCATGGATGAGGAATTAGCTGTGTGGGTGACTGTGCGTTGTGATTAATATTGATGCGCTTTCTTCATGTCTGATCGAACTCCGCAAAATTTTAATTAATGCGTTAAACGACGTTTTAGATATATCGGCAATTTGTGCTAGGTGTTAGAAAAAATATGGTGGATTCAGTGACATGGAAATAAACAAAACACGTTAATATTTTTGCATTATAAAACGTTTTCTTAATCCGACTGATGAAGAAATTTAATTAAAATCGAGCTTGAAAAGAATAGTTTGTAACGCGTGCCATCTTCGTATTTCATGAATGCGAACTACCTACGAGAAGGATATGACGCATCGACAAGGAAATGAATTTCTTCCTCGTTCGGTTATTGTCTTATCGTTCGAGGTGCGCCTATAAACGATATTTCGAACGCTAGGTTTTTCTCATTCGAGGGCAAATATGAGACTACAATTTGTCAACGGTATTGGAGTATTTTCATGCCAACGCTATATCCCAAAAATTGTACCTACTTTTTGAAAATTAGATATCACTGGTTTCGGCCTTGTATTTGAATATTACGTCAAGAGAGAAAATTCTCGTCGTATATTGCTCGAAGATGAAGGAGCGTAAATTTCTCGTCGAGCTGAGAATTTTTATGATGGTTTTGGTATAGAAATGGTATTGATGATATACGCGCGTATCATAAACGATGATAAAGCAACATGGAACCGCAAATAATCGGAAATCGATTTTAGTAAATGTTTTATTATTAAGTAAAATGCCTACGACTTTGCTACAATGTACACGAAACAAATACCTAGGTATAAAATGAAAAGGAATCCGAATTATTGTAAAATAAAAATATATTCTTTGAAAAAAAGTTCACAATTTTAAATCAAAAGCAAGTCACCGCGTTGAAATAACATCTCCAGTAGACTTTCCCTTTTTCTTGACCTCTTCTTTGTAAGCCGCTCTGGAACAAAATCAGTCGAGCACAATGAGAATAATATTGAACGTAATATCGAATGTGTATGTTATCGTATAAAGAATAAAACCTTTATTTTTACCAACTACCTAGCTTAATCTGATCACAAGAATTTTTTGGCAGAATCGTTGAAAAAATGTCAAAGAGAGGAAGATTCCCCGAGTTCAAATATGCAGATTCAAGAAATCCACAATTCGCTGGTAACAATTACAATAATAATAAAAATAATTTCAGAAAAAAAAAATTTTAATTGATAAAATCAAAATGATTAAATGGATCATTTCATATACGTATGATAAAAGCATTGCCCTCGCACATTCACTTTTATTAGCCCCCTCACACAGAGGTGACTATTTAATTGGTGCGTTGGCGCCCTAATGCAGCAGTAAACGAATCCACGAGATTTAATTAATTTTTCATGATTAAAGAAATTCTACCAACACCAAGCTAAACGAATATAGGTACGTGCAAAAATTTTTTCCTCCGTAGGCGTGAAATCTACTCCTGTACCTTAAAAAATAAAAGCCTAATTATAAAACACAGCGTCCAAGAAAAAGTTGAACCGATCTTGTTCGTTAAAATGTGAAAATTAAAAAACCCCGTTGACCAAAAGGCGAGCGAAGGATGTTTTCACCACTTACGTCAAACGTTATTGCCGAGGTTGACGTGATCTTGAGTTTAATAACCCGATAAATTTGTTAAATAAACGTGCCCCGTACAAAGGAACATTCATCACGTAAAAAGTCTTATTTAATGTATTACTAGCAGATAAATCCGCACACCTACCGGTTGGGAATTGAAAGGTGTTTTATTACCTTTTGAAAAATATCGTACTCGTTTTAAACTGCTAGCATGACGAATAGAATTAAATTATTCGATGAATTTAACCGAATACCTGAGAAGACTAGAAGACTTGAGAGTTTAATTTGACTTATCAGTTATCAGGTTTTTCAGCGAGTGTATTCAGGTTCGCTGAATGAGAGTCGAGTTTACTTAACGAGTTGAAGTATGTATCGGATTTCAATGGTGGATTAGACGAACGATGGAATCGAATAAACATAAGACAAAGTTAACTTCAGAAAATTAATTCCACCAACATCACCTTTCGATCATTTCTTCAACATAAATAGCAACACATGGGATCACATGCAAATCGTTATTAAGAGTTATAATTGTCCTATTTCTCGTAAAAAATCTTGAAATATTACAATCTCTTTTCATATTATCGTAAGTCTTTCATTTATCCGCAAGGTTCTAGCGACCCTCGAGTCTAAGACCTCATCGCAAATTTTTTCATGCTTTGACAGTTCAATTAAATCTTGAAAAACTTTTCATAATAACATTTGAATGTAAAAAGACCATTTTATTGAAATTAAAGAATTAACATGATAATGTTGTTTTTAATGTGCGTGAGTCATTAATAACTGTTTATTCACTGCATCTATCTATTATTAACGTAATAAATTATTTCAATATTTCAAAAAAAGGATGATCACGAAAAGATGACGCATGAATTTAAGTAGTGGAAGAGAACTATCATTTCGATTTTATTTTTCTCGTAAACATTTTCAAAAATCAAGTTGCTTCAGGAAGAGGGGAAAGGCAAATAGGGAGGAAAAAACCAGTCACATTTGGAATCAAAAGACCCCAAATTAGCTACAAAGGGTACCTCGTAAGTAATGATGGATTTTAGGTATACAGGCAATAAAGGCTGCAGCCCTGGGCCGCCAAATTTTGGTGACAGCAATTATTTTGAAGCGATTATTGTGAAAAATATATTTATATATCGAAAATTCAGATCACATTTTTTAAATCCTTTCAGCTCTAATGACCTCCAAAGAAATCGTAAAATTGGAATTTTCAAGTTATCACGTACATATTGAATCGAAAATAAAATGTTAAATATAAACGGTTTACCTCTTCTTCTTTTTTTTTTTTTTTGACAAAGCCATTTTCTGCAACTAAGATTTTAAATGCGTGAAAAATAAATTTTGTCTAACATCGAGGGACAGCAACTTTTAAAAATATTAAAAATACAGACTTATCCAAATCTGTTGAAACTTGATAAGAACAATGAACGAGGTATCGATCAGTATTGGATTTAGGTATAGACAAGAATAGATAGGCTGTAGCTTTGAGCAGATAAATGTTGAGAACGATCGATTAAAAAATTCAAATTAGATTGAAAAAAGTAAGATTACATTTTTCAGATCTTTTATCTCAGTTCAAAAATAAAAATTTGAATCTTTTTACCTTTCCTTTTGATATTTTTGAATACCTTTTTTTTCATGTTTTGAGTTTTTTGTTATCTCTTGAATTATGCAAAAAAACTTTAAGATCTATACTATACTATAATTATTTATTTTTTTATTTTTTTTATTTTTTTACAAAATGTGATAACTGTGTATTTTGCATTTCACATGTATCTGTAAAAAACCAAGCCATTTTTTTTGAAATTATAGTTTAATAATTTTTTTTAGATAAGTTCATCGTATTCAAGATTATTTACTTTTGAAAATTTTTTATCATTTTTGAGACATTTTTATTTTATTAAAAAAAAAAATTTCAAAAATGAGATAAATTTTTGATTTATTCTTCTCTAATCTAAAAGAGAGTTTATTCTTCTTTTATGTGATTCATACTTCCCAAGTGAAGGAAATATCTGTGAATTTTTGATTTTTTTTTATCACTTTCAAGAGAGAGGAAAATTACAATTTTCGATTCATCATGTAAATTGAATCAATGTGTATTTTTCGGACCTTTTTTTATTATTATGAATAGTGGTAACAAGTAATTCGCCGGGGTAACCGTCCTTCTGTTAACAAGAGCTGTTAAGGAGAGGAGTACCACAGCATATGGTTTTATAAACAAAAGAACCTTTGGACTCTCAAGGCCAAGAACATATTAGGTATTTCCCAAGCCTCAGCAGGTGAAACCTACCTCGAACATAAGTATAGCCCAAATGATATAAGACTGTCGTTATCAAGTTATTCAACAATTATTTAAAAAAAATTCTTATCACTTACCCCTGATTCCGGATAATATCCTTTCATATTTACATCTTTGCTGTCACTCAAGGCTTTTTGTAACGCTACCATTATTCGGTCTAATGCTAATGCTGTTCTCTTAGGTACAACTACCTGTGAAAAAATTCATTACTCAGTAAAATAGGTATTGGAAAAATACACCAATATAGACTGCGATAAAAATGTTTATTTATCTAGTTAAACACATTTTTCATTATAAACATCGTTCAAAAAAAATAGCAAAATATTTCCAACTTTTACTTTACAACATGGAATGCAATCACTTACGAGCTAATTTCATATTCATAATTTTAAAATATCGGTCTATTTTTTAAAGTAGAACGAAGAATTGTTCTAATGGATTATCCGATTGCACTGCCGATAGGCGGAAAAAGGATTTATTTTTAATCAAAAGAAAAACGCAACCCTCGCGGGACTTTTATTGAGTAAGTAAAAAAGAAATGTAGCCCAGCTGTACCATATCCATCTATCATAATTGTCCAAACTATGTGGAAAGTGGTATTACTTTTTATCCTTTTTAATTGTACGTATAAGTAAGAATTTTTATTACACCGAAAAATAACATAAATGTTGATTGTGAAAATTATTATTAAAAAATCCAATTTCGAATAAGCCTATTTTGAGGAGGAAAAAAGCGAATAAAGTGTATACTCGGCGGCCTACATATCTATAAAATTTCAAAACGAATTTCCAACATTAGAATTCCCCAGATGCTACAGTCGAGCGTAGTACATTAAGTTTAAATTCTTTCGTAGAATCTGATTAAATGGCAAAAATAAAATAAAACTTGTAAACACCGAGATAAGAGCGAATAAATTTACACCCAACGTAAGGAAGATATTCGCTACGTTTTGCATACTTCATGACACTGTTGGTGTTTGACAAGTGTAACGGATACGTGGTAAATAAAAATATAATATACTTTTAAATTTAACGGATTACATAAGATTTATGGGAATTAAATTCGTTATAAAAGCAATACAATCATATTGAATAAAAATCCTTCCAAATCCATTTGCATAATTATACTATTGTTCTTTTACTTTCCTTCTTTTAATCTGAGTTTTCAATGAAAAATTCAACTAATACAGCCTACCTTAATTGGAAAGAGGGGGAGGAGGATATCTTATGCACAGCATTTAGTAGGTCCATTATAAAATATTTTTTACTTTTTTTTTAATAATTTAAATTTAATAAGTTTTAATTTTTAGTTAATCATATTATTATTCATATTAATTTTTTAATTATTCGGGGATTTATAATTCCATTTCGTACCTATTGATTTCATGTTTGAATGATTATGAAAAATTATTTTTTCATTTTATATTTAATGCTTAAAATATTAATCGAATATTTAAAAAAAAAAAAGATTCTTTTAATATAATGTAAATAAAATTTTAATTATTTTTAAATTAAATTTTTCATACAAAAAATAGTTACCTAATAATTTATACGTAAATAACATATTAACATTAATTTGTCAAATTAAAATATCTTTATTCAACTCACATACGTAATCCAATCATTATTCAAACACTTTAACACGCGTAACATAGGATCTTATTGACGACTTATTTAAGAGGGAATAACGACTTTTTATGAGGGAATGATGGCCTGCATAGAGAATAACGAGATTATTATGAGTAAAAACAACGTGTACAGTCTGCGAGAAGATGTTTATTGGTTCACTGCATCTGTTTGTGTGTTCTTTCGTATTTTGAAATTTATTCAGTTTTTTTTAGGAATTTTAGCATAACTGTGTGATGAGTTGAATAAAATAGTATACTATTTTTTTTTAATTATTCATATAATTTGTTCACTATTATAGGAGCGCTGTGATGTAGTCTCCACTTTCATTGGTCATTTAGAATCTTCCACGTAATATGACAGAACCGAACATTGGTTATTATTTTAGCCACCTATCCATTTTTGTAATAATCACATTTTCCCCACGCATAACGCGGGCGGGTATTCATAAAATCTGCTCAAAATTTGGTAAGAGACTCTTCTTGGAAATACGACAAAATCATTTTTTTTGTTTTTTCGATAAAATTCAAAATGGCGGATCATTCAAATTTTGAGGCGGGCTTGAGAAGGGACAAATATCTTAATTTTTTTGTTTTTATCTCACATAAAAGAGTGAGTCACGGACGCCAACATATCCAAATTTCAGCTTCCCAAGAACATTTTGAGGGGAGTTAGAGCAGAAAATTACTTTTTGAGGAGGTTTTGAGTTATGAAGTTTCTCGATTCTTCCATATCTCCTCATCAAATCAATGTAGAAAAGTCAAACTTTGTATTTGGGGTTAGTTAGTGACCAGAATATGACTTCTTGAGTTTGGATCAAAACGGATTCAAAATGACGAATTATCAAAATTTGAGTAAAGCTTGAGGAACCTCAAATTATTACAAATTTAATTAATATGAACTCTTATGATTATTGGTAATGAGAAATATGCAATAACCCCAATTCAAGTCCATACATTTTGTTGGAGGGGAGAAGGAGGAGGTAATCGACTTCAAAATGTGGTGGGGTTACATAAGATGTCGAACATTTTTTATTGTGGTGTCATACGATGAAATGAGCCCAAGTGACTAAACTACTCTAATTTTAGCTTTCCAAGTGAATTTGGAGGGGAGTTCCTCATCACGTCACCAAATCGACCTAGAAAGTCAAACTTGGTGTGTAGATTTAGTTGATGACCAGAATATGACCTCTTGAATTTGGGTCAAAATGGATCTAAAATGGCGGGTCTTGGCAATTTGAAGATAATTTCAGAAGCCGCAAGTTGTCATAATTTAAGAAATATGTGCATATTTTTATGATTATTGCATGGCAAGAAATACTACATTTGTTTTAAGTTTAACTTCTTGAGTGGTTTTGGAAGGGATATCGTTGGGGTTTTTAGACAGCAATGTTATTCATAAACCTGAACAAGTCCCTTAGTTAAAAACTCAGCTCCAGTAATGCGGCATGTCTGCTTCTTTTCTTTTTTTTTTACAATCTAAATATAGGCTACCTCTGCGCTACCCCTCTATTCCAAATCTATTAGTCTATAATATCTTAATTTCGCAATAAAAACCAAGTCAATTATCTCCCCCCCTCCACCAAAAAAAAAAAAAAAAACACAAAAAAGTAAATTTCATAACTCAACTCATCTATCTAAACTTCTTGATAATATCAATATTCATATCATTATTCAAACTATTCAAAAAAAAAAAAAAACTCAAATAAATTGCGAAAGTTTTATTCAAATTATCGTGAAAAATGAATTTCCAGCGCATATTTCCATAGGCAGTAAAGTTTATTTACGACTTATAATTATCAGGAATCATGTATTATGTAATCCTAGAGCTTATTTTCGCAAACTTTCCGATCACGATTGTGTATAGGAGTAGTTTCCATAATTATGAATATTAATAACGATATTTTGGGCGCAACTTTCTGATTTTTTTACCGACATATGCACTTTTTGATTAGAAAATACGTACGCGCGGCGAAAGTTTAAGATCGAAATCTACGATACGTCTCGCATATAAATACAAATTCCTATAAATTTCAACGTCATTGCGTCATCGTATGATTGACTTAACCCAAGATGTTTTAAATAAGCATGTGACATGAGATGCTGTTTATGGCATGTATTACCGACCTAGCTCTTCCCAATGTTTTACTTTTTGTCAACTTTGATGACAAATGAATACGTTTGTTTATGGGTATAAATGTGAAACAGGACTTTATTACGTTGTTTGGAAATACCAACACGAGTTTTTGAAACTTTGAGTCATCGAGTTTCACATTCGCGAATTTATCTTTTCGAACCATTTGAACATAGTAACACAGAAAGCTTCATGCATACTTCGTAGAATGGGCATTTTAAGTCATAATGGGTGTAATTATATGTTACACGTTTAAGTCCATATTTATTTTTCTTCAACATTCGATGAATGAAAAAATTGATTTTTTTGCCACTTTAATGCAATAAATATAGTACGTGTCTCTTCGTAGCTTTATCTACATGAAATCTCAAAGCATGAGGTTAAGTACGTACTTTACGTTATTGGTTATCGGTATGTACGAGCGAGTATTAGGATTTTTTGACAGCGTCGAGCCGTTTTGGGTTTGAATGCTACTTCCTACGTTGAATATTATAGGTACAGTTCAATTCCCTTCACTTTTTAAATAAACCACATTAAGTCGTGGAATTTTTTTTTTCATTATTTTTAACACGGACATCAGTCATAATAAACGTTCGTGATTCGTAAAGTAGGAAAACTTATTTTTCAAACAAAGAAATGAAAATAAAATTTTCCTATTTTTCTTTCCACTTAGGTTTGTTTTCTCGTTTGATGTAAACGTTTGGAATGCCTTTTGTTCACAGGATAGGCAGTTTATAATACCTCGTGCGCGCATACTGACTTATTATTGTCTTTGGAATGAAACATACTTTTCGTTTTTTTTTATGAGTTTTCATTTTCACGTTTTCAAAAGAAGAATTTCTTGTTTATTATTTTTTTAACATTTTGGAAAATAATTTACATACATTCCAGCTTTTAAATGATTTTCTTCCGAGTTTTACTTTCATTTAAATATAATAAAAATCGCGATCAAGTTGTAAAAATGTAAAATGCCACATTCGACGAAAGTATTGAGAAGAAATGCATTTTAATACGTAATTCAAACTTCAATTTCTTCGTACATCGTGTAGCTTACCAAACGTAACTATTTTTTATCATATCCTTCGAATTCGCTATAATATCTCTTGGGATTTAAGCAATAATATTTTCCATTAATATTATGAAGTGCAACTTTAAATTTATATATGTAGGTACCTAGGTAGATATACCTACGTAACCAATGGTAACTGACAATTAGGATAAAAATATATAAGATATTTTAGCGCGATTCTACGAAAATGTTGGTCGAGCAGTAATTTAAAAATTCTAAATCCGTAAAAAATAAATTTAATAAATGTAAGCAGCCATGTAACGTTATTCGAGTTGAATTTAATGCAGGTAATCTTTCTGTAACTGATATAGCTCCCATCACTTCCACTACTAATATCTTACAACGCATGTGGGGATTTGGAATTAGAACATATTACAAGTGATTGATCTGAAGCTGAAGCATAATAAATAACCGATTTCAGTAATCATGAGTTCATACGCAACAGATATTTTATTAGATTTTCAATTTTATGTGCACGTTTTATGTTATAATTCATCAAATTTACCAACATAAGGCTAAAATTATCAATTTACAAACATTTAAGAAATCAAGAGTGTTAGCCACTTGGTCCTAAAGTATGTAGTATGTAATGTGTATTATTATTTATTAATAAACAGAATCAGAAGTAATAAAAAGCCTAAGAGAGGAAAAAAATGATGAAAAAAACTAAAAAATAACGCAGAAAATTAATTGTTTCATATGTTTTGCAAATAACAATGGAGAAACCCGAATTAAACCCACGTTAAAAAAATTTATTAACCATCAATATGGTATCCCCACCGTATATTTTAAATCAATTCCAACTAGATAACTTTAATAGAAGAATAAAAATTCCCAAAAAAAGTCCCCGAAAAATCAATAACAAAGTGATGAGTGAAAATGCACCCCTAATTAAAACCAAAACTCCCACGTCGCTTTTACACTTCTCTTCAACTTTTGTTTTTTGCTGTTAAAATTTTCAATTAAATGCTGCCTGATTGTGCTACTGTAAAAAATGAACGTATGCTAGTACTATTATTGCGGAATTCACGTCTACCTTTCGATTATGTAGTCAAAGCATTAACCTTAAGCGTCGGTTATAATGGCACTGACTGTGTTAATGAAAGTAACATGAACAAACAAATGGTTGACATCATAGAAATTCACTGAAAAGTTAGAATATTTCAACTTTTCACTGAAACCCAGAGACTCTTTCATTGCCTGATTCACTGGCTATTATAAACGGTTCCATAAAAAAACACAGGTTCACCTTTTTCTGTGAAAAATTCAGTGCCATTATAACTGACGCTTTACTCTAAACCTAAAACAAGACTGGTGAACATGAACAGAACAAAACATTATGAACAATTCATAATAAGTATAGACGATAGGTAACCAGAACAGAACAAAATTATATTTTGAACAAATAAACCAGAACAGATGAAGTACAGAACCGAACAGAATGAAATAAAATGGAATGAAACAGAACAAAAAAAAGGAGAACTGAACAGAAAAGTTTTTTTTTCTCTTCATGAATATTGTAATATCATGGTGCGTTTCCTTTTTTTTTTAATATCTCACAGTGGCATTGACATCAAGCGATCACATCATCAATATTCAAATTCTTGACTTTTAAAGATTAGACTAAGTGTGCAATGGCGCAAATTTTCATATTTCTGATTGTTTATTAAGCAAATGTTTTCATTTTCTCTCGATGTATCTCAACAACAATGAATGGAACGGAACCGAATAGAACAGAATAGAATGAAATGGAACCAAACAGAAAAGAGCAGAACAGAACATAGGGAAATGGAATGGAACGGACTAGAATGGAACAGAATGGAACAAAACGGAACAGAACAGAACAGAAGGAAATAAAAACAAAACAAATTAACTTAAAAAAAACGAGAACAGAACAATAAACCTAATATTATCTTGAACAAAAGAATCGAACAGAACAAAGCATTGTTTTGTTCACCAACCTGCTCTGAAGTAATGAAAAACATTTCGAATCATTTTGAGGGTGGTTATTGGTGCAGAAAAAAACTAAAAATTGAACTGTATCTGTATGGTAGATGGTCCGCATTATTGTTTTTAATGTATATTGTGAAAACATTTGTGATTCAATTTAATTGGGAAAAAAGAAATATTTGATACAAAAAGTGAAATTATGTTTAAAAAAATAACGTTTTCCTTCTATGTAAACAGAAAAAAAACAAGAGGAGAAAAACATTTTTAAAACAAAAAAAGTTTTTATTAGGTAACTATTTATATCATGTAAATAAGTTTAATACTGTCATTAGTGATTACATCAGATGCCATGTAAGTACTTCTTTTAGTTTCCCTTTGAAAAAAGAAAATTGAAAAAAAAATCCAAAAGTGAGGAGCACTAATAAGTGCCCCCTTTTTTGGAAAATGACTGAAGGTGGGAATGAACTTACATTTTTCAATACTGTACTTATCCCTGAGTAGTCTTAAATGTAGGATAAATAAAGGAGCTCGCATTGACCTAATAGGTACAACCTGTACATCCAAATGAAAACTTTTACATCTATTCTCCTCTGACTGCATCAAAATTATAGATCAGAATTTTGACCAGTTCAAATTTGATATGAAAATTTACTGCAATGATATCAAATTGCATCTGGATTCATTATACTTAATCGCTAAGCATAAAAGGCTAGAGCTTCCTCGCTATATTTGATGAAGAAATACGGGAATTCAAAAAATTTTAATACTCAAAACTTCTTCCAAAAGTTTTATTTTGCTCTAATTCTGCTTAAAAGGCTGAAATTAGAATATGTTGGTGCTTCTCTACTACTTTTTTATACTAGACTGTGATAAAAAATTCTTTCAGGGTTTCCCTTCTCTTTCGAATGCTGGGAAAACGAAATAAACATTTTGTAATAGCTATGCTTTTAAGCTAAACATTCGATTATCTACTATGTATAATAACACGATAAACCATTTTCACAATCGAGATTATCAGAAGTAATTTGATTACACGTTTTAAAGAAAGAATAGGTATTTTATTTATTTCGAATTTTAATGCAAATAGCAAGCAAACGTAGGTATCTTCATCGTAACTTGAATTGAGCTAATTTGCGGAACAATTTATTTAATACTCAGGTGTTTACCTAGTTTCGAATTTTTTTTAATTTTGTAATTTTTTCTTAAATTTTATGAGAATAAAACCGATTTTTTTTTTATTACATTATGATCGACTGTAACTAGTTATTATGTTACAGATGTTATATTCATTACAAAAAAAAAAAAAATGTTGTATTACTATACGCATAAATGATAACACGTCTGTTCAAAAGAAATGAACATTTTAATTCGCTAAGTATAATAATTCGTATCTAAACAATATACATCGAAAAAAATAAAACAAGATAGTTTATAAATCTTCTAAGATGTCGTTAATTTCGCGAAAATACGCATCAAGCGAAGAGTATAAGGCAATCAGCACGTGGATGAGGCAGTCCAGTTCTAACAAACTTAAACAATCCATCAGCTGTGAATTAGCCACGAACGTTGTACCAATTGGAAATCAAATAAATAGCAACAACTGTACCATTTATATTAAAGGTTGTTAACCAGCGAGCTATTTATCAAGAACATTTCATCGTTATAATTACCCCAAATAGTTTACACCGGTCTTCCTTATTCTGGACTAGAATATTTTTAAATTAACATTCACTCAGTGATAAACCAGCCATTCGACGAAGTGAGTGGGCAAGTCTAATTAATAACTATTTAATCGCACCTGAGCTCTACAATAAACAAAAAGTCTCCGTTTCTCGGTCTCGCCACTGGTATCCGTATGTACCTGTACATCAATTATAATCCCAAGTTTGGGCTTTTTATTTTAATTTCCGGATAAAAGGAACTCCGCGTGGTCAGTTCGTAATTTATCATCGCTTTTAAATAATCACGCTCACGCATTTCGTTAACACTTAATACATAACGTCATACTGAAAACCGACGATAGTCAAAAATTACGCTCGCCAATAAATCAAAGTATTACGACTACGAAGAAACAAAAAATTCGAAGAATTCATCAAACGTGGAAAGGCGCGAGAATAAATTATGCTAGCTCGTTCACTCAACATGTTTTCGGGTATTGTGAAATGTGCCGGAATAATTACCTCTGGCTTGTTTACCCATTTTTCCAAGTCCCTTTGGTAAACGCGTACATACACAGAGGCAGAAAATGTATAAACAACGAAATCACATTACATCTATAGCGTCCACCTTCTTTCGTATATTTTAGCGAGAGAAATTAAGTATAATTTTTACCGGGTATTCGTCGTATGGTATTCTTGATCTATCGATAGGTTCATTTTGTTCTATATCTTGTAAGCGTTTTATTCGAGGAATTGTGTGATAAATTTTGGTCTGACCGTTATTGTCCACTGTTTCGTGCCAAGTTGCTTCCAGTACATGGTACATATTCATCAATAGAAAAAACTGCAGACAAAATTCTTTAACTAGTCCTGTCATCTTTTCCAAACATGAACCAAAATATCACAATTGATTTATCCGTAAACTGCAACGAAAATAAATACGTTGAAATTACTTCGTGAGAATGTTGTACAAATTAAGAAAATATTTAGCTTTGCGTTACACACGTTGCACGTTCCGTGTTGAGAGCAAACTAAATTAAATTATTTATTCGATTTTCAAAGTTCAAAACATTGGTTGATTCGCAGCGTGTTATAAAAAAATATTATTTTTAATATACGCTATTATGTATATATAATAAATCACAGTCGCTCGTGTTTATCGTGATTCTATTAATAGAAAAAGAACGATGTTGATGTCCAACATAGATGGACATATTTTGTCGAAGAAAAAATAAAAATGCCCAATCAGCTTAATTGTTCCCCTGTAGTCAAAGGTCGCACGTGTAAGTTCAATCAAACCGTATATTGTATGATAAAAAATAAATGTATCAAGTATATTAGACGAATGATATTTTATATGCCCCATCTTTCTCTAGGCACGAGAAGAGGTTTTTAAGATAATATTCATGGGCGCATTAGCCAATATTTGCAAGGGGATGCTATTGTTTTTGGCTTATATATTTTTTTTTGTAATTTTGAAGTCGTGTGTGATT
Organism: Phenacoccus solenopsis; assembly: GCA_009761765.1. NCBI lineage: Eukaryota > Metazoa > Arthropoda > Insecta > Hemiptera > Pseudococcidae > Phenacoccus > Phenacoccus solenopsis. The sequence goes on along the minus strand of CM019753.1, from coordinate 27,331,289 downwards.
AAAAAGCTGTATTTTATAACCCTAAGGATAAACTAAAATTTTAAGGAAAAAATGCTGCAACTTTTTTCGAAAAATTTTTGTTCAAAATTTACCACCCGTGTGACATTCTATAGCAATATGATATTATAGTATGCATAATGCATATCAATATCAATAGTATATCAAAATTATAGATCGAGAGAATTTTAGAATATAATCGATCTCTTCGATTTATCAAAATCAAATTTTAATATCATATTGATATCATATGCATCACAAGAACATATTTTGATATCAAAATGGGAGGATATTTGACGATACTATGAATATCAAATAAATCATGATATAGCTATACGCTTGGCATACGGGCACTACTGAGGGTCGAAATTCCCGAAATTATTTTGTTGGTTTTTTTGCATTATTTCAAGAAGTAAGCAGTCAAAAAATTTGAGAAAAATATATTTTAAAAATAAAATCTTTAAAATACGCTATGTATTTTTCTCACTGAATATAATTCGTTTGGTCCCAGCTCTCTAAGTACAGTGTCACTGAAGATGGGATGAAAAATGAAACTTGTTATTCTTATTGGTTCTTATGTACTTGAGCATTGGATAGAACTGACTTTGAGTTTATTATTTTTCACCCTATACGTATCTTTATTTACATTGCACTTAGAGAGGTAGTTATGTTCAGCGTTTAATTTAATATTATTTATTCTACTTGGGATCATGCGCGATATCGTTTATTTGGAATTTTGTCGGTCATATTATGAACAAATATAAATTCCTTATGAGAAAAATACACAGCGTGAGAATATTTTTGCCACCTAATTTTTAGGATTTAATTTTATTTTAGCAGTGTTGCGGACTTTTTCCCTAATTTTTTGCATGAAATGTGAGTGTTACTTTTTCCTTTTCGACATATATTTTTTCCAAATTTTTTAACTGCTTACTTAAAATAAGACAAAAAAACAACAAAATTCAAGGCGTGCGAATATTTTTGTAACTCATTGTATACATACAAATAAAGAGTGAAATTACTTTGAAATTTTACCTTTTTCTAAAAAAAATTGTATAGGTAAATTATTCTTTGTAAACCTTTAAAATGGAAGTGAAAGTTTCGAAAATGAAAATCTGTCATGTTGAAATTAAAGACCAATGTTATAGGAGTATTTGAAGCGGTCGAACGTTCCATTACTACGCTTGCAAAGATTCATAAACAAAGAAATGTTATGCAAACTGTAAAGTTAGGTAATTTATTTTCGATTTCTTAAAAACCATTGAACACAGTAGCAAAAATAGTAAGAAAAGTTTGATAACGGTTTAGAAAAATTAAAGACGATGTTTTAAGCCATTTGATGGAAATATCGATATAAATAAATTTTCACTCATTGTGAAAATAAATAAGAAAGTTATTAAGTAGGTATTTTACATGAAAAAGAAAATGCGAAAGAACAGATGAATTTGAACAACATCCCTCCTTGAAACTTAGGAGAGATTTTCAGAAGTTGGTAAATAATTTAACCGTTAAGAAATTCATTGTAAAATTTTTTATTTCTGTCTTCTTTTTTCGAGTACCAGTGGCTTCTTTGCCAAGTTGGGAATCGAACAGCACTTTTTATGAGTTCACTTTTCTTTTGGAGTTATGTCATCTCATCAAAACTGAACTACTCATATGCTGTAGCGTATAATTCACGCTATTTCAAAATCATATAGGTTATTTCACATCAATGGGATTTCCTTCACGCCATATATAAGGCAACACTTGTGACAATGACGTATAATAGCTGGCCTACCTTAATTACTGAAAGTGTCAAGATATGAAACTTCGAAAATTATATCAACTTGAAAAATTCTCGTTTCATCTACGAAAGGGATAAGAATATGCTGCTCGCCGCAAAATGTGAAATTTGTAGAGCATGCAATGTACTATTATTGAAAAAGAAAATAGTGGTAGGCGAGGAGATAAATGCGAGAAAATGATAGAATAAGTGTGAAAATGAAGGGAAAAATAATAATTTTGAAATATTTTTCGCAGGTAACATTGAAAAATGCTCTAGTAATCATTTTTTAAATAATTTTTCAATGATCTCCACTCTAGCTCTAACCACATAGTCGAGGTAGATAGTTAGATACTCCTGTGTGGTAGTTCTAAATGGTCATCGAAAAATTGAATTAAAAAAAAATCATTCATCTCAAAACTCGAGCTTAGTAGAAAAGTGCAATTTGCCTTAAAATGTAGAAACACAATGCAGAGTTATTGACAAAAAATTGATAACAGTGAAGGAAGTAGGTGGAGAGAAATAATGAAAAATAACGGAAAAATCATTAAAAAAATTATGATTTAAAATTTTTCTTTTGCAGATGCTTTAAGAAAAATACTTCATTACACTTATTACGTTTAGCTGAGGGTTTGACTTGAAAACAAGAACTATTACAGCCTACCTGATTTGGGAAAAAGGGTCGGGGGCTGCGGGTAATCATGAAATTTGCTCTAAATTTCACGAGAAACTCTTCTTAAAAATGCAAAAAAAATTACTCATTTGTTTTTTCGATAAAATTCAAAATGCCCGATCACTCAAATTTTGAGGCGAGCTTAAGGAGGGGCAGATATCTCAAACTTTTTATTTTTGATCTTATCAAAAAGAGTAAGTCACGGACGCCAACATATCCAAATTTCAGCTTCCTATGTACATTTTGAGGGGAGTTAGAGCAGAAAATTGCTTTTTGAGGAGGTTTTGAGTCATGAAGTTTCTTGTTTTTCCATATCTCCTCATCAAATCAATCTAGAAAAGTCAAACTTTGTATGTGGGGTTGGTTGGTGACCAGAATATGACCTCTTAAATTTGAATCAAAATGGATTCAAAATGGCGGATTATCAAAATTGGAGTAGAGATTGAGGAGTCTCAAATTGGTAAAAATAATAATCATATGAACTCATATGATTATTGGCAATGAGAACTATACAATAACCTCAATTCATCTCCATACATGATGTTGGAGGGGAGAAGGAGGGGGTTTTTGACCTCAAAATGTATTGGGGGTACATAACATGTGGAAAATTTTTTATTGCGGTATCATGCGATAAAATAACAATAATCTCAAATGACTCACTTCTTCAAATTTTAGCTTTCGAAGTGAATTTGCAGGAGAGTTGGAGCAAAAAACCTTTTATGGAATTTCGAGATCTGCTCTGCGTATGCTTTCTTATAACTTATCAAATAAAAATTACCCCTTCTTCCTCCCCCCCCTTAAAAGAAAAATTTCGAAGAGTTTGTAAAGAAGTTGATTTTTTGGGGTGAAAGATGAGAAGAGGATTTAAAGCAATCCAAGGGTCATCCATTATGACTATGTGGTGAGAAATAAAATGTTATCATTGAAATATTATCAAAATACGAAGTAAATGAAGCATTTTTCAAGTTATTTGCTAAAAGTAACACAAAATTATCATACATTCTTCTTCACTTCTCATACCTTTTTCATAATTTCTCCAAATCTACCCCTTCCACTAACACCATTTTTTTTTTCAATAATACTATCTTACATGCTCCACATTTTGGCGCTAAAGGCATATTTTTATCTTTCTTGGATGACGAAACAAAAATTTTCCAAGTTAATCATCCCCAAAGTTAAAAAAATATTTTCAGAGGTTCATATCACGGCCCCTTCGGCAAATAAGTTAGGCAAACTATCACACATGAGTGTCACATGAGTTGCCCGAAATGTGATACGAAGGAGGTCCCATTGAGGTGAAACATCCTGTATAATATGGAAATCAGCTCATCACTGATTTTCCTCGAGTTGACCTCTATTTAACTGAACTCTAGATGGTTAAACATTCTTACACCTCTTACAAGTGCAACAAAAGGTGCAGAGTTACGAAAATGAAAGTGATGTAAATAAATAAAAACGAAAAAGAGAACATTCCCGGGCACCCACGTACACACAACGTACACCGTCTTTAATATATTTTGAACCTTTTCTCATTAAAACTTTCAAAAAAAAAAATCATATAAATTATTCGCAGAAACTTGCAATTACTATTAATAACTCGTCATTCAATTAGAGCTTAGAAGCCATCAATTAACTCCCTTTTACCCTCGAATTAAACCAACATCCAGAAAGTGTAGAATAATTCGATGAAACATAATTACCTCAAATAGTTTATATTATTTTTGGCATTTAAATAGCTTACATTTGTATAACACCTACGCGAACTTATGCGTTTCCAAAGATTAATATCTCGTACTTACTTATATAGTACGAGAAATACGTACCAAGTAAATAGCGGGATTATTCTCAACCGCTTATGGATGTAGGCTATTCATACAGCTAAAATTTCAACGCGTAAAGCCAACAACATTTAACGGTTTATGAAACATTAACAAGTCTGCAACATACGTTTATCCCGGTTTCATTAATTTTTCAATAGGTATATCCGAAACTTTAGGAATGAAATCAGCAGGAAATTCGATGTCCTCTTTATAATCGATGTTTATCGAATATGTAACAAGATTTTTAAAATTATCTACGAGAAAAGAAGATTACAAAGCTCGTTTTCTTAAACTTTTTCAACAGTTCTGTAATTTTATCTAATTTTGAACAGCTTTGAGATTAATACGATAAAGATTATTTTCAACTTTCGCTTGTAGCATGTTGTCGTGAAATCCTTTTTTTATAATTTGATTTTTTATTTCTTAAAACAATTAATTTAAGTAAGAAATAGGTAATGAAGCTGATGAAATGTATATAAAATTCAATTATTTTAAGATCTCCGCATGCTTTTTCAATTATAAAAAAGAATTACATTAAATTAAAAGAAAATATATACCTCATTAATTACATTAAAAAATATATAAATTATAGAATTAGTGAAGATAATTTCTACAATCAAATGAAACGTAATCTCGCCGCTTTGGTAAAACACGAACCTTAATCGAAAAGTGACAATACAAAGTAGATATCTATATACTGTATGTAATCTATGTATAGTTGAAGTTGTAACACGAGAAATGGTAATGTTTAATTCTCTAACATGTATTCAATTCGTATCAATCTTCGATTGTGTTTGTAGGCGAACTTTTATTATAATTGTATTGAATTTGTAATCCGTCTTCGGAGACAATTAGTAAATGTTTTCGTTAGATGTAGCCGATTGAGAGAAGAGGTTTAATTACAAATTTAAATTTGTTAAAATAGATACCTTGTTCGGTACGCAGGTACCACGTAATTTCCATTCAAATTAATACTATCGGTTTTCCTCGTAAGCTAAACAATTTCTACCACTATAAACAAACCTATAAAATAATTTTCCCTAATGGACTGCAACCAGAATAATTTCTTGATTGCAGATAAGACGAATAAGTCTGGAGAAAAACTTATCTAATTAAATTCACGAAATATATTTTCAAGTTTCATCACCGAGCCGAAGTAATTTAATACATTAAGCACCTCCATGGGAGCAAAAAATTCCATCATTGAACCAAAAACATCGTCTAACAGGTGATCATTTTTATTTGATGATAATGATATTTTAGGCAATCGAGCGAAAAATAACCACCCACTAAGTGCTTTGCGTGTATTTCGAGGAAAACGAGGTAAGCAAATGAAAAATGACATTCTGACTGAATGAGTGATCATATAAGCAAAGCATTTCTATATGGTTAACAAACGGAGGAGTACTTCATAATTTACAGCGTTAGAAATTCAAACGAAAAATTCCGCTTGTACGAGAGCAATAAGGAAGATGAGCACTATTACCCTCTATTAGCTTTTATTCATTTTTGAATAGCAAACGCTTCCTACGTTTTGAACAATTTCGTAAATTCGTCTGCGAATGCGATACGTAAGAATTCATCTCTTTTTATTATTTATATACGTATCTACTAAGTAGATGCGTGATTTATTAAATTGGCTTATTATTGAGCTCAGCGTCTTAAAGCGCATTAAACTCTTCGTGGAAATATCGAAATCATATTAATAGTTGGAGAGTTTTAAATTAGAAGCATAACAATGCGAAGCGTGTAAATATAAATAGCACATTATTTATATGATTGTGTAATACGCTTATACTATAGGAGTTAGGAGCATTATAAATGACAGTTTTACGTAGTAGGTATCTCTGAATCTCAATAAATACAACTTTATAGTGCTGGTTGGGTGGGGGCACAGGTAACAGATTCTTCTTAAGTCAGGGACCCTAAGAGGGCTTTAGGTTTTAAAATTTCTTACAATTTTAATTTTTTTTTCAAATTTTCATTAATGAGAAAAAACGTAAGCAGCCATGCCGCATTATTGGAGCTGAGTTTTTAACTGGGGCTCGATTAGGTTTACAAATAACATTGCTAACCCATTCACGTCTACACATCATGCTCTGTACAAAGTCTAAAAACCCCTACCCTATCCCTTCCAAAAGCACTTAAGAAGTTGAACATAGAACAAAAAAATGTAGCATTTCTCGCTACGCAATAATCCAAGGCTCTTCAAATAGTTGAGATCCGCCATTTTGGATCCATTTTGACCCAAATTCAAGAGGTCATATTCTGGTCATCAACTCAATCTACACACCAAGTTTGACCTCTCTAGGTCCATTTGGTGATGAGATGAGGAAGATTCATGAAATTTCTTGTTGTAATTTCCCCTCCAAAGGCGGTTTTTTGCTCCAACTCCCCTACAAATTCACTTGAAGAGCTAAAATTAAAGTAGGTTAGTCCCTTGGGCTCATTTCATCATATGACACCACAATAAAAAATTTTCGACATCTTATGTAACCCCATCACATTTTGAGGTCGATTAGTCCTCCTTCTCCCCTCCAACATAATGTATGAAAGTGAATTGGGGTTATTGTATACTTCTCATCCCCAATAACCATATGAGTTCGTATTAATTGAATTTTTAATAATTTAAGGCACCTCAATCTCTACTCAAATTTTGATAATCCGCCATTTTGAATCCATTTATTTTTAAGAAGAGTCTCTCACAATTGTTTTGAGTGAATTTCATGAATACCTTTCGGTGGAAAAAACTTTATTTTATATACCAAAATGTTAGGTATTACCGAGATGATTTCAAATGGTCTGAAACCCAAAGATATCAAGACTTCACCCTCCCCACCCCCCTTCCAAATCAGGTAGGCTGCAATAGCTATTGTTCTCAAGCCAAAAACTCACCTAAAAAAGAACAAAAAATTATTTTCGCACTTTGGCAAACTTTGCCTCTCCTCAGCCCAGCCATTTTAAATTTCACTATGAAAGTATATCAAAATAGAAAGGTAATTATGTACCCACTGTACCCAAAAACTGTACCTAAGCCACAAGCTAAAAAGGAATCCTATATGTATACAAATATTTCACCATTGTATGTAATGAAATAAAACAAATAATAAATTAACAGGCGGCATTTTATAAATATTATGAGAAGGGTCCGTGAATATCTCGCTTCACAGCATCTGTAAATTTATATCCAATAGCAAATAAAAGTTATACCTTTAACCGTGGGTGGAATATACCGGTTGAATTATTCTAATACACCATCAATTTCCTTTGTCGGCTTTAACTCCTTCTACCACCTCCCAATTCTACCTTAAGCGAGCATAAAATTAAACTTTGTAAAGGTTCCTAATTGTAATTAAATAAACTGAAGTTCCTCCTTTGCTTTTACCATTTTAGAAAGAAGGTGAAAATTTTCAACTAAAATATCTCAACATTACGAGCGTGATCATACTTATCTGCGAAATGTTCAATTTACTTTCATTTTCGAACAATTCGCTGTCATTATTTATTTTATGTTTCTTTCAAACCTCGTACTTCGCCGAAGAGAAGGTAAGAGAGAGGCTGAATAATACCTTGAGGGATGATTTTTCCATTTAGCATTTGTGATACTAATAATTACATCGGTGTTAGAGCAAATCTCATTTTATGTAAGGATTCAAAAAAAAAAAAATTTATAATTAATTAAATTTAAATAAAATTAAATTCATACACTTCCTGAAAAAGTCTAACCTTTTCAACAGAATCTAAAAGCTTAATTCACCCGTGGCTCTGGCCCTAGCGACAGTACACGACACGTTAATTTAAATTTAAAAAAAATAAATAAATAAATTTAAATTTTATTAAAATTTAAAAATAATTTTATCAATTAAATAAAATAAATTTATTTGTCATTATGTACATATTGACTGCACTTTTATCATGTAAATTAAGACGTAGCGAGATTTGTAACATTTTACTTACACCTTCTACGCAGACCCTTCGAAAGCCACGAGTGGACTCCAGACACAACTGATTTTTTTAGTCTTGCATAAAATATTTTCAGTGAAAATCTAAAAAAATGTTATACATTTTTTGTTGATACTTTTCTTTTGAAAATCGTATACATTTTTTGTATTTAATTTTTAATTTTTAGAAATTTTACTGCTTTCATTCTTTTCCAGCAATTTTCCCTTCAATTGTTGGAACCACTTTTTTCATTTTTTCTACTCTTTTTATTTAACGTGGCTTATACAGTTTATACAAGACTAGAGCTAGGCATGGTCCTGGCGCTCTTATATGCGTGGGAAAGAAGGCCTTGATTTAGTCATCCTGTGGAAAGCAAGGAACAGTATTTGAAAAAGAGTATAATTAAAGTCCACGGCAAGTTAAACTAAATAAAAAAAAATTGAGGTATTTTTCAATTTTAGGAATTTTTTAATTTTTTGATTTTTTTAAATTTAAATGTTTGTCATGCGTGAAGTTTTTTACTAATTATTTTTAATTAGGAATATTTTTGTTTTTACTCATTTTTTACATTTTTACTTCTTTCGAAATTTACTTTAAATAATTTTAATTTCAAAGAATTTTTTTATTTACAAATTTTTCACATTTCTGACTAATTTTCATTTTTTAATTTTTGTTCATTTTTCATTTTTCAACAATATTACGTTTTTGAAATCACAACGTAGAAAAACTATTTTTTAATCGATTTTTCATTTTCAAGAATTTTCAAATTTGTAGCTTTGCGTACTCTTTAATTTTTTTTTCGGTATTTTTTTCATTCATAATTTTATTTTTTGAATATTTTTTTTTTTTCATTTCAACTCCGTGTACACCTCTAGGCCATAGGCACAATAGAAGAATTTACTTACAGTAGAACGTAAGTACAAAGAGTTGGAATGTAGGAAGCTATGAATGTTTCTTATTTATTAGGTATTACCTTCCAAGTTTTTAAAATATATTCAATCTGAATTCAGAAAAAGTAAGCATTTCTATGGGTAAAATATTTGTGACATTCAATTAGAATATGAAAAATTGATACATTCGTTATTGAACATTATCAACATTTTTTACCAAATTTTTTATTTTTAGGTATTTTATTTTTGTAATTTAGTTTTTTTAAATTTTTAGATTCAATTACATTCCATTTATTTATTTTCAATCATTTAAAAAATTTTTTTTAATTTTTTTCTCGAATATAAATTCCCAGAAAGTTCGAGCTCAGGGTAATTTGTCCCTTTTTCTCTCCATTTGAATAGTGCTGTATTTGAATATCAGTTCATAACTACAACATTGATCATAAAACACCAAGCATACCATAAGTCTTCCTTTAGCTTTGTAAACTAGTAACTATATAATAATTGATTTATAACTTTAGAAATTTACGTTAACGATAGTTACTCTATTTGCCTCTTCAAAGGAATTAATATGCAACTTATTCTACACGTTTTGAAACAATTTTCATCACAGTTTCAAACGGTGTGGTGTTTTCATTTACTTCGTCTCAAAGAATTGTTGAAAAAAAGTTGGAAAACATTTTTTCAAACGAAAAGTTTTCCTGGTAAGTCCATTATTGTGGGAAAAAAATAAAAGGACATTATATGTAGGTAGGAAAAATTTTACTCATTATGAAAACGAATTTTTTATTCGACAAAATTTTTATCTTTCAAACTCGTTTTCGACTTTCCGCATAATATACAGTTTAATTTATCATATTTGAGGATATTATACGACTACAGATACTTACTGTTTTAAAAACATAACGTTATGAATTTCATTTACGGACTAAAAGAATTCAGTATTGTGCATTTTTCTTTAATTCAATTTCCTTAAATTTATTTCATTAAGGAATTTTATCGTACCTACTTTTACAAAGCAAAGGAATTCTTTTAAAAGAACAAAGACAAAGAGAAAAATAATAATACCTAGGAATCGCCTGTCTGGACATTCAGATTAAAATCAGTTTTTTTTAGAGCAACAAAACGAATAAGCGAGCAGCTAAAAAAAAATGTTCCACATAATAAACGAAAATAAATAAATGAAATGTAGCTTCACCGAACAAATATATCGAATAAAAATCCTCGTATCAACTCAATTAGCCAAATAATAGAAATTTTTGGAATTTCAAACGACAGAAAAATTTTCAAAAAAATCTGAACAATATTCGTATCAGCAAAAGAAAATTACAAATTCTCACCTCTCAGCCAATAAGATATATTCGTCACATAGGTACTCGTAATTACACGTCGGCCTCACAAATGCGATGTTTTATTTCTGACAACTTGCCATCAAAACATACTTCAATTTTATTCGCCATCAATTCCATTTATTTATTTCCCAGCGGATTAGATTATTTTGTCATGAATTACTCGGAAGAAAATTATCTTCTTCGAATTTCAACGCACGAAAATACAGTGCACTTTTTTTTTAAGAAAAATAAATTTATACTAAAACGAGTAGTGTTAGAACTCCGATGCGGTCTTACCTGTATCACAATTCTTACGATTGAAAATTAATTTTAAATAACGAAATTAAGTACGTTATCTAAAACATATATTAACGCGATAAACAATAACGAAAGAAATGCACGCGTTACAATATACAATATAACAGAATAGTAAAAATCCTTGCTATATAAGGAGAAATTTGTAACAGGTGGTTCAAGACTTGGAAATTGCGCGTGCTCCGGATTGATATCACGTAAGTTGATAAATTCATAAATTTAGGTTTTTTTGTTTACTATCGATAAATTTGAGTAATAAGAACGTCGATTAATTTTTCATTAATTGTATTATCTTTAATTCTTTGGAAGCATTTAAGAAGGAAATGGCGGGGCCAGTGAACGTTCGGTGTTAAAGTACATGCATCGCGTAGGCAGATTTGATAAATGAAAATAATTCGTCATTTTCTCAACAAAGGATGGCAATCTATAGGTATATGTAGTTTTGACACTGATGGCTAATTTAAATATACACCCGAAATATTTGTTTAAAAGTGCCTGTGGGCTGTAATAAATCCTTTGTTATGGTTAGGTAAAAACTTTGGCAATACCTACGGAATTCTTATTTCTCCAGCCGAGTATCAAGTGGAAAAACTTTCTACGTTTCAAATTCTTGGAATAGGCTAATGGTAATCTAGTTAAATTTTTCATGCACTCAATTGCGAACGCATTTACATAGCAAGAGCAATTTCATTACGTAATATTTATCGTACAGCTACGTTTCGTTAAATTTCAACGAATGCGGCTAGCCTTTGGGGAAATCCTAGGCTTGATGGAAAAGAAAAGCACCGGAAACTAGTAAATTTAAATTCAGTGATTCCACTTTCATCTCAAGGGTATAAGTTGAAACTTAGGACTGCCAGACATGTTACATTCGGCATGAACTGGTTGAAAAATTGGAAATTTTCATTAAAACGTAATAACAATAAGAAATGGGTACAATATTATCGAAATGCACACACTGACTAATTATACGTAAATCTTTTCAATACCAGATAGTCATGTCACAGTGTTACACATTTATAGGTAATAATTCACGTTTTCATCGAAAGTCTTCAAGCACATTTGATAATTCCGTTTTTTAACAATTTTCATCAATAAATCCTTTTTATAAAAAATTAAATTTTGGACAATTAAGTTTTTCCACGATTATTTTTTTTTTTAATTTTATTGTTACAGGGAGATTCACCTCGTCGAGTACTCTGAAACGATACCCATATTGATTCATTTTTTTAACGCATATTTTAGCTTTTTAGAACATATTTTGGGTATTTTTCAATGCATATATATGCGCATATTTTTCATTTTTAGAGCATATTTATCCGCTCCCTGATCATCACATTAGATCTCCACAACTTGGAATAAAGTATACATTTCTTTCCTATTCATCTAGTTTTTCATACAGTCTTAATCTGGCATTTGCTGTTGTGAATAAAGCTATATAAATATTAGTACTAGTATTATTCTCAACATAATAATCCTTAAATTTATAACTCATCTGTGCTATCTCATCTGTTAGACAATTCACATTTATGTCTGTCAATCTATCATCTAGTAATATTTCATAGAATCTTCTCACATCATTCACATATTCTGTTTGACTCATATTCTGTCTTTGTCCAAACTTTCCCCATAAACTATTCAAACATATCTTAGCTACAGCTCTTCTACCAGGATTTACTTCAATTTTTTGAGGGTCCAAATCAATACCTAGTTTTTCTTTTATATCTTGTAGATATTCTTCATTTGAACTATAATTATGAGGGCTGGATTCTAATTTAATTTTCATAAAATCTTTTACATATAATTCATTACTTTTCTTTTCAAAATTCCAGACTTCATATTCAATCTTATAACCTTTTTCAATTGCTTTATTAACTTCAATAGTTGACTATGTTCCAGTTATCATTCTTTCATTTTCAGTATGATGGCATTTTCACTGGAAATAGAGTATGATATAAATTTCTAAGTGGTAAAATTTTACATTTTATTATTCCAAACCAATTCTTATTATAAATCTTTGGTATAACAATCTTTTCAGGATGACCAACTGGATAATAGTCATAATACTGAATAGTTGGGTATAAACTACAAATATCAATATATTTAATTTTCTTCTTTTTATTAGATTTTGCCCACAACTTAAATGTATTAGTTCTTCCCCCAAAGAATACATCTCATGGATTCAGAGGTTCAACTATCTCTAGTTTTTCACTATTTTTATACTCTGAAGATTTAATCTATTTACACTCCTACACCTCTACTGAATTGTATCCAGCCTTCTTCATCAGATCACTTCTATCCTTTGTTTTTTCATACAAATCACCCATTTCTTCCTTATTTACATTATTTATTGTGTCTTCACTGAAACAAATTTCATTTGCTTCAATTCATCACGTGTCAATTCTTTAGTTCCTACTTCTGAAAATATAGGCTTGAAATCATCATAAAATTTAATATCTTTCAATATTTTCTTCATATACTTCTATAATTTCTTATCCTTAGAATCTACAATAATTATTGAGAAAACATTATTTAGTTCTTCAATTCCAAAATTATCATTATGTTTTTCAGCCTGAGATTTTATGATTTTCTTATACTTCTCCTCCCTCTCAAGTAGATTTTCTATCAACTCTTGATTTTTAAAATTATCATATTTATAAATATCTGATGTCATACTTGTTTATTGGAGAGCTATAAAAAATTGTTTCATAATAGTCTTCATATTATTATTTATATTTTTTAATCCATCTATAGCTTGAATTATTCTCTCTAAATTACTTTCCTCATCTCTTATTAATTCTTCCAATTCTTTATTTTTTGAAATTATTCTATCTAGACCTTCTAGCTCAACTTTGGAGGGCATGTATCTTTTTATTTGACTTTCCATTTATTAAAATAAAATTTTTATATTTTTTATTGTATGGTAAGGTAAAGTAAGGTAAGGTAAGGTAATAGGGTATAAAGTAAGGTAATGTGGTATTGAAATAAGGTAATATTGTATGGAAGTACAGTATTATATGGTATTGTAAAAAAATAAAAAAAATAATATAAATAAATGACTCCTAACCAGTTGATTAAAATATTAAAAGAATATGACTTCAAGAGGAATAGTGTAAGAAGTTTTTCTTTGAAATATAAAATTACTGAGAAGACGATTCTAAAATATTTAAAAGAACATAATATACCCTACAATAATAGGAAGATAAGTTATGAAATGACTAGAAATTGCCTCTAGGTCAATACACATTTAAAAATGAAGTTACTAATAAAAATCTTTTCAAAATCCAACTCTATCTAAGAGTAATAATAAAAAAGATAAGAATTCTACACAAAAATCTTCTAATATTCAGTCCGTAAACATTAGTGATTTAATAAATTGAATTCTGGTAAAGTAAAAAATCTCACTGAATTTAATAAAAAATATGAAAAGTTTTTTTCAAAAATCTTCATAATCTTGCCTTCATAGTGTACATTTGGAATAGGTACTAACTATACAAATTGCAACAGAAATGAAAAAAACTGATATTCCTCTTTTCAATGTAGGTTACAAAGTTATAATATAATTATATTTATACAAACTGATGAAAAAATTGGAAAGCAGACTGTTACTTTATGGTGTAATGTGTCATTCAATGATCAAATTGGTGACACAGGTACAATGGATTGAGGGTAATTATTTATTCAAGCGTACTCATTTAGGATATTTATTCAAGTTTCGTCACTTGTAAGTATCACGAGGGGTATTGTCATAAATGATGACCTTAGTAGAGATGCTGATTATAATAATATAGGCGAGTATGCATGTAATATTTATACTACTGTGGAGGAAACCCCTGCTAAATATAGATGGGAAAATTTCACAAAAAAGATTCATACTCCTGCTAAATATATTCAACTATATTATATAAATCCAATAAATAGGTATAAAAACTAAAAACTTTGAACAGCTGCCTAAGGTACTCCCAACTGTAGGAATAATGGTACCAAAATATATATCAAATAATTGAATAAAATCTATTATGGAAACAGAAGGAAACACTGTTTTCATTCCATGTACTTTCAATAAAAATAAATTTCAGATGAATAGAAATTGGTATAATTTTAAAAATGAATTAGTTGATACTGAGATCAGAATTTATATAGGTGTGTGAGTACTGAAAATAAATTTTATACAGTTGTCATCGTGACTAAAAACTGGATTAAAAAAATTGAACGAACTCGACTTCATATTTTGCCTCTTTTTTACGTACATTTACAGCATCATATAATTCTGTCACTATTACGCTAAATTTCTCACACTGATTTTTTCTCTCTCTCATACACACTAGATTTTATATCTCTATTCAGAGCTTGAACATCGCGTACATGAGCACGAAAGGCTGCTCATATCATAATTGATATCTGAAGCGATTTTCAGATTACAGAATGATAGAGTAAGTTTCTGTTTTCTATACGTGAGATTGTTTCTGTGTATAAGCTGTCGGAAATTTCATGTTGAGACTACTATGGGAAAAAAAACTGATGAAATTTATCAGATACTGAATTATCAGATAGATACCTCTTGAAATGAGAGATTCTTTCTGTACCTACTGTGCAACTGCTGTATATTGTAGGTAATGATTATAAATATCACTCAAGTTGATATAGCAGTACGCCATGGGTCAAACTCTGTTGGTTTTACGTTTAATTTTATTATTTGGAGCACTAACTGAGGTTGCTCCTTATAATGACGAAAAAGTCAAACATGTATGTATCTGTTTTAAGTGCTTAGATTTTTCTAATTCTGTAGTATCTAATTCATAATAAGCCTGTATTCGATTATTGTCAAGGAAACCAGCGAAGTTAAAGCAGAGTTGAAGCTTATCCCTGAAAGTGTTCAAATAAATATCTTAATACGATGGCTCGCTATGGCTCGTGTGAAGTTGGAAGAGAAGGCCCAAGAGATTGGCAAAATTCGAAATGGCAAAGTATGTCCTGATTTTAGTATATTTTGACAAACACTTAGAGTATTAGAAAGAATGAGAGCCTTGTTAAATTCCACGCTACATATAGATATACGTAATTAACAAGGAGAGGTTTCAACGAGACTCGAGATTTTTCATCCGAGAGAATATGCAGCTCCGATTATTAGGCTTACATATACCACGCGGAGCTTGTAGGCCTATAGCCTATTTGTGTGTGTCGTGTTTCACGTATCTTTCGCGCATCTCTCATAAGAATACTTTATTATATGTACAATTCGGTCGGTGCGTATTCGAACTCGGTTGGGTGAAAATCAAATATCAGAGGTATCGTACATTATGATAAATTTTTCTTCGGTAAAAAATGATCGTTAGCTACATCCGCGAGCTGTCGAATACTTACATCGTTATGAATTTCCCGAAAGAGATATGGTAACTTAAGTAGATCTACCGGTAGGTCTATTCAAATGATATGAATTCCATGAATATTGTGTTTACTTAAGGATGTAATTGATATTCTTTTCAGTACGATCTTCAACTGAAACTGGATAAGATAGCGGTCCCTCTCGTATTTCGAAACTATGTCAACAAAATAGAAGACAGATTTCCTGAACTTGAGGCTACGGTACCCCAGAATGTCATGAAACAACAGATTCTCCACATGGGCATACTGCAACGTAAATACAACTGGCTTGCGCTGATGAAAGAGGACAAATATTCTGAGGGTGTTTACATAAAATCGGTCAAGTCTAGAGTAAAACAAGAATTCTTTTGTCGTGAAAACATTGATGCAAAAGTTAAATTGAAAGATATGACAGATGATGAAAAAGCAAAGTATGAATCTTTTCTAGATGTTTTTTGTGAGGCAATAGCAGCGTCAACAGATTACGTTAATAAAATAGTAGTTCGTCGTGATTTCGGAATCCATTCTCAGAAACACTTGATTGATCTATTCGACGAAGCATACAACAAATATGTAGCTGTATTTTATGACGCTGTTGTAGGGTTCGGAAGATAAGGTAGAAGAGTAAACATTTTTGATGTAAGAATAAATAACTCGAGGGAAAATCATAGTAATGTGTGCATCGAAAGCCTCCACATTAAATTATTTCTACTCTTTTCGAATTTCGACAATCATTTGTTCCTTCTCTTTGAGCTCCACACGAGCCATAGCGAGCCATCGTATTAAGATATTTACGTGAATACTTTCAGGGATAAGCTCCAACTCTGCATTATCTTTGATGGTTTCCTTGACAATAATCGAATACGTATAAGTTATTATTGAGTTTGGTCATTATGTATTGTATTTTCTCATCTTTTTAATAATTCAAATGGAATGTGTCGTCTCGCTTCTCACACATAAAATTTCGAGTCTCAGTTCCTAGTAAATATACCTACGAACCTGAAATTTTAATAAAATTGTACACACGGATACTCTGATGTAATTAATGGCTTTGTCACCTAGCGTCATTCTAGGCGATCATAATGTCTTCCAACGTAGAGTAAGCGCATACTCTGCTAACCTAATAAGTATACTTACATCGAGTCTACAATATCAAAACATAAAGCGACTAACGAGCGTAGTGTGTTTCGATTATTTCATAGCTATAGTATGGGCCCGCTTTGGTTATGAGTAATTGGACATGCGAAGGGACGGGGTGTTTCATCATATACAAGTTCCATTGAAATGAAGAAAAAAAACCTCTCTCCGACATGGAAAAATGAGACAGGTACCTGCATACCGGAGAGGGGTTTTCCTCAGAAGAGGTTTTTTATATGATCCAAAATATGGCTCAGAAAATGAGGAATATATTTTTTTAACGCATGTGTATGAGAAAGAACGAGAGATATGACGTGTGATTCAACAATTGTTGAATCACACGTCATATCTCTCGTTCTTTCTCATACACATGCGTTAAAAAAATATATTCCTCATTTTCTGAGCCATATTTTGGATCATATAAAAAACCTCTTCTGAGGAAAACCCCTCTCCGGTATGCAGGTACCTGTCTCATTTTTCCATGTCGGAGAGAGGTTTTTTTTCTTCATTTCAATGGAACTTGTATATGATGAAACACCCCGTCCCTTCGCATGTCCAATTACTCATAACCAAAGCGGGCCCATACTATAGCTATGAAATAATCGAAACACACTACGCTCGTTAGTCGCTTTATGTTTTGATATTGTAGACTCGATGTAAGTATACTTATTAGGTTAGCAGAGTATGCGCTTACTCTACGTTGGAAGACATTATGATCGCCTAGAATGACGCTAGGTGACAAAGCCATTAATTACATCAGAGTATCCGTGTGTACAATTTTATTAAAATTTCAGGTTCGTAGGTATATTTACTAGGAACTGAGACTCGAAATTTTATGTGTGAGAAGCGAGACGACACATTCCATTTGAATTATTAAAAAGATGAGAAAATACAATACATAATGACCAAACTCAATAATAACTTATACGTATTCGATTATTGTCAAGGAAACCATCAAAGATAATGCAGAGTTGGAGCTTATCCCTGAAAGTATTCACGTAAATATCTTAATACGATGGCTCGCTATGGCTCGTGTGGAGCTCAAAGAGAAGGAACAAATGATTGTCGAAATTCGAAAAGAGTAGAAATAATTTAATGTGGAGGCTTTCGATGCACACATTACTATGATTTTCCCTCGAGTTATTTATTCTTACATCAAAAATGTTTACTCTTCTACCTTATCTTCCGAACCCTACAACAGCGTCATAAAATACAGCTACATATTTGTTGTATGCTTCGTCGAATAGATCAATCAAGTGTTTCTGAGAATGGATTCCGAAATCACGACGAACTACTATTTTATTAACGTAATCTGTTGACGCTGCTATTGCCTCACAAAAAACATCTAGAAAAGATTCATACTTTGCTTTTTCATCATCTGTCATATCTTTCAATTTAACTTTTGCATCAATGTTTTCACGACAAAAGAATTCTTGTTTTACTCTAGACTTGACCGATTTTATGTAAACACCCTCAGAATATTTGTCCTCTTTCATCAGCGCAAGCCAGTTGTATTTACGTTGCAGTATGCCCATGTGGAGAATCTGTTGTTTCATGACATTCTGGGGTACCGTAGCCTCAAGTTCAGGAAATCTGTCTTCTATTTTGTTGACATAGTTTCGAAATACGAGAGGGACCGCTATCTTATCCAGTTTCAGTTGAAGATCGTACTGAAAAGAATATCAATTACATCCTTAAGTAAACACAATATTCATGGAATTCATATCATTTGAATAGACCTACCGGTAGATCTTAAGTAAATCATATATTTCCCTACCTTAATGAAATTTCAGTGGGGGATGACCATCCATCACTTTCAAAAAATTATTTACTTGACTGCAAGCTCGTACCCCTTGTAAAACATAGATAAAAAGTAGCAAAAAACTATGAAAATTAGTGTTTTTTATAGGTTAGATAAAGTATAATTCTGGTTAGAAATTTATGAACATTTTAGAATCGTTATTTTAGTAAATTGTCCTAGTGTCCCAGACCTGCCCTGGGACTAAAATTTTTGAACTGTGGATTTCATAGTGGTTTAGAGTATATTTTAATTAATTTGTCCGGGTGTCCTTGACCTACGCCAGTACTATGAAATATACTGTATATTTACCTTGATAAAAATGATATGTTATTGATTGCCGATTTCTGTCTGAGAAAAAGGGATAATATTTAATTTAAAAAATTATTTTGTCGGCTGAACGCATGTGTCCCTATAAAATAGTAGGAAAAAAACTATGAAAATTAGTGTTCTTTCCACGATAAATGAAGGATATTTCTGCTTAGACACTAATGAAAATCTTAAGAGTTGTGAATGTTGTCATGATTTAAACTACAATACAATGAATTGTTCTGGTGTCCTGGACCTGCCCTAGTACTACTAACGCATTAAATTCAAAATATTTCCGTCTTTGATTTAAAAGTATTTTACCAAGTTACGTCGCACATTTTTCCAAAAATTTTAATTTAAAAAATTCTCCCTATACCCTTGTCAAGATAAGACAATGGAATTCGCGTAACCAACGAAGCAAGCAGTATTTTTATTGTGATTTGCAGGCTGCTACGCTTGATATTAGACACTTGACGCAGATGTAAGCCCACCTATATCAAATTACTTAATATTAGACTTTATGTTTTCCCTCGTCCAATGAAATTTGGTTTCTACAGCAGAGTAGATAAATACTATAGTCAGGAACTATTTATAAAACTTTACTGAAAAGCAGTGTTACCAAGAAAGCTGTACCTACCTATTTGTTGGAAAATATACGTCCACGCTAATATTTAACATGGAAATATCTATTGGTAAGCTGTTTTTGAGATTATTCGTGGCTGAAGATCAACATACTAAAACATTCGATTTCAAGGAGGAGAATTTATTCTGAGAGGTTTTCTGGATTTTAACTCTATCAAGAAGCCTGCAATCGACAAGTAGTAGAATAAAAAAGTATTTTATGATGAATTTTCAAGTAAATAAATTATTTACTCATCCCTAAAAACCCCTCCAAGTGAGAAAGAGGTACCTAATACAAAATTACTAATTTTTTCAATCTATTTAGTGAAGTACCTATGCAAAGTAAATGGATTTTTCATCATTTTTAAGAACCGCTAAAATTCGTCTAATATGAAGATATCAAAATATCTGTATCAGTGGTCAAAAATACCATCCCTCAAGATGTCTCAGGTGGCTACGTAAGTTTCCGTACTACTTTTGATATATGTATCATTGAATGGCATACTCAAAACGATAAAAGTAGATTATCTCACTTTTCATTACATTTCCTCGTACAAGAACCTTGAAATTACAGTAGAAAAAGGAGGAAGCATTCAAATGCTGAACTCAATAATCAATCTTGAATTTTAATGCAGTAAATTATTTCCTCAACTCCACCTCGTGTCCTGAGAATGGGACAAGCAAGAATTTATATTTTTTGAAAAATGGGAAATTGTAAGTTGATTTTACTCTTTATTTTCGTAGGCCATCGCAAGAGTTTTTTTTTGTATTTTAAAAATTAACAAGGTTTTTCAGTAGAGATGATTGAATCTTTGTGTTAATGTAGAATAATTATCATTATTTTTACTGACCTTAAGAAGGACATATTATAGAAAGTCTTTTGTGTTTCTTCGCGAGTACCATCACCACGCAATGAGTTTTTAGTCGAAGTTAAGTTACATAATTTTTTTTTGCTACCTAAGCGCCTACCTGGAAAAAGTGCCTCTACCTATCCCTTTTAACTGTTATAAACACTCCTCAGTCTTCTTACATTTTCGTTTTGACTCGTATTCACAAAAATATACAAAGCAAAATGAAGTATTTTGAAAATAAAATCAAAAAAAGAAGAATTTGAATTACTTTTCCCCCTCCCTCCAGCTTTGATTTGTAAGGTGAGTAAATTGTTTTCGATACGAAATTCAAATTCATCTCTAATTATTTATATCACTCCATCACGTCTTTGATTGTGGGCTTACTGAATGAACTAGAAGTCGAAAATACTTCTTAGAAGTTTTGAATCAGTGACAGGCTGAGATAGTGTAAGGTGGGGAAGCATGAATGTACAATTTCTAACCCCCCCCCCCCAACAAAAAAGATTCCTTGAAATTTTAATATTATTCAAATTAAAAAGTAATTGATCACCAAACTTTTCCAATCGAAAACCATGAAAACGTTACCTCCATAAACTAAACATAATCGATTTTTCATTTTCTACCCCCTTCTCCCTAAACGTTCTTTGTTACTAGTTAAAAGCCATTCTTGAGTTTACTTTTACATCCGGTTGCATACTTCAAGATAATTTATTAGAGATGGTCAATGACCATAAATAATCTAAGAATTAGTCCATCTAAATTTCTATTTCTGATATATATCTTTTTCGGCTTATTTAATTGAACTCTGTTGTATACTTTTCGTTCAATCGATCAAACCCAGCATCCGACGAGTAACGAGTTAAAAAAAATATACAAATGCGAAAATTTAAACAGTATTCTAACACCTATGAACCTACTCAACATCGATAAATTCTCATGAAAAATAACACAGCGTCAAAATAGGACCAGGAAGAATGGATAAATTTATTCAATGAATTATTTTCGCAAAGGTCGAATACGAGAATATTATAACTACCCTTAACCCCAAGACCTTCTGGACACCGTTTGATAAACGACGTGCCAAAAAGAATGATAAAAATTGATACTTTTTCTAATGATGGATTTGAAATTAAAACCTAAAAAAATCGTAAATTTCGAGCGTTATTGACAAAAAGCAAAGTTCCATAAAATATCGTCCGAGTAAACACAGAAAATCTTTCAATGCAATTAGTCTCACGCGGTGCCGAGCTGCGGGCGGGTTATTGTTCAAATGAGTCATTAACACGGTTTTTAAAAACTCGCCACTCCTCACCTTCCGCATTCATTTGGTGAAAACTGCGCCAAGAAATACATAACATATATTTAATTTCGCCGATTGCACCATTATACGGACGTCTGATGACGACTGCCAGTCGACTCCATTTTCCTTTCCTCGCACTCTTTCCATTTCAACGACACGTTGCAACATAATTACGCACAAGATCGTTGATATTCTTTGCGTGAAGATGGCCGAAAATTTAACACTCCGAACGAAAAATCTGTTACCTGAATGAGCAACCTTTTTCCAAATCACGTGATACCACGCTCAAGAAAATCTGAGATGTAGTTTTACTTGTAGATACGATACAAAATAACCACCATGTCACTATCCTATTTTATACCTAGAAATGAGTTGGTGATTGGCAAGACCACCACACACAAGAACATCTAAAAATTATTCGATTGCGCTAATTAATGAGGTTTTCCAAAATACATTCATCCAACGTTTCAAGAGATCGAAAACAAGATTTCCCGGCATATCTGGTGAACATGCGCAATATTACAATTGGTAGAGATTCATCATAAATGTTCAAAAAGTAAACTCAAGTAATCACAAATTCCTAAACAACAAAAAATTTGGAAAATTTTTGCACAATTTGAAGAACCATCACTTCAAAAGGATTGAAAATTGAAAAGAAAAAAGGATGGAAACAATCATTCAAGTTTATTCACAATTTCCATTCATTACAAAAAATTTATCTCAATAAAAAATGGCATATAAAAAATAAATCATCGATGTTGAAAAATGTCAACTTACAATCATATCATAATTAGTATAACACAAATGAATAAAATACTAAAGAAAAACAACTCGAAAATTTTTCGAATGAGATAACCTTGAAAATAAGGTATTACAATAGGTTTCCAACAAATTTGTTCATTGTAATATATTATGCATTATCTTCATCATTACTATTTCATAAGTTCAACCCCCTCCTCTGCTCTTCAAAAAAAAGTTGCTTTTTACGCACTTACAAAAATTTCCGACATTTTTTAAAACATTAATAACTTGATTAGGTATAAATTAAAATTTATGTTTTTATTTTATTCAGTAATTTTTAGTGCAAAAAAAATAATTTTTTTAATGTGGAACTCCGGAACAGAATACTGCACTCTCAAGAGTTATTTCTATTTATAGTACCATTCAGCCAAAGTGATAACTTTTACAGGACTTGCAGAACTATTAGACACCTTGTACACATTATGATATATCACAAAAATATGTTTCGTATTTCGTAAACAATAAATTAAAAAACTGAGCTCAATAGCACTTCCTGATTCTCTATTTTATAATTTTTTCCAGCTGAATCTTCATCACTTTCTGTAAAATGGAGACATAGCATTTTTTTAAAGAAACGTTCTCACATTTAAAAAAAATTGTAGAAGAAAAAATATCAATAATACGCATGGCACGATAAAACCGAAAAAAATGACCCATTAATTCCTATCCGTGTAAAATTATACATCACGTAAACTCATCCATCAACAATCAACAACCATGCAATAACGTAAATACTACGTACCTCGCCGATGTTATTTTTGCCCATCGAAAAAGATCCCGGAACGACTCTATGAGTCGCTTTGCTTACATCATCGGTGATTACGGCGCCGTAACTAATACATATGGTTAATTCAATAACAATTATTTGGCGTAAATTAAAAGGCAAAAAAAAATATCGACATATAATATAGCCACAAGGCAAATCGTCTAGTTCCAAAACAGTTTTGTGAGTTACCAGAATACCAAAGGCTATCCAGTTATTTCAAAATCAAAACCGGATAGTCCCTGATATCTTGGCTCTACACAAAGAATCTTCTCAACGTTGTGATAAAAGGATACGCTATGAAATGCCTACGGAATTCCGCATCAGACGATGCATTCTTCAATGTTATTTTTTTATCGGCTAATATATCGGGAAGAGGCTGTAAAAAATAAAGGATTCAAGTTATAATATATATATATATATTTTAATTCATCCACTGTTAATTTCTGTATTCGACATTACCTGATCGGGCAACACCTTCCTTTTCCTTTTGGTGGGAGAGATTTCATTGTTCTGTAACAAAAGAAACAGAATTATAATAAATCTTTATACTATTCTCACACTTTCCATGGGTTATACAACGTCATAGTGTATTAAGAGCAAATCGCTTTCGTTATTCGTGTAATACGAACTATGAAGGTAAATTTAACCAAATGTAGTCGTAGGTTTATGCATTAAGATATCACATTAAACGTACTCGGGAGAAAAATTTCGCCGTTCAACTTCAACGCCTCGAGAACACAGTACGAATTGAACAAAGCGAAATAACCGAAGACTTAATCAATAATGCAAACAACGCTTAAAATTAATACCTCGTCGTTTTCCTTGAAAGCTTTACGCTTCTTCGGTGATATTTCGCTCTTCGCGTCTGAATCCGAATGCGAGTTCAGAAACGGTAGTATTCTAGCTGCCGCGTGGGTTTTAGATTTTTCGTATAGATCCTACAATATCATGAATATTAAGTACTGATACAACCATCGTAATTCGACTCCGCATTACTTTTTAATCGAGATAACTTACTTTCAATTCCGATAGATTTGTCGCCGTATCCCACGTCTTATCGTCACGTACTTTCAACACTCTTGGAAATCGCATGGAAATTCCATCAGCAGTGTGCACATCGTGTTTAGTGAATTCGTGCGCGGCGATTTCCCAAATTGGCATACTCTATAGAAATAAATAAATTAAATTCTAAGATCATGAACATAGTAAATGGTAAAAAATAATAAAATTTTATAACTAGCAAAACAATAATTCGACTCGTTTAAAATTTAATACGCCACCAACCTTCGGATCCCTGGCAACAAAATCAGGAACCATTGTTTTCGTAACACTTAACCATTTCGGCACCTTCAATACATCGCGACTGATTTTAATCATATCTAATGACTGAAAAGTAAAGATGAGTTGAGCGTCGAAAATTATTAGTAAATTTTTAATAATATCGTCGTATGATTACTTGCAAATTTTTCAAAGTTTCATCATCATGTCCGTGAACCTTGGTTACAGATCTGAACGTTTGATCATCGGCGTTATAACATCCCATTAAAAATACAGACATCATTCCTCCTATTAAACGCGATTAAGATCTTAATAACACGATCTAATTTGAAAAATTCGAATCGATTTCCTCGTAATAAATTTTAATCACCAACCTTTATTTCCGGTACCGTACCAAGCACCCAGTACGATTAAATCGACCGAATCGGCCGCCTTTCCTTCGAATAGATAATCGCGTTTCACTTTAATCCAATGTCGTTTACCGGGTTCGTAAACGCCCTGAAAAAATTTATCAAAAAATTAACCACTACTGATATATACTTTTCAAGAGTATGGTGGAATTTAATCTGAGTATACGAACCGTTATATCTTTCAATACCAATCCTTCGAGACCGAGCTCTAATACGTTTGTTAACATCGACTCCAAATCTCTCAATTTCTAAACAAATCGATTGACATATCAGTTAACAAATTGATGAGAAATTTTCATGCATTGGGTATATGACAGAAATAACTCTTGACTCTTTCGCAGTAATATTTAGACAATTTCATTCAAACAAAATTTCCACGAAACGAAAAATAAAATGAATAAACAATATCAATGTTTTTTCGAAGTTCGTTTCATTTTTGGAGTTGATTTTTCAATATTTGAGTTTTTTTCTAATTTACAAATGATATTTTTTTTCAATTTTTGGTAATTTTTCAAATTTTTAAACATTTTTCATTTTTGGAACTTTCCATTTTTTAACATTTTTTGCAACCAAAGAAAAATATCTATCTTTAAAATTTTTTTCATTTTTTCACTTGGAGACTTTTTTTTCGAGTGATGTTTGTAACTACAAAGGTCATGGTGCCCAGTCTGCGAGTGTTAATAAATGAGATAATACTCTTGACAGTTTTTGCGTCATCGTTAATGATTGCATTTCATATATTATGTGAATTTTCACTATGGCTTTGAAAAAAGAGACACGAAGCAATTGCATTCAAGTTGAAGTTTGTATATTACATTAGGGAGTAGTGATGGGCAAAATCGACCAATTTTATTGATCGCACAAGCAAAATCGATTAATCGAAATTTTGAATAATCGATTATCTGATTAATCGATTATTTGATTAATCGATGGTTTATCAATTCATTAATCATGCTGTTCTCATTTCACTATTTTCACGATTCAATTTCTTTAATTTCATTTAAAAAACTGTACATGTGAAAAAAAAATAATGAACTGATATATATATACAAAAGAAGACATAGTTTCAATATAAAAAAACTCATCCAACAGATAAGGGGGGGGGGGGAGGGGAGGACTAGTGCTTCAACTTATTTTACTCGTTGGTTTGTACTTATATCCATTGAATATAAAATTTTTCTAGAGTGAGCTCAGTATTGCTAGCCCTTATTTCACTACCGGTCTAACGTAAGATTATAAAAATGATGCAAAAAACTTGGATTTAAAATAGGTATTAAAAAAATAAAAATATAATTTTAAATTTTAATATAAAAAATTCATTTAATGAATTATTCGATTAACTCGATATTTTAATGCGGGGAGTATGGAATTTTCTTGTTATTCCTTGAAAAGTGATTTCTATGCTCTAAAAGAACTAGATTAGTATCAAAGCGTACGCTAACGATAATTAATCAGACCTTTTTCATTATCAAAAATTCAGGCTAAAATTAAAAATCATTAATTTCTTACGAAGTCGGAAACCGAAGCAACACGCCTCTTTCTCCCCCCTTGCTCGGTGTTGAAAATTAATGTATAAGTATGCACATCGAATAAAATGTTCAATTCCACAAGGAAATCACCCTAGTCATTTCGAACATATTTACGATAAGGAAAGTCGGATGAAAATGTTCAGATCGTTGATACATATTAAAATCGTATCAAGCGAATACATTAGCAAAATGAGACATTCTTCCTCATACCTCTATAATCATTAATTTCGTTTCGGCATTTCTTAATAAAATCTGGCCCAATTAATATTTCGAACAGAGATTAAACGAAAGTTATTTCACCCTTTATATTTATCAATTTTAATTAAATCATTAAATTCTTCGTATTAATTTTCTTCGAAAATATTCGACGTAATAATACATAGGTAAGTACTGAGTAAGTGAATAAATACTAACTCGTATCAATTTGATTTCCGAAAACACTACATGATTCGGAATTTCAGTCATATTGTTTTGCAGTACTTCTCGTCGTTCTTTCAACGGACTGAAATAAGATAAAAATTTCGCGTTAGGAAGAAAAATACATACTCGCTAAGTGCTGCAAATTAAGCGTATAATATGCCTCTTCATTAACCAGTCTAACCAACTGTTCGGTAAAATTAGATAAAACAACGGTTAATCACATAATCGATGACGTTTGCTCATTTCTTCAAAACAAGATACGTAGTGATTAATTAATTATTGAACAACCGTTTGAAAACATTTTCAATGCGTTTTGGGAGAGGAGATTCTAACGTAAAAGGATATCAAATTTTGTGGTAATTTTGTACAAAAAAAAAAGTCTTTTGATAAAGTTAAACAATAAGCACATTGGAACTTGAAAAAAAAAAAACAGCGAACATAAGCGTATTTTCAGTACAAACAAAGCTCACCAATCGAGCAAACATTTTCCGTTGAAATACAAACAATCAAAAATAAATAAACAAGGCGTTGCGTGTTTGAATTCATTTTTCTAGAACATAGTACAAAAAAAGTGAATTTCTTTCATTATACAGCAACAAATTAGAAGAAAAAAAAACGCATAAATAAAATAAGGTCAATTAGTCGATAAATACCTTATGAGCACCTAATGTACCAAAAGGCAAAGGATTTCCAGTATTAGTATCGATCATTAATACTTCGCAATCTAAAATTAAATTATCACCGGTAGGAAAAGCTTTTGGAATATAATCCTTGAAATGATTCACCTAAACCAAAGTAGAAATTTAGTCACACTAACCGTCACTTATAGATATAAATTGAAAGAAAATCGATATTACCTTATGAGGTAACACTGGTTTCAAACTACGAGAAAAATATTTAAATTCGCCGCCTTTCTTATGCAACTGTACTCTCTCACCGTCGTATTTAATTTCAGCGTATAATCCGTTCGGATACTTGGACACCGTAGACTCTAAACACGCGCACGCTGTGGCCTGAAAAACCCATATAATTTCGTTAAATTCTCATTACAAAAAAATTCAAGTAGAAAACTACACGAGCTATCTTACCAACATGGGCGATACCGGTGTGAGTAATTTCACTTCTATGTTCAACGATTCTTTGGTGCCACTGGTCGAGTCGCTTTTATCGGTAATTTGTTTCATAACGCTATCTATATCGCGACAAGTCTTATACAACTGATACGCATCAACGTGAAGGGCATCTAGACTAAAAGTGGCCGGTATATTTATATCGGTTTCGAGGTTAAGTAAATACCTGATTGAGTTAAACGTACATATGCTTCGGTCCGGCGTTGATCCTCAGATCGTGTTTTATGAAACGAATTATCGTCTGTAAATCATTCGCCGTGCATCTGCAAATGAACGGATAATTTTTCAATTAATTCCTCTTTCATCTAAAATGCCAACGAAATTGAACGATCGTTAATATCTTATACACTAATCCTAGCTGAGTAAAATAACGCCCCGAGTAACCGGAGAAAAACCCACTTTTAAGCATCTTAAGTCGGTTAGCAATGCACGAAATACGATCTTACTTTTTGCTGATTTTAGTCAAATGTCTTTGCTGGTCTTCTTCTTTAGTCAGTTTCGACAACTGTTGTAAGAAGTTATCGACGTCTTGTAGAGTAAGCGTGCTTTTCGAGGCTGGCTTGACGGTTTCACTTTTTTGAAAGAATTCGCTCACAGTTACCGCTACGTCGCCTTCGTCTAAATGTCTCAACATTTCTTCTTGGTCGGTTTCGAATATCTATTGGATTTATAGAAATTAATACGATTCGGCCGACAGAAAATTCGAGTAAGTATAGCATAGTTCTATTTTATACGGAAAATTCCTATATCGATTTTAAATAGCTCGTTATTAAATTGTAGATAAATTTTATTAAATAGTCGATCAAATTTTCAAAATTATCACTCGTTTTTGATCTACAATTAATCTCCAAGTTTATCGAATTATCATTCCTTTTCAAATGTAATCGGGTTCAAAGATTACATATATATATTTATTAATTTAGCTTAAAAAGGAAATGAGTTTCTGAATCTAATCACTTTCTATCGCTTTTTCATCATATTAATATCAACATTCCTTCACGTTACTCTGCAGTCTAGTAAATTTAGATCTTTGTACAGTAAAAATTTCTCAGCAGAAATTTTGTTCATCAACATGAGGGGAATAGCCCAATAAATAATAAATCAAGAGTTTTCATTGATGCTAAGTTATGGGTGAAAAAAAATTCCTTCGAAACATTTTTTAAAATAATTATGAGGTGGTGTAGGATAAAAAGGTGTACTTAGTGGGCCCAAATATGAGCCCAAATTTTATAGAAAATATACTGAATTTTTTTAAAGAACTCCATGTCTACAATTCACAACTTTCTAAAAGCTGGAATCAAAATTTTCATTTTTTTGAAATACGTTCAATGACCAAAATAATAATGAAATTTCATATGGCTAATTTCTTAATTTTCGCTGTGCCATCATTGACACACAAAAAATAATGAAAAAAAATTTAATTTTTTCTTACACAACTACACATAACTCCTTTGTTGGACTTCTAACAAAACGTTCTTCGTAAAAATTCCCATATTTTTTCTTCAAAATTTGGAATGGATTTAGGGTCAAAAAAACAATCATCCTCAAAACCCTTGCAGTAAAAATAGGTGGTAACGTGATGACCAATGAAATATTATTCTTAGTAAAAAAAAAAATCACATAAAGCAGTTATTTAAATTAACATAATCTCAAAATCACGAAAAACATTTTTCTCGCTACATATTAACAAACACAGATAAAGACGAGAATTTAAAATTATAAAAATGTCGTCAAGAATTAATCAAGTACAAAAAACAGCTCAGTACAATTATATGCCAAAATGAATTTCTAACAACTTAATACAAAAAGTTTATAAAAGTTTTTCTGATTGAGTTGAAAAAATTTGAAAATCGTAGCTTCAAGCAATGGATTTTACTACAACATTAAAATCATAATGGGCTGCGGAACTATATTTTTAAATGCCTACTCTAAGCTCATATAAGAAAGCTTTCTCAACATCAAAGTAAAATAACATTCTATAGAATTTTTTTTTTATATTTACGTGTCGTGTACTGCCACATGGGCCGGAGGTAAGGGAGAGGAAGGTGATTAAATTTTAGAAAATAGGTTCGTTGCTGTAAGGTAGAACAGGGAATAGATATTTTATTTTACGATATTTGAGAGTCCCCTCACACAGACATGTTGGTCAATTACAACGGTGAATATCAGTAGAAAAATACTTAAACCTGTCTCAAAATTCTTCACCTCCTATCGGCTGTTAATTCAACGAGAGAAACAGCTCAGTAAAATTTTATTTTACATCAAATAGCCTGTAATTGGGTATTTTACGTTAACGTGACGAGCCATAGATGAAGAATTATGGCACTTTTAAAAATAACACTTCTTCAGACGATTTCAATGTTGTAATTTCAGAACTCTTCAACTCATTAATCAATATCTATGGTCCGTGCAGACAAATTTCTTACATCGAATTGTAGAAAATCTCATTTAAAATGAAACTGCACGAAACTATTTTCGTTAATAGATTCACCCCCGAAAATATGAAGCGAAAAAATTGCAAGTTCTAACCTTCTCTCGAGGGCTTCGTTCACCAACTTTCAGTGCGAATTTTTGGAACATTGTTTGCAAAGCTTTTTCCTATAAATGAGGCTCATATGATCTAGATTTACTATATTATATTCCCTACTTTCAATAATACAGGCATCAAAAAATTCGAAAGACATCAAAGGAAATTTACGAATTTTATCCCTACAGAATGGAAACATCATTCAAATATGTAAAATATTTTTACTTTCTTTTTCTTCAATTTTTCAATTTTAATTTTTCAAAAACAAAAATTTTCGTAATGGAATATCGATGAATAATAATTTTATAAGGAAAATAATAACAAATAATTAACCCAGTTACAAGAAATAATCAAATTACAAATAACCTCACCAATACACATGTAAAATTTAATTGAATGGTACTTCCATCTTTTAAATAGAACTAAGACGACAATCGAAATAATCGTAAAGAGAAATTCAATTTCAAAATAAATATCATATCTTCAAGACAGAAAAATATCATCAAACAATACCCTAATTAAAATGAAACGACAATTTCAAAAGCAGACGCACTTCATGCTTAAGTGACTATCGAACTTTAACACTCCACTCATCACATTAATCCTTACAAGAAAATCAACTCAAACATTATCACTAACCATCATAAATACAAAATGAAAACAACACCTCGTTAATTCATAAGGCTTCAGTTATAAACTAAACACTACGTTTAACCCAATAATATTTACCCGACTGAATATTTTCACCAACTGTTTGCTTTGTAAATTGTAGATGGTCTTCTCCGCACCAGGTAATAATAATCGACACCATAGCAGCAGATCACCTTTGAATGAGTCTATAATAAGCGTCAAGTTTATTTTTTACACGTTGTAATTCTTCGATTCCATAATAAAAACAAGATTACGAGGTTTTTTGCCACTAAAGTTACAAGTATTTTTTCAAAGCACTTCACATCATAATATTCTATTTCAAACGGTCGTAAATTTTGTAAGCTATTATCAGAGGACGTTGCTTTCTCCTTACTTTTCTTTCGTTAATGTATCACGTATTGTATGCATTTCTTTGCGAAAGAAAAGTATGCACGTAGTCTGAAAAATGCTTTGTTTAAAGATTTCATTTCATTGTATTCGACAACGAATGAAATGTTTTGTTTTACATTGTTCCGAGAATATTTTTTTAATTGTTCGAATTTATAAGCGTGATACTTTTCATTCGGCTATTTGCATTCCGTAGTATAATTATTATAGAAAATATTAAAAAAAAAAACCTTCATTATAAAAGCAAAAAAAAAACTTCAACTAAAAATTAATTTCAAAAATACCAGAAAATCGGAATAATAGAAAATTTAAATGTTAAAGGTAACTAGTTCGAAGAGATTTTTCAATATAATTACGAGAAATTACTCCAATAAAATTGATATGCTTTCAAGAAAGAAGCTAAAATTAAACATCAACTCACCAAAATTAGGACAAGATTTCAACTAGAAAAACGACTAACTATTAAACATCGAGGGCAAAGTTAGCACTAGCACCAATCACCAACGTATGAACCATCGAACATGTTCTATCTTAATGGTTGCTTCGTAGGAGTAGAATATAAGTCAAATTTATTTTATCTTTACAACCATTCGGAACTAATACGATATAATTCGTTGATAAAATCAAACGATGGTTTCCTCGTTCCATTTCAAAAAAAAAATCAATTAACTGATTAGAAAAAAGTAATTTACTCACTTATCACGGGACCTAAAAATTGCACAATATAGATATTCCGATGGAAACCAATTGAATTCGAATGGACGTAAATTGTTGAAAATTTATTATCATTGGGTTTTTTTGTGTATTACATTATAACAATGCATATGGTAGGGACGATTTAGTTACGTATATTGATAAACACTGCCTAGTAAATAAATGAGTTTGGCCTCTTGCGCGGAAAATTTTTATCGTTTACGATAAACTTAAAAAAAATAGAAGAAAAAGTACAACAAAAATTCCTGATAATCGCCTTATTAAGTGTTTAATAACCCTGAATCTTGTGCAGATTTCATTTAAACAAAGCCAGATAAAAATGATAACTGTCTGCTAATAAAATTGATAGAATTCACACTATAAAATAAGCACGCTTGTATTCAATTTCATTACAAACACGAAACTTTCAGAGTTGTGGCGTTTCAATAATTAATCAGAAACGAGTGCGAATTAATGAATCAACCATTTATGCAGAACGTTAACATTGATCATAGTACAAGAGTTTCGAGGAAAAGGAATCTCAAAGGTAAGAAATTAGTAGTAAATTTTCTCACACGAGTTTATCAATAAAGATTTAATAATTTTTCATATTAAATTACGAAATGATTCGTGATGAGGTCATATGCGAAAAAATTTTTAAAACGTGTATCGCCCGAGTTATCGATTGCAGAACGAAGCACAAGGTTATACATGCATACACACTTATGATTTTTTTTTCGAATAAGTTGTTAAGGGTTCTTTATCTTTCAGTAAAGCACAATTATAATTAAAAAAAGAAAAATTCATCTACATGAAGGAAAAATCCAGAAATCTGTATCTGTTAACCTGGATGCATTCGAATTTGCTATATATCCAATCAAATTTTTTTTCAATCTAATGTGCACGCGGTGGGCGTATGATCCAAAGTAATAAATATTTTTTTGCGTAAATAAAATGTAATTTCCTAGTTATCGAAACTAAACCTAATTTTCTAATGCAGTAATTAATTTTTGATAACATATTTTCCTATCTAACGATGATTTAGTCGAATGCATCATATCAAAGGTTACATTTAAGTGAAAATTTATCAGTTAATTTCAGATAGGATAATCGATAAGTAATGCGATAAAATGATATACTAACTTCCATCCGTGCCCTTTTGAAAAAATTTTTTGAAGATATCGGTTTTCTGAAGATAACTGCTTTCGCTGCTAACAGCCGCACAAATTTTTCTAAATTCTCTCAAAGAATTGTCTTTGTGAGAGTAATCAATGGTGGTTTGAAGTTTTAACGGAGTTGCAGTTTTTTTATCTTTTTTTGGGGAAGAAGTCTTTATTTTGGGAGTATCAGATTTTATATTATTCCATCGAGTACGAGCATCTGAAAAAAATCGATTAAATTTAAAGCATGAATAGACATATGATGACCATCATGAATGTTAGTAATCTTACCATCGCTTAGGTATTTGAGGATTTCTTCGATTTCACTATCGGATAAGTTTTCGTATCCATCTATATCATCTATATTTTCGATTTTAGGTGTGGTAGCTCTTTGCTTCTTAAATGCTTCGAATAAACAATTTACGTGGTACCATGCAGGCATTTTGCCCGAACCGAAAGGATTCATTACCATTTTAGCTAAACGTACGGTACCAGCATCAATGACATTTTTACATTTCTTACACTTGGCTCGTCCGGTTTTGGCGATTTCCACCTTGAATAGCTTTTCTTCTTCTTTATCTTCGGCATTATCGTCTTGACTCAAATTTTCATCACTTTCTGAAGACATTTTCGACCTGGGAATGAGAATGGGTCGTTATTTATTGCACTGTGATGTGGAGTTTTTGGTGAGAATTGACAAGAACTGTTGCATAATTCGTTGCAAGATAGCAGCTCCAGCTAATGATGCATCTTAGTTCTTAGTACGTTCATAAATGAACATGTTTTATGTGATGAAATTGTTCGAGTTTGAATCATGGCATGTTGCTGTGAACGTTCTATGATGAATTGTGTCCGCTAGTATGAGTAGAGTAAGCAATGAAATATTTTAAGATGTTCAACTTGATCTGAATACATTACCTTCTCAACGGTCAAAATATTCAACTAAAATAACTTCGTAATTACTGGTTCAAGCGGTACTCGTCAAACACATACACATATTAAATTGTTCACTTTGAAATTTGCATTCTTTTTAATCATCAGATTCCTCTTAATTTTAAAGATTTCATGCATTTTTTTTCACGCAATTTATGAAGATTTATGGTTACGAATATGATCCATCATTCGTATAGTCATAAGCATAAACCAAGTAAATAAATTCAGAGGCTAGGTATTGAAAATATAATGGAATAGTTTTGTATCCATTGATGAGTCAAAAAAAACCAAAATATTCCACTTCAATTTATGCAATGTTTTATGAAAAATTATCAAATTTTTATTTAAATAACGCAATTTTTAAATCATAATAATTGCGCAATATTATTATTTAGCATATTTCTGCTTTTTTCATTTGAAAAATTGATATTTTATATTCTCAAGTTTGGTCAATTGGTATTTAGGAACATCGTCTTTCAATGCAATAGACACGGTATGTACGACGCAACATACCTTATATTAATGTTGTTGGGTTATCGGGCATATTCGAGAGGGAATTTTGAAATTCAAATTAATCGCGGGGATTTTATTAACATGTCTGGAATTGTATTCACCCTCACAAAAGAATACCTTCTTTCATAAATGATTGATAGTTGTAATTGAAAAATTTCCTTTATCTTCAATGAAGAATTTCTCATGTAATTTGGTTGAGATATTAAGATTTGAATTTCAACAAAAATTAAATATTTGAATCCTTAGAGCACTACTAATTTATTATCTATTGAATGAATAAGTAAACAGCTCATGATATAGGTAGCACGTTTACGATTTCCGTTTAATCAAAGATCGAAATACTTCTTAGCTAATTACGTGAAACAAATCGAACTGTTTTCGGCTAATGAGTTAAGTAGATGTATAAACGTTCAATTTCTTTGATGAAATAAACGTTGTAATAATAGTATATTTTTTATTTCATATTAAGATTATCTCTTGGGCGAAAAGAAAATGGAAGATTTATTATTGACAATTGGTTTTAATAATCATACCAGTATTGATGTAAATTTTATGAAATCATGCTAAACTTGGTAATTAGCTGAATATTTATCAATATTTAAATCATTATGCTACTTCCCTTCTTATGATTACTTACTAGGTAAATAATAAAATATTATCTGCCAAGGTTTACCTAATGTTAAAATTTATAGTTATGACTACAACGTTTTCAGAATATGTGGGATTTGTTCATGTTAATTAAGTATGTATCCACTATTCAGTCTTTTTTCTTATCATTTTGATGATATAGCAGGCAAAAAGAAACGTTGAAAAAAAAAAGTAACAATCAAAGTACGTATAGGTTGGATATTATAACAATTACCTATTTTATTAGTATTTAAGTATAGTACATAATTATCAATATATAAGGAGTTCATGTGATATATTGCTTTAAAATGAGTTAGGACGAGTTAACCACAATAAAAGTTTAGGAATTTTGTAACCATAAAGAAAAATGTTGAACTTCCAATCTAAAATAAAATTCNACGTGAAACAAATCGAACTGTTTTCGGCTAATGAGTTAAGTAGATGTATAAACGTTCAATTTCTTTGATGAAATAAACGTTGTAATAATAGTATATTTTTTATTTCATATTAAGATTATCTCTTGGGCGAAAAGAAAATGGAAGATTTATTATTGACAATTGGTTTTAATAATCATACCAGTATTGATGTAAATTTTATGAAATCATGCTAAACTTGGTAATTAGCTGAATATTTATCAATATTTAAATCATTATGCTACTTCCCTTCTTATGATTACTTACTAGGTAAATAATAAAATATTATCTGCCAAGGTTTACCTAATGTTAAAATTTATAGTTATGACTACAACGTTTTCAGAATATGTGGGATTTGTTCATGTTAATTAAGTATGTATCCACTATTCAGTCTTTTTTCTTATCATTTTGATGATATAGCAGGCAAAAAGAAACGTTGAAAAAAAAAAGTAACAATCAAAGTACGTATAGGTTGGATATTATAACAATTACCTATTTTATTAGTATTTAAGTATAGTACATAATTATCAATATATAAGGAGTTCATGTGATATATTGCTTTAAAATGAGTTAGGACGAGTTAACCACAATAAAAGTTTAGGAATTTTGTAACCATAAAGAAAAATGTTGAACTTCCAATCTAAAATATAAATTCTAAAAGAGAAACTTATTTTCATTAAATTTTTCTTCCATTTTCAAACAGTAAAATTCTACTATTAGTCAGTTTCAAACTTTGAAAAAAATTCAATAAACCGTGAAATGGTATTGATTTTTGCTTTTATTTTAGCAATAACTAATAAGGTATTCGAAGTTCCTATTCTGTTTATTTATTTTACATCATGAAGTAAAGTTTGCAACTTTTTCAAACTGCTTTTTATTCTTATTTTATTCTCAGCAGTGGGTATATTTTGTTAATACATTGAAGAGGTAAGATTTCGAGTCAACGTTGCATGTCAGTGGGTGTATGATTTAAAAATGTATTAAAATTATTCAACCTACGCACACTAACTCATTTACAACTCTTATGTAGAAAGGAGTTGCTTATAGGTCATATGTGCAGGATGGTAAACATTCTTTTGTGCTACCAAAATTAGATAAATTCATTACAAGTTACAATTTGTATTGATTTCATAAAAATGGAATTTTACCTATATTGGTTATAAATTTTAATTCTTAGTACAGGATACATTTCAATACACACAGTCTAAATATTAGGGGTTGTCTACTATAGAATTTAAATACTTTACACAGCAGTGTTTAAAATTTACGCGAGTAGGTACGAACTCCTCATCTATATATATATATATATGTGTGTAAGATATAAGTTGGTATTTGTATGTAAAGCTAGTAAATGCATTACAAAATACATGAATATGCTCAAAATATGTCGCTTCCCTCGTTCATACCATTAATCCTTCAAATACCTAAAAGGAATGAAATTTCCAAAGACTAATTCGCTAGTTTTAACTTAGTTGCGATGGTGAAAAATATTTTAGAAACATTATTTTTTCTCTCATCATAGGTATCTTTTAAAAATTTTTCGAGAAAATCCACAAAATCAGAAAATTTATTGTAGGTGTTTCAAAAATGCTAAAAGCTGGCAGCACTGTTTTAACGTGGGCTTAAGCGCCGCAACCGATCTTAAAAATTATCCTTCAAGTCATCCAAATGCTTAGGGTCAGGTAAGGGTACCTATATAAAATAGGGAAACGATACATCGGCAAATTCATTCTGTACTAACTGTTGCGCATTTAACGGAATCGTATATGCTGGAAACTGCTAAATAATCTCGAAAAAATATTACAGGTAATTTACTCAATATTTTATGCGGTACTTTCCTCTTAGTTTTTTTTCTTCTGTATTGCTTTTTGTAATAAATTAGATGATTCAAAAATTCGCTCATTTAGCTATAATTCCGTTTATCTTTTTATCATTGAAATTTACAACATACCAAATGATTTCATTCATTAACCTTTTAAACTTTTTGATAACATTTATGCAGATTACAATATTCCTTCGATTGCAGTTTTTTTTTTTGTCAAAACATTACTTTGTTTACATTTTAATGCATATTTCTCCAATTTAGGTTTTTTTTTTCTTTTTTCAATATTTCACACTTGGTAATTTCGTGAATATGTATTACGTTGCTCGAAGAATATATAATGAATAAAATTTCCATATTATTTTTGGTAAGCTTTACTTTTTATCTTAATTCTCGTACGTACCTAACTCTTTTTACTGGTTCAACCAAAGTTCTCACTTTCATTTGATTCATATCATTGGTACTGTGGTTCGTGATTATTGCTCGTTCATATTTTTTTATTGTTGGAGTTTTTTCTGAAATACCATTTTTTAAATCTGTGTGAAACTCGAATGTGCTAAGGGTAAGCTTTAAATTTGTATTTCTTTTTGCTCATGCATGCATCAATAATTTTATTTACAAAAAATCAATATTTTACCAATTTAGTTTTTACTTTGGAGACGAAAAGTCATGTATGAAAATTTCAATTCTTCCATGAATAGAAAATAATTTGAAGTAATTAAAAAAGAAAATTTGAAATAATTTCTATTCACGATTTAATTTGAAATATTTTTGCTGATTTTTCAAAATACTTAATAATGAATCATAGGATATACTTACTTTCATGCATAATGTTTTTCTTTTCTTTTTTTCTTTTCCAATTGGAAAAATTGCAAGTAACCCAACGAAAAGGATACGTCCTCTATTTTTTATTTTTTTAAACATTTTTTTTTCATTTTTTTTTTTGGGCGGGGGGATTGAAATGAGAAAAAAAAAACAAACGAATAAGTAATAAAATGCCCACATTGTTTATGCGATTTTTCAACTTTTGAGTGAAAATATTGATGAGCATACCTTTTTAAGCATTGGTTCATGTAAAAGTGGGCAGCCTAGGCACAAAATATTAGTCTAATTCTACAATAGTACATTTACTTCAATTCTTATACTTGTGGTAATAGTTATGAATTTTTATCCACAGAACTATAGGTAGATACTTATATTAGGAATTTGATTTTTTTTTTTTTTTTTTTAAATTATTCCATCAGTATTCAGCGTAGATAGTACTGCTGATGTCATGCGAGCTTTTTTTTAGAATCTAAAAATGATTTCTACCCAAAAATATTCAATTTCTGAAAATTTAAAAAAATTAAACATTTTTCAGACTTGGAATCTCTTCAACATAATGCGTTGATTTCGAGAATTTTCTAGAAAGTTTATTTGAAGCCTTAATAAATTCTGTATTTTTCAATTTACTACTCCAGATTTCATTTTTTTTTTCACGAACGAAGGGAGGAATTTAATCATTGTTTTAATTTTCCCCATATTCATGCTGTTGTTCGAGTAATTGTAATCCAGGTAAAGAAGTTATTTTAACC
The DNA here is from genome assembly GCA_009761765.1 of Phenacoccus solenopsis. Lineage (NCBI taxonomy): Eukaryota > Metazoa > Arthropoda > Insecta > Hemiptera > Pseudococcidae > Phenacoccus > Phenacoccus solenopsis. The sequence goes on along the minus strand of CM019753.1, from coordinate 27,291,545 downwards.
TCTACAGACACTAAAACTAAAGTAGTATAAGCATTAGTTAGGATGCAATATTAATCAAGTAGGCATTACGCAGTGGTGTTCCCATAAGGTATACGCTCTATACGCTGTATTCGCTCAAGAAAAATTCTCGAAACGCAGCATATACGCCGTATACCCTGAAGTTTTCAATCCTCACATTATTATTTAGATGACCGAAATCATGTAAAAATGAAGGAAGAATAGTCGAAAACAGTGGCAGAAGTATTTTTTGTAGAAGTTTTTAAATGAAATTTTTTCATTCCTGTTCACTTTTTGATAATGTATGTAATGACTTGTAATGACACAATGATCTTCGGGTTGTTTTCAATTCCATATTCCATGAAAAACAAATTGGTGTCATCCATGATTCGATTTTTGATAATATTGCTTCGTTTCAAATATGTAGGCATCCACTCAGCGTGTATTCTCAGAAAAAATCGAAGAAACACCACTGGCATTACGACTAAAGCGTGTATAAATAAGACCTCTTCCTAAATTCACCACTTCAATGTGTACTACAAGTAGAGATAATTTTATTGGAAAAATGATATACTACATTGATGCATATTTTTTAAAATACTTACCCATAATTTTGAAATTCTCCTGTCATTGTATTTTTTCAACCTAGTATACCTTAATTACTTTTTTGCTGGGAATAATTTGTCAAGCACCCAACACTTTTATTAAAATTCGTAAATCGCTTAAAATTCACATTTAATGTCTTGCTGTTGCTTCTAATCGAATCTCATCAGCACTTACAATTATTCTTAAAACTTAAGCACCTATACTTGCTTATACTTATGTACTTACCCACAGAATCGATTAAACAAAAGAGGAATTTTATAAGAAAATATGAATTTTGGTCATTGTTGTATCTATTAGCTAAATGTGTAAGTTGAAAAAAAGTAAGGTTATTCTCTTGCAATCTAAAGGTATATCATTGATGTTCGTAAAATGATAGCTATACGAAAATAAATTAAAAGAAAACTGATACTTCATTCGTATCTCCTTTTCCCATTCAGCTGCCCCACCCCACTTCTTGTTTGTAATTATTTTTAATTGCAATTGGCAACAAAATAATTCGATACAATATTAATGCATGCGCTGTAAGAAGTTCTATTGGCTAAGCAAAAATCCTAACGGATGAAACTGCACGATAAAAGCGTTATACTTGATCTTATGAATGTCGCCTGTTGACTTATTCTCCCATTAAAGTTATTCCAGTATTCAAGCCCTCAAATTTGTTGTTCTAATCAACTTTATAAAAACCTGAAGTATTTATTTTATGGCGCATAACTTGATAAGAAAATATTGTTTTCAAAGTTAATAGGAAACTTTTTTTCAGTAAAAATTGTTCCATTTGATGGGCATTTTGTAAAGGGAATAGAATTGTTTTTCATTCGAGTATCTGGGGGAAAAAATCAAAAATACGTTAATGGAAAATTGGCCCGTTCTTTCTTTTTGAGTCTCGTAACTATCTACTAAAATTTCTACCGATGAAAATGTTACCCTGGTAACACGGCTACGTATCAATTTAAATTAATTTTAATGTAATAGTCGTATGCAGTAAAGTCGATTGACCTATTCTATTTTGTTTATGTGATGTTTTTCAAGTCAAATGATTCTGTTTTCGTTATTCTAGCCATTTTAGATTTGTTTATTTCTTATTAAATTTATGTCCGAGTTTGCCACCAGCATTACTAATACGGTACTTAATGGAATGCATAATTGCGCATAATCATGAGCAGTATATTTTTATTCCTTTTTTTGTTTTTTTTTTTTTAATCAATCATGATTGAAAATATAATTTAAGCATTTTTTTCAATGGTCATAAGAATTGTTAACCTATACTTTAAAATTAACTGAAAAATCAACAAAGCACAGAAAATGTAATTATAATTTTTTTATGTCATTTTATAAAGTGAAGAATATAGTTTGTTCAATATATTTTGGTCAATTTTTCATGTAAAAAGGGTTTCCATAACCTTGATAAAAGATTTCATTTTTTAATAATTACCTACGTAATTATGATACACTTCATAAAGAGCATTAATAGACATGAAAAATTAACACATTTTTCACCAGCAATAATAACATTGTTGTTTGCAAAACGATAATTTATATATACTTAATTATGCATTTCGTTTGCTGATGATGTTTAAGTTTTCAACCTAATCATATGATACAAGATTCAGCCTTTTCCAGCTGATAAGTAATGAACTCATATGATCAAAAGATAATACCTAAGATAGTCTAATTCTTTCAAAAAAGGAGCGTCTATCTCGTATTCATCAAATCGTCATGATTGCCATTATTATCAGTTAGGTATCGATCAATCGATCATAGAAAAGAACTGACTTTGATAAAACACATCAGATGGTTTATATAATTTTTTGGAGTTTGCCTGTTAAAGTTTTTGAGTTCCTTTGCTAAAGATTCAAAATTTAAAAAAAAGTAAAGAGTTATTATGAAAACGAATATTATTTTGTTAATTTTTTACACCTAACTATTAATTTTTTTGATAAAATAAACCTTGTATACAATATTTCTAATATAGTGCTCTCAACTTTTAAAGAATCGAATATTCAATTTTTGGAAAAATATTCGATTCAAATAAGTAATATTTGAATATTAGTCATGTAGAAAATCAATGTATTAAATGGATTATTTGAAGCAAATTCAATATCGAAAGGAATTCAGTATCGAAGTGAATCGAATATTCGAAATGAAACGAATTTTAAATTTTCGAAGTTTCAACACAGAATAATGCGGAACTAATGAAAGTTTTGAGCTTTTCAATGGTATTGGAATTGTATATTAAAATTTATGGAGGTAGATTGTATCTTATTCGAAATGAATTGAGTATTCGATTTGAATATACTCATCATGATAAGTGCAATACGTGTAGTCAATAATCACTCGTATTGATTTTTTTTCGATCAATTGTTAAAGCCGAATAATACAAGAAAGTGAAAAATAAAAAACTTTGCTCAAAATCAAATTACGACTAATGAACATGGCAGTGGGAGAAATCATTCAGATTTTAATAACCATGAGTTTTTTATTGTCCATGCATACATGCATCTGTAATGCAGCAAAGGCAAGGAATCATTTTCCAAGAGTAAGGGTAGGAGTAAAAAATAGTACAGTGAAATACTGAAAAATGAAAATAGTCACATCATTGCATCCCATTGCGCAGACCATAACACTTTTTAAAACCAACTGGGTAATGATGTGATTCAGTTGCGAAATTAAAAAAATAATTCTCGTAAAGGCAATATTCAAAAAGTTGAAACAAATATACATATTATGGAAATCATCCTGAATATTGAAAACAAAGCGAATCAAATATCAAAGCGAATCGAATATTCGAAGCGGACCGTATATTCGAAGTGAATCAAATATCGAAGTGAATCGAATATTGAAGCGCTTCGAATATCAAAGCGAATCGAATATCGAAGCGAATTTCTTAGCGAATAATATTATTCTAAAATAAAGAATCAAGTATTCGATTTTTCGATTCGAGTTAATAGCACTATTTCCGCCGAATACTTAACTATAATAAATACTCGTAATTTTCCTCGTGTATCAGTGTTTTGATATCCGTCGGTCTTCACATGAGAAAAAATAAAATAAAAAACTGACCAAAATATTTTTTTAAAACTATCCTTAGGTATTCTGCATTTTAGAAAATTAAGAAAACTGTAATTAGGTACAGATTGGAATTGGGTATTCATCACATGCAATAATTACTCAAATTTTTGCAACGTTTGAAATTTGAAAAATTTTATGGAAGTGTAGTAATTTTTTCAGTTGTTTTAAAAATATTTAAATATTTGAAAATTTCAAGCTCAAGTGATCACAGGTAGTAATTATTTTCCTGAGCTAAATCTTCTTGAACGTGTGATTAGTGAGCGAAAAAATCCTATTCCGCTAAATAATTAGTTCACATATTGTTTATTATTGCTCTGGTATAATAAAGTACCTTTCCATGCTTAATTGCTTATACATATATCATTATAAATGATTGAATTGATATTATTTAACTCAAAAAGTTTCTACGCAAGTAGAGTTTCATGAAAATGTGAAATAGGCACTTGAAATATTTTACATTCAACGTATAAGACTTTAAGTTGAGAATGAGTTGGTACAAAATGCCTATACATACTACACAGATACCTTGGTTCGAAAAAAAAGTTGACCTCTAATCATAGTTCACGAATTACATTTATTTTCTAATTCTGATCGAAAGATAAATCAGAATTTAGCCTTATCTCAGATTTTTCACTGTTATCTTGCGGCTATTGTATTTTCAATGAGTTACAAAATAAAAACATATTTAAGAACCTTTATTTTGACAATTTGAAGTGACCCTTTTATTCGAAATAGAATGGTCAAAACTTCATTCGAAAACCTACTAATTCTTTAATCTGCTAAAAGTGTACAACAAATTTTTGTTTTCAACTTTTAACGCACAAAATCGAAGCACGTAACTTTAAAGAATGGTTTAAACAGCGATCTTCGGACATGTCGCAGGCTGGTCAACGAAACGTGATGCCACTTGATTCATGAATTGGGCGTGATTAAGTTTCGAGTATAACAGCTCAATTTTCGTCTTTTACACATAATTTTAGTTTATCTAATGTTCGAGTTTGGCTTTAAAATATGCGTTTTAATTTAATTAAAAAAACTTTCTAGAAATTAATCGTATAGCGTATTCGTAATTTGCTTTATCGTGTTTATTTTACACTTCGTTCATGCATTTGCGATACTTTTTTATGATAAAAACTTTCACGATGGATATTAAAAACTTTTCGAGTATGAAAAAATTAGGGCTGAATGAATAATTTTCTTTTATACTCGGACGGTAAGATGACAGAAGAGTTGAGTATTAATTAATAAGAATTAAAGAAAAATTAATTCCCGTTAATCGCGAAATTTCTTTAAGACACTCGATTTCTTATGGTAACATGAGCTATCTAGGTAAATGGAAAGAAATAGGTACCGAACAAGGCGCCACCATGAATATGAAAACATTTTTAAAAGGGTCTTATTTATCTTCATATTCATCGCTTAGTACTTACTGCAAATCATCTGGAGTGTTGAGTTACATATGGTGAGCGTTTAAAATTTATTATCAAGTCTCAAAAATTTTCCAAACGAAGCAAATGATTTATTCCAGGCCATACGATCAACAAAAATTACCATCAAAACGTTCACTACAATAAATGCGTAGGTAAGGTACCTACTTTAAGGTTATTTTCATTATTAGCTAAACGTTTTCCTATCGCTAAACGATGAAGTAAAATATAAAACACAAGACATGTTAGTCAGAACCTTTTTGAAAAAATGAAAAATAGTTTTTCGCTTTTAACCTAACTTTCACAATATATTTATACCGCAGGTGCAATAAAAAGATAACGTATTTCTTTCAATTTTTAATGGAATATCTAATTTGTTCTAAACCTAGTGTAATGAAGCTGTACATCTAGCTAGCAGTTCGTATGGATTATTCATTAAACACATTGTTCCGTAATTAAAGCCCAAATTACACGTCTTAAGGGTGCTTACTGAAATTCTTTAATAATGTATCAACCGTAGATCCAATAAACTCACCGACATCGAGCGTATTATAATCGGCACGAATTCTACCTGAAGCTAATAAGGGCACTTGATATTTTATTTTCGTATAATTTTCCGAAAATGTATTTATTTCGAATTTATTCTTTTGTTTTTTTTTTCTTAGTTAGAAAATCCCAATCTATACGTAGTAATATGTATTATTGTCATAAATACAAATTTAGAACTCCCGATTAAAATTGTAACCAAATAGTACACTTATGATTACGTAATGCAGTGCAATTTGAAACGTGATTTGTTCATCAATGACGAAAACTTTCAGACTTCGCAACATTTACATTCCCTGGACGAATTAAATTTAACTCATCTTTTGGTTTATATTCATGTCTAGAGCTTACAAAGTTTAATGAACGATGACCGAATGGGCATCATGTTCAACTCAATGATTAGAAAAATGTTTAAGTTTTTTGATATTATATGAAATAGAAACATTCGTGCCTACTACAGGATTATTTCAATCGAACTAATTTTACATTACGTTAGGCATAGATAGCAACAATATGTTTGACAAATGCTGACAAATGTGTCATTTTATCGTTAACAGTCAAATAATATTTTCAAATATCAAGAATACATTTAATTTCGATAATATCACTTCCCACAATGTATTTTGACGGCATTCGAAATAACATGGTATAGGGGGAATAGGTACCTAACAAAACAATAAAATAGAATACAGACTAGAAAGTGTAGAAGATCGAAAAGGGGTTAAGTTTGCATAGGAAATAAAAGCTGATGATTTTATTTTCACTGCATTACTTTTATACTCTTCTTACTATTATTTGAATATAGTAGGTAATTCTGAAATGTTATGGATCTTTAATTAAAATTTCTCAAATAAGTAGAAATTACTCGCTATGATGGGTCAAATTTTTTTTTAAATCGTTTATGAATGGATAGAAAAGCTTGTCAATGAACTCCAACAATATATTCAAGAAATTTCAACCTTTCAGATTAATAATATTATCATCTCACAGTGAAAATTTAAAAGTTTCTTAAATTGTAAACCTATCCTTTATGGTTCGAAAATCAAAAAATTTTTGCTGCCAATTTTTTTTAATTTTTAGGGTTCCTAAATTTTGTTACTTTACTGGAAAAACGAGAATATTTCACTATATTTTCAAAAATGAATAACAAGTAGGTAGATATAGGTATTCATTATCAACGTGTATAATATTGGATCGATTATTCCCATCTTACTAAATTTAAAAGATACATTGTGCCCGTTATAATTTTTTCAGAGTAGCTTATATTCTAATCAAAATCAGCATAAATTAAGCAGTTTGAGAAGTCATATGGAAAATTGAAATTAGGTATAATGCTTTTTTTGGTTCGATGAGGCAGAAATTGAACAATCACCTACTCGCTTATTAATGAATCTTGAAGATATTGTAATTTTGTAGCAAAATTAGAAATAACTTCAAACTCAGATAAATAAAAATAAAACAACAGAGAAAATTTTTAGCCTAGAAAGCTTAAATCTTTTGAGCATTCCAACAGTTGATTTTTTAACAAACTTTTTACACATTCTCATTACTAGTGGCGTGCTCCCCTATGATGGGATTATCATATTTGTCGCACGGTAAATAACACAACTATATGATGATTAGAATGTTTTTTTGAAGTATAAATATAAGAGTTATGATGTGAATTAACTCCACAATTTGTTAGTTAGGAATGTAACGATACAATTCGATCTAGCTTCGGTATTGCGATAAGAATTTGAAAAAATATTTCAACATAAAATATGTAAAAAAAAAAATAATTTTTTTTCAAGTATTTAAAGCTGAACAAAGGACATTGATTTTATCAATAAAAAAAAAATTTTTAATAGAATTATTCAAATTTACAAATCACTAGATATACTTATCTATGATATTTATATCGGAAAAAAGTAAAAAAATAATATTACACTTATAGGCAGGGGAAGAGGGTTGATTCATACCGAATTTCACCCATTTTACTCGTAATAGTTCCATTTTATTGTTGGCACCTGGTCCCCAAAACCCTGAGTATGCCCTTAATCATTACTCCTGACGATTTTGGAAATAGCCCATAATTAATCCATCTTGTAAACCTACTACGATTAAATCATTTCGTAATAATGATTCTAAAAATAAAGAAGACCTGCGATAATTTTTGTTTCAGATAACACGATGAGGAAATCTTTGATGCTGATATTTACCTTATTTATTACGTTAGATTATTCATTAGCAGATGAAAGTCAAAACCCTTCAAAAGAAGACTTAATTTTAGTGCTGGAGAAAATAGAGAAAATCTTACAAGTAATTTGAATATTTTTATCTCATAAGTAGGTTATTACATAGATAATTTTTGTAATTAGACCCATCTTTCCATCGTCTTTTTCCACCCTTATACCAAAATAATTTTTTTCCCAACAGGAAAAAGACTACGAAAAGTTTCGCAATTATTATCCGCAATTTATAGAAATGTTTGTCAAATTTTGGAAACAGATGCAACAAGAACAAAGCAAAGAATTAAATTCAAAAGATGAACGTTGGGAAAACGCAGTCGATCTTCCAGAAGTAGCAACTGGTGACGATAATAGCTCGGCGGCAGTATTACGATTTATCTCAGCCTGGCTGAATAATGACGTGAAACGTAAACGAGGATATCGTAAGTCCACATTTTTAAAACTTTATTTCGTTTCGCTGAAGGGCAAGCAAAAATATTTGATGTGTTGGGGCAAAAAATGAAAGTTGAACCTGAAACTGTACTTTTATCTATGAAAAGGGCTGGTTTTTCTCGCGTACAAAAACAAAAAGGAGGTAATTTGCACTTGAAGATAATTACATGGGCTACCTTTTGGCTTTGTAATGGCAAAGGACGGATTTTTTGAATTTCACGCGACTCGTAGTTTCATGCTTATTTTTACGGTGGAATAGATATTGTAAGTAAAGTTGAATTATAATTCGATATGAATGTGTTGCTGTAATGAAACTCAAACCCTGAGCTGGTTAAATATGCAAAGATAATAAGCTGTAGGTATGCTGCATAAAGAAATAACCATTATTAATTTATAAAATTATTATAAAATGGGATAATTTTTATAGGTACCTAATTATCTACCTCTTATGGCAGATGATGTAACAAACTTATTAAGTAAGATTGAACATGTTTGTTTGTTGTTGTTGTTTTTTTTTTTTTTGCTATTGCGGGTGATAGCCTGATAGGCAACATCTCGCCAGTAAAAAATCGAATTCATTTAATTTTTCAGAACATTTCAACTCCTTCACTCACTTTCTCAACATCTACAACCACAAAACTATTCATTTAAACATTGAAAATTCATCAAATTCAATAAGCAACGTAATCAATATCCCAGCTACTAAATATTTTAACATTCAATCATTGCCTCATTGCTTTGATATGTCATCAGTCAACTTTAACGCTAAGTGACTATTAAGCCATAATGTACTCATGTACTTGATGGTGAATTTACCGGCATTACGGCACCAGATTAAAGTCTGTCGTTCAGCGCAACTTATCCTTCTTAGTAATACGTTTTTTTAAATTGCTCACGTTTACCACCATAATTTTTTCTTTCTCGCTAAAACATTAAAAGTTCATTTCGCATATCTTTTATTTATTTCACTGTCAGAATTGATTTTTTAAACTTCAGCATTCCAATAAATAAATAAATTTGGAATTTCTGTTGTAGATCGAGCGCTATGTCATTTCAAAATATGCAATATGGGATCAAAGAGGAGTAACACTTACTGGGATCAATGGCGAAACAATCAACAATGAAAACCAAACAAAAATCTATATCGCAATCTTTAAAAAAAAAAGAGGGAAATTACGTGTCATAACCAGCCATATAAAAGGAGCAAATAAAAATGAAAATTTTGTAAACTTTCAATTTTAAATTAAATATAATATGTTTTTATTTAATTATTTGTGTAAAATCAGATATTTAATATTAAAATTTATTAACGTTACCGCCATAATTTGAATTGGTGATATCGCAGTAAGAATAACTTTTATTTGGGTATTTAATGTGCCCTCCATTATTTTCTCAACTTTCTTTTTTCATTTACTGAGTACAAGTGTGGTAAGTCAACATAAAGTTTCATGTTCCTAAATCACCATGCCTGTCCCATTTTATACCACAAGTTGTAAGTTAGAGCTAAATATAGTTTAGTTGTAACTTGTAAGTTCAAGTTAGGCGCATTTTTTTGGCTTTAAATAATTAAAATACTTATCTGTGATCTCAACTTCTTGATATTTTGATAGATCGATATTTAGTTCAAGACATGTCAAGACTTCTAACAAAATAATAGTAATAGATAATACCTAATTGAAAATTTAAAAAAATTTTTTAGGTGATAATACATATTATTATTTGTTGCGTTTCAAAATAGTTGCACGTTTTTCTGAAGTGGAAACCATGTTAATTATTTCAGTTTATGAATAATCCGCTAGAGATCGTAATTAATTTTTTCTTGTTTTTCTTTTTTTTCTTTTGCGTGGGATTACAAGCAGATCAAAACACTGATAACAATACGTTCATCAGAAACTTTCATAGTGAAAAATCACAATTACTAAACTAGTGATGGTAAATTATGAAAATGTGTGATTTCGAATAATACGTTTCCATGCATAATATTTGAAGTATTCAATTACCTACCATGATTCTTTATTGTAAAAGTAACTCCAGTGAAATCAAAAGGTAAGTACCTGTCTACTTGAAATAAGTATCTACTCGTCATATGTATATCTAGTGAAGTTTCCATGCTAGTCTTATTTGTCCATATCGTCGATAAGTATATTCTTATTTTTGGAGTACTATCAAATAAATCAAACAACTGAATATTTTTAAAGATATAATTACAACATGACATTGATGAGTACAAAAACAGTCACAAATCTCGAAAAAAATTGTATCATGACTCCCTCTACGCGTAAGTATTACAGTACAATGCAGCTTAAGCATAAATGAATAGTTTTGGTATACTTAACAGATATAAAGGCAGTATATGAAAGGAACGAAAAAATCTCTCCGTTTTTCGTGACATCCTAATAATAGGTATCACATTTAAGATCTGAAACAAAAATCATGTATTCGGAGACGAGAAAGATTACACATATGTGTAATATTTTACACTTATCCAGCTGTTTCCCGCTTATTTAGTTAAAAACTAATTCTCCTATTTAAGTGTATAGATAACTAAAAATTATGTGCTTAACATTTACCTATTATTACTACGTGGTAACCGTATAAAAACTACCCATATGAAAATAGCGATTGGTTAATAACAATTATTTAAAATTTACTTCTCAGTCAAAATTGAAACGTTACCGCGTGCAATTTTATTTACAGTGGCGAACATTTCAAAAATTACGCATACTTAGTAAAATTACTTGGTAAAGTGAAAACATTTTCGATCTCCAGTAAAAACAGGTTTACAGCATTAACTCGTAAAATTCAGTTATAGGAAAGAATTATCAACGTTAAGTCGAGGTATGTAGATTGGTGAGTATAATCCTAAACGAATCTACATTGACGAAAACGTTTTCGTTGATGAACTTTCAAGTGCTTGGCGAGATGATCAGATCTGGCAAAACGTTTCTCACAAATGGTACATGCGTACGGTTTAATACCAGAATGAGATCTTTTATGTCGAGCTAGTTCGTCAGATCTAGAGAATCTCCAGTTGCAACCATCCCAAGTACACTGAAACGGTTTTTCGCCCGTATGCCTTCGAAGGTGAGTTTTCAGATGAGAAGCTTTCGAATAAATTTTCGCGCATCCTGCATAAGCGCATACGAACATTTTATCTGGTACGTTAGCAGCGTAAGTGTGATACTCTGTTTTCGGGCCATCGTTGCTGTTTTCGGTTTTATAATTCTTACATTCTTGCGATCGTACATTCAAATCGATCAAATTCGAATCTGAAACCAGTGTGTTTTCGTTTTCGTCACAGAATCTTTTGTCTTGTTGGAATTCATCGCTGTTAAAATTCGAGCTTGTTTGATTAAATTGCAAAATGGGTGATAACGAGCATAGATCGACTCCAATATCTAAAAAATTGGCGCAGTTTTCGGAACACAGAGGTGACGGTGGAACTGGCGTTATCGATGGTTGCAATAGATCTTTCGTGTCCAATGAAAACAGTGTTTCTAACGGCGTAATACAACATTCTGAAGAATTATCAACGATCCATGCATCCGAATTTATAGAATAATTTGATACGTTGATATCGCTTGTGAATTCGGAATGCAACCAGTTGCTGTCGATTTCGAAGTAATCAGTTTTCTCTGTAAACTAAACATTACGAAATAACAGATTAGTTAAATTCATTATCGCAATGTGCATCTTACTTCAAGGCCTGGTTAAGAGGAGAAAGCAGCAAAATGCCCAAGGAGACATTTTCAAAGCATGTCAAAATTTTGAATTTGGATTTGAAGGAAAGTGAGTATTGTTGTACCGTCTGATGTTTGACAGATCAAAAAGGCGTCATAGAAAACGAGAAAATATAAGTAAGATCCCAACCGTCGATTTTAGAAAGCACATCGAATATTTTCACTTAATATAATCTTTATCGAATGTCTTTCCTTTTAACTACAAATCAGCAAAATCAAAGGTAACATACCAACTGAGAGGCTTTAATAAGATACATCTTTATGTTCAATTCGTCGCAAGAAATTTGTTTTATGTGGACTACAAACTAGTCACACGATAGATAACGACATATACTACCTAGCTACCGCTAGCTACTAACAAAACTTAAACCATCTTTATGATGTTCACTTTCAATGATAAAACCTTGACACTCAACATGTCGTCATTCATTGTCCAACATAAAATAGTAAATACGTTCTTTCATAAAAAAATCAGTTTTTCAAACATCCTACCCCTATTCTCTAAAATGGCCCATTAACGATTACTTATATTCCCCAGTTTCTCACCTCTTCGGACTTATTGTTGCCATATTTGATTAAAAATCATGAAATGGGCTCCTTTGGTCCCATATACATTTAACTATTAAAAATTAGTAGCTGAACCTTCTGCTGGCAGATTGGGCTACTTCAAATTTCATAAAAAAATGCGGGAGAAAGGAATCGTTGTACTTAAGTATCGTCTAATTTGTCTTAAACAACCAACAATTTTGAACACTCCCTATTGCATTCTTTCTGTCAATAGTTTCAGTTAACTATGATAACAGAAAAAAGAAATATTTGAAAAACGCTTTTCAAAAATCAGTTTATATGAAAGAAACGAATTATCCACTAATTTCGAGATGCGGGTTCTTCTCCTAATAAACGAAATGAAATTTTCGTTTAGTGAATTTTATATTTATTCTCGAACGAATGTACAAAGACGGCAATGTTGATTTTATAAAAAAACTTGGAAAATGCATCATGGTATGTTCGAATATTCGCGTTTGTATACGATGGTGGATGTGCAGTACGGTGTATTTGAAAGCTAAAATTGTTTTAATATTAAAGTGAACTATTATTGAAAGATTTGAATTGTTTATCAGAAACAATCTACAAAACATAATAGTTCGATATGGTATGCAACAAAGTTAATAATTTAGAAGTATCACGGAATTTTGAAGTACAATGAAAATCTATCAGTCTTTTTCCTGTTTTTGAAAAATAGGCAGTCAGTCAAGTATGTAGTAAGTATTACGATAGGATGATTTTTTTCCTAGTTTAGAGTCCGATAGTTGCATATTGATACGAAATGAAAGTAAATGAATTTTACTGTTGTTTGTAAGTTAATATTCACCTTCCTTGTAATGGAGTCAAGTTAAAAATTTTTTGGTCGCTGAAAAAGTAAAAAAACTGAATTTTCGACATTTTGAGATTTTTGGATGCAATTTCTAGTTAGTTTAAATTTTTCGTAATTAACTCAAAAACTCTATATTTCGCTTATTTTTATTTACGAGATGTAGTGTATGAGTTTTATTTTTGCCTTATTGTACTCAAGACACGCGTTGAGCCCTATTTTATCTTCCTGGTGTTCTCAAAGTAGATGAAATTCTGCTTAAAACTAACATAATAATGAATGATAATTAAAGAACATAGCACCAAAAATTTGAACTCCCAAAAAACAAAAAAGAATAGTAAAAAATTGGCAGTCATCATTTCTTCAGTCTTTGAGTAAGTAAACATGACATAAAAATGTTTTAAAAAATCTTGAATTTCCCAAAGCTCAATTTAAATAATTTTTTTGAACAATAAATTATAATAATATTTGTAAATGTTGACCGTGTTATGGGTGACATAAACATTAACTCGTAGTGTTCACATTTTTTGTACATTCTGTTGGGGTAATGTTGTTCTTATCAAATCTTTAGCTATATAGATTCATTTTTGAAAAAAACAATGACTGCTCCATCATGATAAGTGCTTTCAACTTTATTTCCTTCACCAGTATTGTTTCCTATTTTCGAATAAAATCAATTTTAAAAGTTCATAATATTTATTTATTTGCAAAAATGGGGGAAAAATTACGAAAATTACAATTTAACGATGTAATTAGAATAAAAGATGTTTTAAATTTGAAAAACTTTGTTTCAGTAAAAAATGATTTTTTTCAATTTGGAAAATTTAATTTAAATTCAATGTGAATAGACAGTAATTAATATCTATGCAAAATACTGATTTCATAAAAAAAAAAGAAAGAAAATTATTTGAATTTTAAAAGCAATACAAATCATCTTACCATAATTAGCATTTGAAATATAAAATTATAAGAATCACAATAATATGGAATGCATCGACACCATCAACTAACGAGAAAACATTAAACTAGCGCTCGAAAAATTAATGCCATTTTATTCACTGCTTATTTGTATCATCCTGTGTCGTTCGTTATTGACCATAGAGACATCTTTATCAAATCGAACATGTTTTGTATCATGTAACCTAGTAGGTTAAACAACATCTGGATTTTTTAAAATACCTTTGGGACCTCTCAAGTTAATTTTTCTTCTAATAATGACTAATTGAGATATTATAGTTGACTAAATATATCCAACCAATGTATGTGTACGCGCGTTTTATCTGAATTCTGGAATACCCTAAAGTGCGTCATATTGATTTACGTATATTTGAAAAAATTTATGACAAATTTGATGGACGTTATTTGAACTAAAATGCGATAATATTCATTGTTTTGGTATCGGAATACGCTTGATATTTTTCTTCACTCCTTTCCCCTTAGCCTTTACTGTGCTCGAAATCATAAATGTAAGGCATACCATTTATCTAATGAACGTCTTAATTAAAATGTTATTTTCGACGCATGAATCCCACATTTTGTTGTGTACGACTTAGGAGCTGTTTTAGACATCTGGTAAAGTACACATAGGTATTACTATTTAACTGGTAGCTACGAGTAGTTTTAAAGTTAACTATTAAAACCTCGACGGAGACTTGAAGTTTTATCTTTTAGCGGATATGTACCTCATGCAAACCCAAGCAGACGTTGGTAACGATGTTGCATCAGATATCAAGTTCTTTTTTATTACAAGGTCAAGACTTTCTTCGAACAGTTGTCGTAATCGTGTAGAACCACGATGGTTTAGACTTGTTCGCGAAACCTCGATGGTTTCTGTCGAATTATTTTAGCATTTAAAAGATCTACTCACCCTGTTGATATATTCTTTGCTCGGTTGTAGTTTACGAACGATTTAGTTGAGCGTAATGGGCCAACGAGCTCGGTAATTTGATCCATTTGCTGAGGTACCAAGCTAGCATACCCCATAATAGAATTTGAGCCACCCAATCCAACCAGTATAATCTGAAATGAAAATTTCCATCAGTGAGGTGCGGTTGTCAGAATTAGAAAATAATTCCATGTCCGTTTCGCTTACAGTTTCAGTTGAAAACGAGCTTTTGGTAACGTAGACAGTGGCTCTTTCATGCAGTATTGTCTGGCTCCGAGTAACACGTCTAGTAGATATTTGTGGGTATCCGCCTTTGTATTACCTAAATAAAATATTTTTTGCTCTTTCTCGCTTAGCTTATAGGTTAGCGCGTTTGTTTTGGCGTTTATGAAAGACCATTTTCTTGTCGTGAAGTATTGCAAAACGCCCATTCCAACTTGGATTCTTTTCTGGACTCTGACCATGCTAAAAATTAAAAAAAAAGTATAAGCAAATGTCGTGCAAAGTTATGTGCAGGCTTCCAAAATAATGATGTTAATCCCTTCAAATCTACACCGGGTATTCAGGCTAGCAATTCCTACCTGTTTCCCCCAGAAATACTTGAGAATTTCAATTGAGAATATGTTGTACTTCTTGTCCCTAAGAATCATGCGAGTCTATACTCATCATATTTTAACAATTTGAGCTTCTGTAAAAATTCCTCAAATTCTTACTCACTCGCTATTTTGTATGATTTGAACACATACTTCAGGGATCATGTTGCAGTTCCAAATTAATCTTATGAAATTTGAGCTTTCTACTTACATTTAGTGAAAATGAAAGATGAACTCAATTTCCCTTACAAAAGATGTTTTTCGCTCTAACTCTTCTTCAAATTTTTTCAAGAACAGGGCTTACACAGAAATAGAAAAATTCAGCGGCCCACCGAGAAATCCCATTTTTAACGGCCTACTTAGTATTAATCAATCCATTTTTTTGTCTTGTTTTTCAAATTACGGAATTATAGAATTTCTTTTGTTTTTTTATCAAAATTTGGAAATTAAAGTAGCTCAATTTTCACCTCATCGGCCCAAATACATCGCGGCCCACCAAGATTTTCTCGGTGATTCGTCTGCTGGATCCAGGCCTGCTCAAGAAGCTGTAATCTTGAGATCACTCTATCATGCAACATAATTAAATTTGTTACTACTTTTCTTTATACTCATTACCCACCCATATTTTGAAGATGAAAGTCCCTCCTTCTCCCCTCTTACATCACCTGAAAAGTGGATTTGGCTCGTGATGTATTTCTTGGTCCTAGTAATTATAATAATTAGTTATTTATCAAATTTGAGCTATTCGAGGATTGTTAAATCTTCCTCAAATTTTGGTTATTCACCATTTTGAATTAAATCGAAACCAAATTAAAGGGATTACCTATATTATAATTCCTAACTATAATCATACGTATAAAGTTCTATCTGACCAAATGAATTTGGCTAAGAAATATGGAAAATTCGAGAAATTTCATAATTCAAAACTTCCTTTAAGAGTAATTCTAGGCTAACTTCTATTCAAATTCGCTTAGGCTGTTGAAATTTGTGTTATATCTCATATGAGATAAAGATTTAAAATGTTGAGACTTTGACATTTTCAGTGAACTTTCATAATGAGTTTGATCAGAAATCGAACAAAATTCATCTCTAAATATTGACGTGAACGATTTTCATGCACTTTTTTTTACGATATAAAGTGTATAAATAAAAAAGTTGGTTTTACCATAAAGGCCTCTCAAACTTCTCAGTATGATTGACAGCTAGGCTGTAAAAGGTATCATTTTCATTTAAAACTCGGCTAAAAATACATGTAACTAAGATTCCAGAGTTTGATTAATTTAACGAGTTTAATTTTTGTAATTTTGTTTGGCTAAAAATTAGAATATATATATTTTAAAAAGTATCAAACGATGTTGAGTCATGTTGTAAAAGTATCGACTCATATTGCGACTATATTAACCCATGTTGCAACCATACTGACTCATGTTGCAACAACGCTGAGTAATTTTGCAAAAATGTTAAATTGTTAACTCATATTGTCCCAATGTTGATTTATGTAGTAACAATGTTGACCCATGTTGCGTCCATATTGGCCCATTTTGCGGCCATATTGACTCATTTTGCAACAACGGTGAGTAATTTTGTAATAATTTTCACTCACATTGTCACCATGTTGATTCATATTGCAACCATGTTGGCTCATGTTGCAGCAATGTTACCCATGTTTCAATCATATTGACTCATGTCGTAACAACGCTGAGCCATTTCGCAACAAGGTTGACTCATCGCCACGTTGACTCATATTTTCGAAATGTTGATTCATATTGTAGCTATGTTGAATCATGTAGTCACCATGTTGACCCACACTATAATCATGTTGACTCATGTTTTAACAATGTTAAGACCATATTGACTCATTTTGCAACGACGCTGAGTCATTTTATAATAATGTTGACTCATATTGTCACCATATCGACTTATATTGCAACAATGTTGAACCGTATTGCAATAATATTAATTCATATTGTACCTATATTGGATTACACTGCAATAATGTTTACTCATGTTGTAATAATGCTGAGCCATGCTGCCAACAAGTTGGCTCATGATGCAAAAATGTTGACCCATATTGCAATTATGTTGACTCCTTGTAACTATATTGACTCATGTTGCCACAATATTCAACTAAGTTGTTATATAGTGTTACATAGTGATCACAGTAAGTAAATACGTGAGAATGCTCAACATTTTATAAAGCTACAATATAAAATGCTCGCATAAATATTCTAATTTTCGTTTACAAAGGTTTAGGTCCACAAGCGTAACATTACAGCGATTCTTGAGTCTTACTTTTTTTCGAATTTTTTGATTACTCTGTATAATTATTGCGTAGAAATTGACCGTTGTTTTGTACCTGTTACTACAATCTTATATCAATTTTCAACAAAATAGTATGTATTAGTGTTTTGAAAATAATAAAAATAATCGGAGTTAAAATTCAGTATGCTTTCTCATTTGCATTTATAGTCGACTTTCATTATAACTTTTGGAAAAATATTCTCCTCCGAATGTTGCTAATAAATTTTTGACATATTTGTATTTTTCGACGTATGTTTTGAAATTCCATGAAGCCTATTATGTAAGGTAATTGACGAAATCTGTTCGAATCGAGAGCGATTCCGATTCCCCTCTATGACGTGTTTTTTCAAGGTTATTGACTACAACATATGATCTACCTTCTTGAATGAATTAAATAAAAATCTTGAATTGAAATTTGAAATTGTCGTATTACTACGAGACCTTTGAACATTACCCAAATACTATTCAAGATATCTACTTCTATCATCGAATACCATTCATAACAACATTTGAATAAATTTACAAAATAAGCGTAAAATATGACCCGATATTCCGTACATAAACCGGTTTCACTATACCATATTTCCGAAAAAATTTTCTGTTCATACTTACAAGGTTTTTTGACCCAAAAGGAAGAGCAACGCGTCGACGAAATATGCGGGTAAAATTTGGCAGAAAAGTACCACCAAGTAGTGAGTAATTGGGTTCATTCTAATGGTACCATTTGGATACCACAGTCCGGCTTCGAACGGATATTCGTAGCTTAATTTTTTGCCATATTTCAGTACTTCTCCCCAAGTCATGGTTTGTATGTCTCCGTTGGAAATGTTGTATACTGGAATCTGTTCATCTTGTTCTTTCCTGTGAAAGTAAATTCTTCCAAATTATTCGAAAGGTATACACTCGAAGATTTTTTCTAGCAAAAATACGTTCATTTACGTACGGTTTTTTGCCTCTTTCCCAAGCAATAGTTATGATAGCATTTATCGCGATATCTACTGGTATTACTTCGGCACAATAATCTTCGGCCACCATCATGGATCTGATGAGACCTTTGCCTGCAGCTACCACCACTCCAACAGGTCCGTTTAAGCTATCAACCCACCCTGGCATTGGCTCGAATAGTGCAGGTGTCACTATAAATTAAATATATCGATGATGGTTTTTTTTTTCCAAGTTGTAATACTCTTAAAATCATCATTGTACTGACCTATCGATGGTCGAGCCACAGCAACCGGAATTTTCGAAGCATATTCGCTCACTAGCGATTCAGCTAATCTTTTAGAAAATGTGTAACAGTTGGGATGCGGTCCCAGTAACCTAAAGAATGGAGAAAATTACTTTCTATGTTTATTTGCTAATGAAATAGAAAAGAACTTGATCTATATTAAGTACTGAATTTAATCTATACATCTCGGTATCATGTGAAGCCTGCGTAATGGAATTGATAAATGATAACTAGGTAGTAAGTCGATATAATTACACTCATACATGTAAGAAATAAGTAGAAAGTGGTTATGTAGATTAATACGCTATTGTGTTCGTATTATGTATTAATACTACGGAATTCAATAAATAAGGAAAACTTCAAACCGTGGTGTAATAATATCCAATGTGGTTTCATCCATCCATGATACCATTTGTATGACATCTCTGGGGTTAACCGGAGCCGGGTAAATGACTTCATCTAAAACTTCGTATTCGCAATGACAGAAAGCTGTTGAAAGATGAACGAATGCCTATAAAACACGATGCCGTCTGGTAGTTTGACACGAAGAAAAAGTTTTTTTTTTATTTAATACACGATACGCGAACACACCTACTTAATATTGCGATAATTGGTAACAAGTGGAGATTGGATTTCGATAATCATATATTTTTATCGGTTTTTTTTTAATTACTTTAAACGGTGGTCTTATTCCTATACTCTCGTTATGCGATTATGTAAGATGTAATTTTTCAAGATCTTATTGCACGCGTGTGTAATAGACATTCATCGCAGCGTATCGCAACATTTCCTTTAGTGAAAATAACATTTTAGGGGAACACATGATTTTTGCTTAGTTAAGCTATCGTGATAGCAAAGGTTATTGTAAGAGAAATGTACAGTACTAGGTACATTTGAAATTTGTGAAAGTGTAACTACTTTGGACATTTTATTTAACGGAGCTTCATGCTTTAACTTGTTACATTTTCGTTACAATTATACTCACTTTTGTCATGTATCTACTACATGCTACTACATACAGTACATACTTCGAGGAAATAGGCCGAGAAGGAAGAATGATAGTTATGTGATACAATTTGATACGCGAATGATAAATGCGAAATTCTTTGGAAACTTTACTCCATGTTATTAAATCTGTCGATATTTTTTATTTATAACTTTCAGCCATGAACTACCCCGTTTCGAATATTTTACGCAATAATCTCGTCCGGGAATATTTTATTTCGATATTGGTAGCGGAGATGATTCGTTTCATTGTCCGACTATCTTATTCAATAAATACTCACCTTCAGGTGTTTCATTTGGCAACTCAAATCGAGTACTTTTTGAGTTCCGATGGTATTATGTTCGACGGCTGGTTTCAAACCGGCTTCCAAACGAAGAGAAGCTGCTCCATTAATGACTACCGATACTTCGTTGATGAGGGCTTCTTTGGCTTCCGCGCTCAATCCCAAATCTTTTTGCATCATGTCTCCTTCAATGGCTACTAATTTTTTGAACACAGACGGATTGGATTTTCGTAGCTTATCGAATAGCTGGAAATGAAAAAGGAATTTTTGTTGAAACAAAAATTCGATGAAGACAGATTTTATTATATGTGATGATTCTAAAGGCGCCGAAAGAATGTTGTTTTGAACTTTGTTATTTCAAGAAGACCTTGGAAATTATGAATTTTTCCTTTTCACGAAATATTTAAAAATTAAAAAAATAATATGAAGAAAAGTCTGAAGGTGAAAAAATTTTGAAAAATTAACAATACTTTAAGCAGCCTTGCGACATTACTGGAGCTGAGTTTTTATTAAATGAGGTGTGCTCAGATTCGCAAATAATCCTGTCAATCCCATTATCTCCATATACCCACCATAACGGCTAGGAGCTCCTCCATACCCTCTCCAACATTACCCATAAAGGTACATAGATTTAAGATATTATACTTCTTATTCCCAGTAATCACATGAACCAATATTTATCATATCTGAGCTATTTGAGACTCCTCAAGCCCTTCTATCATTTTTGTAATATACCATTTTGAATTTATTTCTACCGAAATTCAAAGAATCATATTTCAGTCCCCAAGTAACCTTACAGTCAAAGTTGAGATTCTCCAAAAAGATTTGTGGAAGACATAAGTATGAGAGATTAAAGAAATTTTATGACACAAAAGGTCGTCAAAAACTCACTGCTCCAGTTCCCCTGCAAATGCAGTAAGGAAGCTGAAACTGAGTGTTTTAATATGATACAACACTTCATCATGATACAATGATGAAAAAAATCTGACTTCCAGGCTCTCTAAAAATTCGAATGAAACCCATAGAAACCTCACTTTGAACCGAATCTGATAAAAGTTCCATTTTCATTCTAATTTTTTTGCGTTACAAAAAGAGGTGGAAATGTATGAGTATGTTCATATCATGTACCGTAAACTACGTATGTTAAGAAAAAAGTCGTACGTTTGCTATACGAGGACAAATGATTTGAAATGCAAAATATGCATGCCATGAATGAATAGGTATAACCTATAAGTATTATAAAACTCGATATAATGCAAAAGAGTTGGGTAAAAAAATTGTAAATACTTTCATGCCCAGTCATGTCTGCATATCCGTCTCCTTTAGGGTGAACTTTCCAACTTTTGAATCAGTTTCAAAGACAGATTTTTTGCTCGACGTAAAAAGAGTACCTTCAGTTTGTAAAGATATTCTCTACTTCGCAATAGTTACTTCGTATTTACGTACAAGCTGCGTGATGAATAGGGCGAGGTATTTTTAAAATCAGTAATTTCAATTCTTCGCGGAAGTCTCGAATATAATTTGCGAAGTTGAAAATAAATTACGTCAACGTCTCGATTTTTCGGTGGTTGATATAAAAATAGACAAACGTATTTGCGACCGGGTGGTATTTTTCATCTTTCGAAGAATAAATATTTTGAAAACGCAATATTTAATACTAACCGGTAATTTGCTCATTTCTTCCATTCGAGTAGCCGGAGAGAATCCTTTTTTGGGACGGCACAGGACGTAAATTCGTTTCAAGTCGGGAATACAACGCAACATTTTCTCCAGTAATACTTTGCCCATAAAACCAGTACCACCGGTGACGAATATCGTCCTTCCGGCGTACCATTCTATTACAC
The DNA here is from genome assembly GCA_009761765.1 of Phenacoccus solenopsis. Classification (NCBI taxonomy): domain Eukaryota; kingdom Metazoa; phylum Arthropoda; class Insecta; order Hemiptera; family Pseudococcidae; genus Phenacoccus; species Phenacoccus solenopsis. Next base: position 27,268,988 of record CM019753.1, on the reverse strand, counting down.
TGTCTTCCGTCATTACTAATTCTGTAAAGAAACGAGAAATTAGATAAGAGTTAAACTAATTATAATCAATACCATTAACATAGAGGCGTAATCGATGTTGCACGTATATGTCGTGACAATATGTAAGACGAAATCAATTATGACTTTATTTTTTTTTAATAAAGTTGGAATTTTCTCGATGAACCAATCGCTCAGATGTAGAGATCTAACGGTTAATTGTGTAATTTGTGAAACATTTCTGAATGGTGTAATTATCCCTTAGGGAAATAGGTAGATTATGTTAATAAAACTAGGTGGGTGCGTATACTGTATTATCTTAACCGTGAGTAATAAATCGTTGAAATAAAATTCTTCGTATTGTGAGTTGCTAGTGTACAAAAAACGAAAAGAAATTATGTCGAATAAAAATGGAATGTTATTTTTTTTTTTTTTACAGAGTAGAAAGTTAATAGATGCACATCTATAATATACATATATGAATACCATACAAAAGTACGTATAGCGTTTTCATTTGTTCATATCGGAAGTAAAACTTAAAAAATAAATTAGTAAAGCTTAGTTTTGAAAATTGAAACATTTAAAAAAATTATGTTTGTTGAAACTTCGCGCAAAAAATTTGTCATAAATTTAGAAACTGAAAGAAAAATCACTGTATATAAATTATTATTTCCGGAATCCGATAAATTCATATTTATGGTTGATTATTTATGTAATGAATTATCACCTTTAAAGTATAATTATTTTGTTGTAATAAGTGTGTCACTGTTTGCGGCTTGCATATTTAATAAAAAGACTATCACTGTTACGAAAAAGCCGACAATATTACTGTGTATTTAAGAAATTACAAAAATTTTTTTTTTTTTGTCGGCTTTTTCGTAACAGTGATAGTCTTTTTATTAAATTATAATTATTTTATTAAGATTAATTGTTTAAACGAAAGAAATCCAGTTCTTTTAACAGAATAAGATGATGAACCCACAATAGCCCAGCTTTATTAAAAATTAAATTTTTTCAAATGAATACGAAAATTTTCAATTCTTTTCACTTGAACGAAAAGTTTGCACTTTTTTAACAGAATCAGGGACGTACCGAAAGGGGGGAGGGGGGAGCTTCCCCCTTTGGCTTTTGGAAAGTTGGTAAATTTGGAGTTTTAGCGTAAAGTTGGTGAATTTGACCACTTGCGCAGTATTATTACAGCTATTTTTACATTTTTTGAAGACTAACAAGAAGACTGTGACATCTTATTTAACATCTTATTTTCGCGGAGCAAAAAAAAAAAAAAGGTCAACAGTTGGTAAAATTTCATGGTATAAGTTGGCAATTTTTGGTTTTCTCCCCCCCCCTGAAGAATGTCCTCGGTACGCCCCTGAACAGAATAAAAAAATTCAATCTATTTATCTTTGAACTAAATGAAGATTTTTTTTAATTGTGTAAAAATTACCTATTTTAGTTGAGTAAATGTTTATTGTTTTCAACTGAATAATTATTTCAAATGTTTTTTATGACTGAAACGAACTAAAAAAAAATTAATTTTGTTCAACTAGCGATGAATAAAAATGCTAAAAAGTTGAAATTAAAAAATTGATTTTCCTACAACTGAATGATAGTATATTTCACAACTAGGGAGGTAAAAGTGATTCTTGACGAGTATGAGGTTTGTTACCCGAGCAAAGCGAGGGTGATAAGTCGCACGAGTCTAGAATCAATTTTTCTCCCGAGTTGTGAACGAAATTTTTCCTAAATGCGGGAGAAAAGCGCTCGTTTGAGACCCGAGCGATTAGCGAGCGAGAGGTAAAGTAGCGCTTTCCTCCCGCAAGTATGAAAAATAGTTTATTATAGTTCTTTTTCCACTCGAACTAAAAATTCTTATTTTTTTTACTGAATCAAAAAAATCTCAATATTTTTAACTGAGAAAAAAATGATTTTTTGAGAGAATTGAAAAAAAAAAATGTTATAAAAATTTACGATTTTTTCAGTTTCTAATGAATTAAAATAGCCAAAGAATGTTTTATCTTTTTAAAATTGTTTTTAAAAATTTTTTCAACACATTTCATTTAAAAAAAAAAAAATTGCATTAACAGTTGATACGAAAATACGTTCCGAAGACGGGAAGGAATGTCATAAGGCGTACGTGATAAATTAGGTACAATAACATCAACGTATGCGTCTAGCATTTAATAAATCACCAGCCAATATGCTGAAGAAATACTGCTCACAGATGAGTACAATGACCTTGAAAGATAAAAATTTATTACAATAAATTAGTTAAAACCGCAACTGCTTATTACACACATTAATAAGTTCTCCGGTAACATCATAATACCTTGCCATTTCGTTGAAAAAGGCTTAACGTTTATTTAAAGCATGTGGTGATAGCGGCGCTTGACGGTTGACATAATCTAATTATTTTTATTGATTGATAAATTATCAGAGCTTTTTTTTTCGACTTCATCTTAATGCTTTCGGAAGGATAGTCTATGTACGTGTTTCTGCTTGTATCGGTATCTATATAAATATGTCCTTGCAGAAAACCCCTTAATGTTTCTTCTTTCTTCCACTTCGTTGTATTTTTTTAATTTTTTAATTTTCGAATGTTTTATGGAATACTTTTTTATTGTAATTTATATTTCAGAATGTCAAATATGAGAATAAATTATTCTCTAATTTTTCCCGGATATAAATCGTACTCGAAGTCGATTCAAAAATTTTACTTGTAGTACTGCTCGATTTTTTTCTAAGAATATTTTGGAGCCAATTCAACTTTAAACGTATGTAAGTAGATGAAGGCGTATTTTTATGGAATAAAATATTATTTGATTATTTTATGCGAAAAAATGTTGGAATTTCAATGGAAAGACACGGATTTAGTTCTATATTTATCCTACAAGAGTATATGGTTGTAATCTTGTAAACACGTTAGTATATTCAAGTTTCGGTACCTTTTCACCAGGATAATCATTCAGCGAATACATTGCAATTAGAATCGTAAATCACTCATTTACCTAATAACCTTGTTTATTTCTTGAAACCTGCCGAATAAGCAGAGTAAATGCTGACATTGAGGAACAGTCAGCGATTTTTTCATCGCTACTGTAATAACCTTCCGGTATAAAGTGCACAGATGTATTTATACGACATTGAAGAAATGAACAAGAATGATGACATTCGTGACAAAAAAATTTTCAAATTAAGATTTTTCGTGCGTATATGATTATACCTATGGCTGCGTATATGAAAATATTTCAGAAACTAAAATCTCATCAGTCACTAAATAAAAAATTGAATACTGTCAAATAATTGTTCGAAAGAGAAATGTTGATTCCCATTCCATACAGAGTTATAGGTTAAATTAAAACTTGTATAAAAAATTATGAAAGATGTACTTCAACATCAGAAATTTATGCAATACTGAAGTCAAGTGCATGGTTGAACATCGGATACTCGATAAGTCTACAAAAAATCTAATTGTAAAATACCTAGACTCGATTTTCATGCGCAAACGAAAGATAACATCTGATTATAGAGTTAGCATGTTGAGTTGAAATTAGCTACTCTTAGTAAATTCCAAAACAAAATCTTATTTAAGATAGGTACCAATAGCTATACAGCCGAGTTAATTAAACCACATCCGAATGAAGGAGCGGTTGCGAAGTAGCAATGCGCCTTAATCACGGACAGAAACTTTTTATAATTAAAATTACGCTCTCATGTATTACTAATCTAACTAAGATGACTGTCGAACGGCGCATCAAAAATTTCAGCGATTTTTATCATCAACGAATTTAACGACAAGTCGACAATATTCGTTGTCAATTATTTTAAGCACGAAATGCGTTACGTAATTTGAGTGAAACAAAGCGTAGAATACGGGTTATGTAAAAATGGAATATTTTTACAATTCTGTTATAAATCGCAATTTCCACCATATAGTTCTGGTCATTATTAATGAGTGAAATTATATTTCCTTATTTACCTTTACAACCTGAAAGCTTGTAGGCTTCAAAGGTCAACTCATGGTGGAGTTGGCGTTTTGCCTAATCGTCGTCACGAGCCATTATGCAGTAGCGAATATTATGTAAAATTCTAGTTTTTCCCATTCCAAACAAATACTCGATCACTTGCAAAAATAATATCCAAATATATTTAAAGAAATCGAAAACAATTATTGTAATATTTTAAATTACTGTAGCGACCTAGTTAGTTGTGGAATTCTAGTATATTTTTGTTTGGAGAAAAAAAAAATGAAAGTGTATTAGAAACATCAACGCAGCGTATGGAAATGTTACTCAAATCGAACACGCATTGTATTACTCAATACCGGTTTTAATTAATAATTCGCCAACCGAACAAATACAGAAGGGGTATGCCAAACGTAGACTAGATTCGTTATTCTCTAATAATTCGGAATGTGGGTATCAACCAGATAAGTGTTATGTAAATAAAAATGCACTTGAAGTGGATGCGTGAACATTTTTTATCCTACCTCGATCTTTCCTAGCACGTGCTGGTATAGTTCACTTATGCTTTATTTTTAGCGAAAGTTATGGATTAAAAAACACTTCGCGTGGTTTGAGGATTACAATTTTTTTTTTAATTTTTAAAATATTTATCTACGATAGAAAGAATAAATAGATACCCTAGAGATTACATAAGCGATATTTTCGGTCTTGTGGGAACTGGTTATGTTTATGTGCATGTATGCTGGTACCGAATCGTCCAAGAAAAATGAAAAATTTTGTTGAAAAATGTTTTTCTATTTATTGGAACTATTAAAATTTTTTAGCTCAATTTTAACGAAGAACTCAACTATTATAATTTACATTTTTCGAAAATGGAATCGCTGAACGAGTATGAAGGAAAGTCTTTCAAAATTTGACGAGAGAATATTCATTTGAACAGCCGAAAGCATTTTTTTCATATTTTTGATTCTATCCAAAATATCAGTACACTGATATTTTAAGCAAGGCTAAAATAGCTCCAAACTCCTTTATTTTATGCGCGCAATGTCAAACCCAGCTCTCAGTCTCACACATCCTAACAATATGCCCCACATACTCAAACATCCGTTCTAGACTTCAACTCCCATCTACCCTATCCGATATCCTCAATAGCCACCAGACCAACCTCCTATTCACCTTTCTGAAACAGTCAAACCTTTACCACAGAATCTAAACACTCCATACCCACAAACGTGCCTCTGGCCTTAGCGGCAGCACACGGCACAAAAAAAAAAGCAGGTAGGCTGAAAACACTCAAATTTTTATAGCCAATTTTAGCTTCATGAATTTGGGTTGGTGGAATTTCAAGAAAAAAAGGTTCTCTGAGGAAGTCAAATGTCATTGATTGCGCGTGAGAAGATGGTCACTTGGAAAATATAATGCTAAAACACGTAAAGGAATCTACGATGCATTTCCAAAATTTCACGAAAAAATTATGAAATATAATTCTGCAAAAAAAGAACAGACTAATTAATTAGTTTATTGTGATTAATTTGATCTGCGAGAAGCCCAAAGTGTGTATGTGAGGTAAGTTGAAGGCCGAAATATTGCGAAATTTAAAGAAAACTCGGCGAGTCTTAAATTGTTTAAATTTGAAATTTAATCTCCTGCTTTAGGAAAGGATATGAAGGGTTTTTAGTAAAATGGTAAATAAAAGGTTTAGAATACCTATATTATTATTGTTCAGTATACATTAGCGGTAACTGAGGAAACATTTTTGCCTACCCTCTTCCCTTCCCTTCACCGAACTTCGATAATGGATGATTCAAATTTTTCGAAAGAAGAAAAATAAATATCAGGTGTTTAACTTTGGAGGAACCGCATAAAATTTTTATTATATTATTTGGGCATTATAATTTTTATGAGCTTCAGTTATTTGTGTAATTACTGAGGGGAGTGCGTAATACATGCGAACAAAGTTATATTCGTAATCAACACGTATCTAGGTAGCGCTAGCATTACGCTGTTTGAAAATGGGGTAGAAAAAATCTTTCACATTATATTTATGCAGGAACATTTCTATTTCTACAAATTTCTCGAAAATGACAGCATTTGTGTAATTTTATGTTGGAACAGCTTTTAAAGATAATTAAATTCATTTCAAGTTTAGTTCTGATGAAAAATTATGTATCTGCCATTGTTTTCAAGAAATTTATAATACACCAGAACGCTTCTATATAATTCTACGTAAAAATCATATTCTACCCTTTGACTATATAGTATATGGACCGCTCGAACTATAGAAACGTAGTCAGCCAATATAACGCAACTAAATGGAGGTCGTATTTCCAAAAACGCGTCTGCGCATCACAATTGTATCATTCGAAACATCGTGTTTCCTCGTACGCTAGGAAGGCAGGTGTGTCGATCTGGGATCGCAATAACTTTCATTTTTGTTAAAATGTTATATTCTGTAAATTCGTACAAAACGTCCATTTTTTAACTCATAATAACAGTAACAATAATTATTCTGTTCCAGGTCGGAAGAAGCTTCCTCCTCGACCTCGCGATTCATGCAATGCCGCGACACTCCCGCAAGCAAAAAAAAAAAATTTTTAAATTTTAAATTTATCATATCAGTTACCAAAATTTTGTAAATAAACAAACTAAAGTTAGATAAACATAAACAGAAGAGGAAATCATAAATTTAAGACTATCATTAAAGAAAAAAAGGAGAAATATATAAAATAAAGATATGAGTACATATTATTTTATTAATTACGAACGATTAATCATCTTCTATCTCTTCGCAGGTTACTTCTATAATATCGTAATCATCTGCTGATTTAGAAAGTTCGGTTTGTGTGTTACTTGGTTGATTATTTTCGACTTCCAACTCCAAAGGGCACAATTTTATAATTGGACGGGTTAATACCATACCATTTGGAAACTTGAGCTGAGCTGAGCGTACAACTCCATCTTCGCTTTCATTGAGTTCTTCAATGCGTGCTATTTTCCAAGTTGAACGCGGTGAGTTTTCATCTGCTACGATTACTGTTTGGCCCACATAGGGAAGGATTTGCGAAACTCTGTGAGGTTGTTTAATTTGCGAATATCTTTCACGTAAGCTGAGAAGATAATGGGATTTCCAAAGTTCCCAGAAATGATTCACAACTGCTTTTGTTTTCCTCCATGATAAAACAATTTGATGGCTAATGTTTGTGCTTTGTGGTGTAATGAAATCTGGGTTTTGATCATCTGAATCAAGGTTTACACTTGTATATGGAGAAATGAGCTTTTCGGGTGTTAAGATTTCTGAATCTGGTGCTACATAAACCAAAGGTCTAGTGTTTACTGTGCTCGCAATTTCAGTTAGTACAACTTGTAACTGTCTCATTGTTAATAAAGTTTTGAATAAGCTTTTTTTCAGGGAAATTTTAACGAGACCAACGAGCCTTTCGTAAGCACCACCCATCCATGGTGCCATGGTTGGTATAAACTTCCAGCGCATTGTTTTCTCTTGAAGAAAGTTTTGTACATTTCTATTCTTGACTAAAGTTTGCAAATCAGGTTGAAAAAGGCTGGCGAGTAACTTGAACTGTGGAGCATTGTCCGATAAAAAGAGTGAAGGAGTTTTTCGATATGCAATAAAGCTTCGTACGCTTAGTAAAAAATCTTCAGCTGTCATGGTAGATAAGATTTCCAGATGAATTGCTCGAGTAGTTAAACATGTGAAAAGCATACACCAAACCTTTTCTTTTTGATCATTTGAGTTGAAGGTTTTTATGTAAAGAGGGCCTAGAACATCAACTCCTGTTGATTCGAATGGTCGTCCTTGTTTAACTCGAAAATGAGGTAATGGAGGGGTTGGTGGTGCTTTAAAGAGTTTTGCATGGAAATATTTGCAAACCATACAATGCTTTTTAATAATGTGAAAAATGACTGCTCGGCCTCGGATTATCCAGTAGTACTTCCTCATTTCAGCTAATGTGTGTGAAGTTCCAACGTGATGAAGTTTAGTATGGAAGTTCATAATAAGAAGGGTTGTGAAATGACTTTTTGCAGGAATCAATACTGGATATTTTTCATCATAAGAAAGTTCAGATTCTTGTAGCCTTCCTTTGCAACGTAAAAGACCATTTGGATCGATCCAAAGCCCAAGCTGATTTTGTAGGTTGTTTGGTTTATTTTGATGAATTGCTTGAAAAACATCTGCAAAATACTTTTGTTGAACGTATTTTTTCCAAAGTATTTCTGCCTGCTCATGACGAGTTATAGCATCAGGATAGGGTTGTTTTAAAAATATAGATACCGCTTTCGAACAGGTTGCAGTTGTAGTTAAAAGCCGCGATAAACAGGAAAACTTTTCTGCTTTGATGCTGAAGGGAGTTGAAACTAGTATATCTTGCTCTACTGTAAGTAAGCAAAGCTCTGATTGTATACCATCTTCTATTGAGCTTGTAATATCAAAAATAAAGTTGGTAGGCCATTTACTGCACGATTGCTTCAGCCATTGTGGTCCTGTCCACCAATTTGATTGTTGGAGTTCATTAAGGGTACTTCCCCGTGATGCGATATCCGCGGGGTTATCACTGGAAGGTACATAGCGAAACTGTATATTTTTATGTTGCCTAATTTCACGAACTCTATTTTCTATAAAGGTAGGTAATACTTTATTTGTACGAACCCATTGAAGTGCAACTTTCGAGTCTGACCAAAGAAAAATTTCTTCGATTTTTATCAGCGGCGAAATAGCATCTTGGACGAATTTTAATGATCGAGTTCCTATTAAAATTGCCAAGAGTTCTAAACGAGGGATTGTAAGTGTTGTAGGTTTTTTTGGAGTAACTCGAGCTTTTGCAAACATAAGGTTGACGATATTTTCTTGTTGAATATAAACAACTGTTGCGTATGCATCTTGACTGGCATCAACAAATGCATGTAACCTTGAGTTTACATTTGATTTACCACATTGTCGAGGGATTTGCTTTTCACTAATTTTTTGAAGTTCATTTTGGATAGATGACCAAAGATTCTGTTCTTCGTTAGTTAATTTTTCGTCCCAGTCTAAATCTTGTTTCCATAAGGACTTTAAAAGAAGTTTTGCTGGTAATGTAACAGGAGAAAACCAGCCAAGGGGATCGTATACTGATGATGCACCTTTCAAGATTTCACGTTTCGTTGTACCATTAATTTGCTGGCTTGGCTTAATACTTAGTTCATCAGTTTGCGAGTTCCAAATAATGCCAAGAACTGATAATTTTGTATTTGTTTCTTCATGTGATCCAAAGTGTTGATTTAACGAGCATGAGTTCGATTTCCAATTTCTTAGATTCATCGCTGCTAGTTTAAAAATTCGTTGAGCTTCGTTATAAAGATTTTGACCGTCATCTACATTTGAGACACCTGTTATCAGGTTATCAACATAGAAGTCTCTTATCAGCTGTGAAGACCATTTTGAATCAGTGTTTACTAAATGATAATGAATTGTTAATTCTAGTAAAGCTGGGCAGCTAATAACACCAAAAGGTATCCTACAAAAGCGAAAAATCTTCAAGTTTTCTTCTAGTGTGTGCTTTTGAATATCTTGTAGCCATAGGAAACGTACAGTATCCCTATCTCGTGTATTTAAGCCAATTTGCAAAAAGGCTTTTTCAATGTCTGATATAATGGCAATTTCGTGCAGCCGAAAACGAAGAATTAACGAAGATAAATTTTCTAGTAGAGTTTTGCCTTTATACAGACATTCGTTAAGACTCTTATCAGTCTTTTTTGCTTTAGCGGACCCATCATAAACTATACGTTGAGATGTCGATTTTCCAGGGGTGAAGACAGGATGGTGAGGTAAATAGTGACAAATATTTGCCGACTCCATTTCTGTAACTTCAATGATGCCATTTTTTAATTGATTTTGTATGATGGTATCATATTCTAAGATTGAAGGTGGGTCCATTTTATTTATAAGCGTTTTTAAACGGCCATAAGCGAGACCAAAGTTGGTAGGTAAGTCAGGTGGGAATTCTTTCCATGGCCATGTAACTGTATAATGACCATTTGTTAAGCGAATATTTTTGTAAAAATCGCCAAGTGCCTCTTCTTCTTCCTTATCATTGATATTCTTCACACCAATTACGTCAAGTTCCCAAAGATTCTTCATAGAGTTTGTAATATCAACAGTTAGAAAACAAGGTGTATCTGAAATAACTGCTGAGTCTGTAGTTTCATTCCCACTGATCACCCAACCAAATTTGGAATCGATAAGTAATAGGTCTTCTGATACTTGTCGGCGTTCTTCATTTATTAGTTGAAAGTAATAATCGCCTCCGATCAAAATGTCAGCTGATACATTACTACCATCATCTGCTAGTGCTTTATGAAAATGTGAATTTCTAAGCTGCGGGGGAATGACTACGTTGAATTTATTGGTAATTTTTGGTACAGCGTTAGCATGTAGTTGAAACTGAGCCATCATTTAGTTGAATAGGAATTGCAAATACTTGTGTGTTGATAGTTTTTGCATTATGGTCTCCAAATGTTGAAATTTCAAGTACTTCATTATACAAGGGTTGAAGGTGAAGTTTGTTTTTTAGGTCATTTGTAATATAGGTGCGTAAACTGCCGTTATCAAAAATTAGACGTGTTTTTGCTGCATGCTGACCATTTGTAATCGTTGTTGTAGCTGTAAGCAAGCGACTTTTGCACTTCTTTTCGCAGGATAAACACGAAGTTGTTTTTTTGAGGTTCGCTTGGTGTTTTTTTTGTTTCAGGAGCTTTTGTGGACTTCAGCCGAAAGCATTTTTTCATATTTTTTGATTCTATCCAAAATATCAGTACACTGATTTTTTAAGCAAGGCTAAAATAGCTCCAAACTCCTTTATTTTATGCGCGCAATGTCAAACCCAGCTCTCAGTCTCACACATCCTAACAATATGCCCCACATACTCAAACATCCGTTCTAGACTTCAACTCCATCTACCCTATCCGATATCCTCAATAGCCACCAGACCAACCTCCTATTCACCTTTCTGAAACAGTCAAACCTTTACCACAGAATCTAAACACTCCATACCCACAAACGTGCCTCTGGCCTTAGCGGCAGCACACGGCACAAAAAAAAAGCAGGTAGGCTGAAAACACTCAAATTTTTATAGCCAATTTTAGCTTCATGAATTTGGGTTGGTGGAATTTCAAGAAAAAAAGGTTCTCTGAGGAAGTCAAATGTCATTGATTGCGCGTGAGAAGATGGTCACTTGGAAAATATAATGCTAAAACACGTAAAGGAATCTACGATGCATTTCCAAAATTTCACGAAAAAATTTGAAATATAATTCTGCAAAAAAAGAACAGACTAATTAATTAGTTATTGTGATTAATTTGATCTGCGAGAAGCCCAAAGTGTGTATGTGAGGTAAGTTGAAGGCCGAAATATTGCGAAATTTAAAGAAAACTCGGCGAGTCTTAAATTGTTTAAATTTGAAATTTAATCTCCTGCTTTAGGAAAGGATATGAAGGGTTTTTAGTAAAATGGTAAATAAAAGGTTTAGAATACCTATATTATTATTGTTCAGTATACATTAGCGGTAACTGAGGAAACATTTTTGCCTACCCTCTTCCCTTCCCTTCACCGAACTTCGATAATGGATGATTCAAATTTTTCGAAAGAAGAAAAATAAATATCAGGTGTTTAACTTTGGAGGAACCGCATAAAATTTTTATTATATTATTTGGGCATTATAATTTTTATGAGCTTCAGTTATTTATGTAATTACTGAGGGGAGTGCGTAATACATGCGAACAAAGTTATATTCGTAATCAACACGTATCTAGGTAGCGCTAGCATTACGCTGTTTGAAAATGGGGTAGAAAAAAATCTTTCACATTATATTTATGCAGGAACATTTCTATTTCTACAAATTTCTCGAAAATGACAGCATTTGTGTAATTTTATGTTGGAACAGCTTTTAAAGATAATTAAATTCATTTCAAGTTTAGTTCTGATGAAAAATTATGTATCTGCCATTGTTTTCAAGAAATTTATAATACACCAGAACGCTTCTATATAATTCTACGTAAAAATCATATTCTACCCTTTGACTATATAGTATATGGACCGCTCGAACTATAGAAACGTAGTCAGCCAATATAACGCAACTAAATGGAGGTCGTATTTCCAAAAACGCGTCTGCGCATCACAATTGTATCATTCGAAACATCGTGTTTCCTCGTACGCTAGGAAGGCAGGGTAAAGCGGGTCGAAAGCGGGAGGCATTTTAAGTAAGGAACGTCAGTTCATACATGCGTAAACTCGTTTTTGGAATTGCGACCTTCATTTATATTGGCTGAATATCATAACATTGCGCTAACTGGAGTTCGAGCGGTCCATATACTGTATTGTCAAAAATTCTAACCAGTTTTCGATTTGACCCTTATCACTTCACTTACCACGGGCGAATTCCGAATAGAATAACAAGTTACTGCATTCCCGCAAGAGCAATGTAATTAATAGTTCAAAAACGATCGTCAGGTGCGCGACAATCGAGAAGACACATTTCTGATTGGTGGCTGAAATAACAACCAATGACCAATTCAACCATATCACGCGGAAAATTCAAATTAACCAATCAGAGTTGAAGCTAGATCACAGCGCTCGTATAGTGAGCGATTGGCTCTACTCTAATTTTTGGTTTAATTTTCAGAGGTGAGTAACTTGGTATTTTATATAATTTTGCGTGTAAACATCTGCCCTTCCTACAACAGTTCTTAAAATTCGCGTATACCTATGCCATATATAAAGGGATGGGTAGAGAGAAGGGCAGAGGAAGCAATAAAACCTTTATGTACCAGTATACCAGATAACAGCTGCTGTGGTTAGACGCAGAACAACATATCGTGTTTAGAAATTGGATTAGACAGTTAAATGATCAAAGTAACATTAGTGCCTAAAATCGAAAGAGAAGACCTGACTCCTGATACCTCGAAGTCCTGAAAGACGTGGAAACTTACGACGTTGCCAAATATAGGGCTCGAAGAATTATGAAATCAACAAATTTTCAACAATACCGCGAAACGTGAATTCCTTTAAAAACGCGTGTCTACTAAGTAGGTAAACAGTAAACATATACAAGAACGTAAATATGGCAAAAAAAGAAAGTAGTTTATCGGTGATTATCATGAATGAATTCCAAAGTTACACCTTCCGCTTATAACCGGTTTCAAGCATACTGTAACGCGCTCAATCTAAGTCAGGTTAATCGACGAGGTTAGAGTCTAATGTTTTACCATCATTGTGCCAAAGATTCGCTCCTGATTTCAATTAACAGTTAATTGATCTTTCGTCGAATCGGTAGCGAGCTTACGATGTCAAATACTCGCTATAAACACCTATGAATTCGAAATACGCGACTAATGAAATTTATTGGCTATAAATTAATTTATTCGAGGTAATAAAATTCCGTGATAGTTTGTCTTACAAATGGTACGCGGTGTTTTGATGACGGAAACGCGTGAACTTAGAATCACGACTTCTTATAAGAGAAGTACAGATAGAGTAGGATGATACGAGATAAAGATGGTATCAACATTTTTGCGTCTCCTGAATGTTAAAATTATTTTTAGAAACTAAAGCAGGCACCATTTTCACGTGGATGTATTCTAGATTATTATATTACGTGTAATGAGTGTGGTACATGTAGCTATGGAAATTCGTGAACAACCTTGATTAGATGTGCGAAAACCGCAGCTCTTTGCATGCTTATGATACAGACGAAATTAGGCAATTATTGGCTTTAATTCTGCGGTAATTACGAAACTCAGCGGAATAAATCAAACGTTTATTCGAAGGAAATCTCGAGACTAAAATATCCAGTTTAGACCCGTATCAGTTTAAGTGCTAGACACAAATGCTGAGAATATGTTTTCATCAATTTTCACTCCTACCTCGGACAACCTCTATCAAGGATTTAAATGTATATCAGGTTTTGTTTGCGAGTTATTTCCACCGTTGGCATCATTTTATCGAATTTGTTAACAACACATAGAGCCTTGGGCTTCCCTAATCTGAATGTTAATATTTTCTAATTGATGTCTGGCTGGACAAAACCAAGTTATGTAACCTATACGACACGTGTGACATCAAATGGATCCCATGGTGCTCGAAGATCGAAGACTAATTAAAGTTGACCAATTAGAATTGTCATCATGACTTATATATTTTTTAAATAAGACAGTGGGTTAATTAAATAATCTCCCGTGTCTTAGGGTAATCTAAAAATAATTCTTTGGTTCTGAAAGGATGAGAAGAAAATTTTGTCTCGATATTGTTACGTCTTTTGTAATGAAGGAGAGAAGAGTGTGAGCGTAGTAACAGCAAATATACAAATTTTGTGATTAGTTGAGAAGGAAGTAGGGGAAACATAATTTCTACATAGCTCATCATGAATGTAATTTTTTTTTGAATTTCCAAACATCAGTTGCGAATCACAAACGCAAAACATTTGCGTAACTTCCTTGCCTACGTGCGGTTAATTACCTCGTTCGTATCCTGTCATTGGGAGAATCTTCTTATTTGATTTGATTTTTGAATGCTTAGTCGTGAAAATATAACTGAAAATACTGAATGATATCATAAACGAAGTAACTACATTATAAAGTCTGACATTAAAAACATAAAATTATTAAGAGTGTAAGATAGCGGTTGGCGTGTGCTCGTCGTTAAATCTTCAACGACCGCATGCATCTGTATTTGTTAGAAGAAATGTTTTGATAATAAAGTTAACTCTGGTTATGTCTTAAGTTCGTATCGTAACAAATACGAATAATTAAGTATGACGTGCAGTGTAAAGGGATAAAACACGTGTTCGTTTTTCGTGTTATTGTCGGGTTGTGGATTTTTACTTTATGTTGTTGGAGTAGGTATACTGTTAAATAACTTATGACATCTTTCAATCATTATTTATTGTAGTGACACGTACGAAAGAATCCTAAAAGTATTCTTAAATAGGTGTGTAAACATTCAGTTTCGCATATGGGTCATATACCTCATCCACTTCTAGCTGTTTTTCAGGGATACTGTAGGGTTAAAATCTAGACCCTCTCTCTTCTTGCTTTATTGTTAATGATATCAGTTATGAATTTATTTCGTTTGCGAACGATTTATTTGAAAATAATCACTCCGAAGAATACGATCAACAAATTGATAGACAATGAAAAAATTACTGAAACATTTATTTCGTTCCTCCTCCATTCGAATAATGTTATGTTGTCACATAAACATACATTCGATCACCATTGTGCTAGATCTATAAAATTTTAGTTCATTAGTCACGTAGGAACTAAAACACCTCGACTCATGCGTCATGCTCCATTAAACCAACTCACATCCCCTCACATCCAGAAAACACATAATTCTGAGACCACCACCTACACTTACAATCATCGGCATAGCATTTTGATAAATTTTTGATACAAAGAGAAAAACTGTGACCTAACGATTCATTGAACCAAATCACATTCTAATGAATTAGAAATCTGATCATTTACCGGGTGACTACTTGATTCGAGCACCCCAAGCGCAAAAATCTTTCCCTGATAGAAATAAATTATGTATTTGAATGATATTAGCAAGAATGAATACCATAAATAATATTTATTCAATGCTTAAAAGCGTCTATCAATGAAATGCAAAATTTTAATTCATACTTACGTTGTCAAAAATGCATATTTGTTTTGAGTTTTTTCACCTTTTAGCTAATTTTTTCGCTTGGGTGCTCGAATCAAGTAGTCACCCGGTATAAAGCTCAACCATTCCTTCCTGCTATCATAGGAGAACTTTCGACCATATAGAATGGACTGATTAACCAATGCTACAAAAATGACCCCAAAACCATATCGTACCTATGGTCGAAATTTGTTACTGCGCATGCGTGAAAATGCTTAATACAATTATAACAACTATGATTCAACTTCACAGCATACTTCAAGTGCGTATTTGAGCAGCATTTTCTAATAAAACAGCTGTGATAAACACGGATAAACAGTACTTTGCGCTAATATGGCATGCGCAGTAGCTGTTTTCGTCGACTATACGTTGTACGTGTTGGCGTCATTTTAGCCGTCGAATTTACATTACTTAAATCAGTCCTTTGTATATGGTCGAAGAGGAGAACCGAGAAACCTCAACTAATGCCTCCTGATGCCACCTCACTTGCGATCACCTCTAAAAACTAATCAGCTCTGAAGCTCCATTACCCTCACCATTCTTCCAACTTTGGTTTCAATCCGTTGACTTTAACTTGAATTATTGAAAAGTAAAGTTCACTAAGGAAAAAACGTGACTTCATGTTTGAGATTTTATTTATAAAGCTCTACCATTCCTTCCCGTAAGTAAAATTTTGAATTTTCCATTTGATTACCAGCAAAAAATATAAATTCACGTCACGTCACACCAATTCACATCCGATCACTTCTAACAACTAATCATCCTATTCTACCCCAACCTTATTTTATCTTTCTATCATTTTGTTCAATTTTTGCCGACATATCATAAGAAAACCAAAAAACCTCAATTCACGTTAACTCTCGTCCAATCACACCCAAAAATTAATCAGCTCTAAAGCATTACTACCCTTACCATTTTTCCAACTTTCAACACAATCCATCAAGTTTTATTACAGTTATCACGCTAGAACCAAAAAGCTCATGTCACGCAACCTCACCCCCGATCATCCTCAAGAACTAATCAGCTCCAGACCTCTACTGCCCCACTTTTCCTCCAACTATGCTTTCAATCTGTTGACTTTTGCTCGAGTTATCGCTCTAGAACGCGAAGATAAATAAATAAACAAACAAAGAAACATGTTTACTTGGAAAGTAAAGTCTGATAAAAATGGGTGTCATTACCATAAGTATTTTTATATTTTGCTTTTCATTCTGTTAATAAATTGTTCAGTAGGAGCACAACAGCGTTGAAAATAATTTGCCATGAGGAAAGATGAACCTATAGTTAGTTGACTTCTAAATTTTAATTTTATCTCAGATCATAATTTGTCTCCCAAATCGTACAACTTTGTTTTAGTGAGGTAATCACGTTCTAAAATTTGTTTATTCATTTTTGAAATTCGTTAATGTTACCTAATATTTCGGAAACATTAGTTGTTTACTTTTGAAACTCGCGAATCAAGTTTTAACATTTTAATAATATAGTTTAATAAAAGAATTACCTTACTGTAGTACACTTCTTTTTCTATAACTTTGTTTATTTTTGAAACTTAGTATCTATTAATGATGTTACATAATGTTTCAGCAAAATTAGGTGTTTATTTTTAACACTCGTGTTTATGTTCCGACATTTCTATAATTCTGTTTGTTTATTTAGAAATCTATTATAATGATGTTACATAATAGCAACATTGGTTGTTTATTTTGTGAAACTCTCAAATCAAATTCTAACATTTTTATAACTTTGTTTATGTTCTAGGATTTCTATAACTTTGATTATTTATTTTTGAAACTTGGTAATCATGTTCTAACATTTTCACAACTTTGTTCAATTAACCAATGATGCTTTAGCATTTCTGTAACTATTTGTTTATTTTTGAAATTCGTTAATGTCACCCAATATTTTAACAACTTTATACTTGGTTGTTTACTTCTAAAACTAGCAAATTAAGGTTTAACATTTTCACAACTTCGTTTAACAAACAATTTAGGTATCTATAGTATCTACTTCTTTTTCTAAAACTTTGTTTATTTTTGAAACCTAGTAATGATGCTAAGTTGTTATTTGTTTAACTCGGGAATCAAGTTTTAACATTTTTCAAACTTCGTTTAATGAACCAATCACGTTCTAGGATTTCTATAACTCTGTTTTTTATTTTCAAAATTTATGAAAAGGTACCTTGGCTTAAAAAAATTTATTTTCGGTTTTTTGTTGTTTTTAGTAGTTAAACGTATGCTTTTTCATAGAAAATCATCAGAGTAAAAAAAAAAAAAATAAAAAACTGTCGCGCGAAGTCAACATCTTGCTCAAAATATTCTATACATTATAAAAGATTCATAGTATTCTTTTTGGTTTCCTGTAAAATTAGCGTATGGACGTTTAGGTGCCTTTTTTTATCCAGGGTCACATTAGTTGTTTACTTTTGAAACTTGCGAATCAAGTTCCAGAATTTTGCTATCATGTTCTAGCATTTCTGTAACTTTGTTTATTCTTGAAATGCAACATAATGTTTCAGCAATATTGTTTGCTCGCAAATCATGTTCCAAAAATTTATACAGCATTGTTTAATGAACCAGTCCACCCATTTATTTTCAGTTTTCGCTAATATGTTACGATATTTTAGAACCTTTGTTTTCTTACTTTTGAAACTCATAAATCATGTTGCATCATTTTTTAATCTTGGTCTTTTAAAAGTTTTTTTAAACACTATAATAATAATGATTGCATAAATGTATCCTCCAAAGTAATATTTTGTAAAATAATTAGTATCTATACCTAATAACGAATGAATTGCTACGATAATAATGACTCCCTTCCACCATGTTTTCAACTTGAACCTACTTAGTCGTCTCGATCTAATTGAATTTAATTAAAATTCTCATCGATAATTTCTACGATCTAACCAAGTGTTTGACAGCGAGTTCAGATCTGTTGGAGAATTCATGAAATATTTTCCTCACAATTCGCAACATAAGTATTCATCATAAGTAGCACACCGATACGTTCTGGTCATCGGCAAAGCCGTTCTAACCAAACAAGTGTTTTCGTAATTTCCAGAAATACAACTCGTACCGAATGGCCAAAAGGTACATATTACATCCGCACCTAGACAGTAGATACGAACGAGATTTATTCGATCAGAAAATTCAATTAAAAAAGCGTGCTCGTTATAATACTCATAGGCTTATATTTTACCGAATTCAAAACAACAAAGCTGGTGTGTAGGCATAACGATAAAAATATCATATCTTACGTAAGAACGATTATCCCATATAAATTTCCATGCCTATTTCATTTTTATAAAAAACGAGTAATGAGAATAGGAAGAAAAGATTATACAGGAACTTTAAATGATATAACGAAGTCGGCAAGTCTAGTAAATCAAGTTCCTCAGTGGAATATTTTGCTTTTTGAATTAATGACCGCAGAATTGAAGTCATCCTATCATGCTGCCCTATCTCGGTCACGAATACTATTTTATACTACACGAACCTCAAGTATGAACTGGTGAACATTGACGATATGCTTTACTAGCTTTTCTCCAGGGAGAGATATTACATCGGTGAACTGTTATTATGTTTACCTGACACAACGGCACCTATAGCTTAAATATTCTACTCGTACCACGATTGCGAATTCGAACTTAGATGGAAAAGTACCCGCTATAAATAGAAATATTAATTACAGACTACAGGACGAGTGAATTTCTCATCTTCATCTTGGCAAAACCTTTGATTTATTGAAATGTCCGCTAACCTCCAATTATCGCGTATAAAAATAAACATTAAGTACGTAGGCTATTCGAAATCGCTAGTGACCCAAACATGTTCACCTGCGTTGAGTCTGGCCATAAGCTGAAACCCGATACTTTCGTTAGGCCACTAGACCGAGAAGAGTTGCGAAAGGGAGAATTAGTGAAATCATTCGCCTGTATGGGTTCTCAGGTGTGTTTCCTAACATTTTTTTCAATATACAATGATTTTTCCCAGTGAGCGTACTTTTCTTTTAAAAATTTCCAATTATAGAAAGGCACCCGACTCGTAAAAATATTTTATTTCTTTATTTACCAATGTTCAAAAAGTCAAAATCCACATTTTCGCCATGTATCATCTGGCATCATGAGGTGAAAACGAATATTTTCGATATGGTGATTTATCAGTATGGTATTGCAGTTCGTCGTACGAGTTTAGAATTTTAGGTAGGTTATTACAAAAAATTACAATAATAAATATTCTATATTTACTCTTACCAGAACGTGTTGAAAAAGTAAGCTCTATTCGCTATCAATAAAACTGTTTTATATTTTCATTAGGTAATCTGCATGTAGGAGTTAAAGATACGTTTATAACAGTAATTGAAGTTTATAGAGCTTATAAAGTTAGGGCTGAAGTTCTTATTGTGTTTAACTTCCGTATTAATGAGCTCTTAATTACTAGACCTATTGTCAAATTTCTTTCTCTTCTTTGAGAGATAATAATTTACCGAAAATCTGCATTTATTTTTCTCGCCTTTATCATAATGTTATAGTTTACCTATATCGGGTGTCTATTCCATTCGGGTACCCTAAAGAGCCAAAATCCCAAACATAATGTTGTTAATTATAATCACATAAATACGCACACTACATGAGATTTGTATAATATAAGAAATTAAAGCTGAGAATTTTGAGATTTTTCACATTATTAACAAGGCAACCGAATGTATAATTAAAATTATTCGTATTTAAATGAATTGTCATTTTATTTTCATAATGTTATGTGCAGTACTGCCATTACTGTTTGCAACATCTAGAATGATTCGATTTAAGGCTGGTTAGTTTCGTTACTTTATCATATGTATAATCCATATTCCCATTCAACTTGTTGCATCTAACAAAACAAAGTCTATTTAAATGAGATTTTGATGATAAAAATGAAATGAAAACTGTGATAAGTGTGTTAAAGTTATTAAAAATGAATTAAAATGAATTGAAGATTTATTTATCAATATTAGCGATTTTCGTGTTCACTTCGTTCATCCAATAGGAAATACAGTGTAGCAGAAGTGGACAAGTTCATCAATGTACAAATGTATAATTAAAAGAAATGAATAACAAATTGATATCATAATGCACAACTAATAAAAAATTACGTGAAACATTCTTCATTAATCAACAGTGAGAAGAACAGAAAACAAAAAATATTCGATTTTAATTTCTTATCATGTTATCAAATATCACAGTCGCATTACATCATTGTTACCAACTCATAATATGAGAAAATCTAGCAGGGAATTTAGCGCTCAAGGGTACCCGAATTGAATAGACACACGGTATGCGCATATTAATCTTTCTTCTCTATAAAGAGAGGATCGAAGAAAAATTTATGAGAGCCTTTTGCTTATGAATCTTTATTTTTTATTTTAAAAAGTTTGAAATTTAATCTAATAGAAAAAGTAATTTCAGCTCAAAATATTAATTAGATTGAAAAATAATTTTTTTGCAATCTAATTTTTGTGTATTTTTAATTTTAGAATTAAGATTAAAATTATGGTCATAAAAAAATCAGTGTAATGAAATAAAGAAATTTTAAATATAAAACTAAAAATTACAAAATGAAACATCCCATTAAAAATTTTACATCTTCCAAATTTTGACAAGGTCAAATTTGATTAGTTAATCAATTGTTATCAAATTGTTTTCGATTTTATATAATTCGATCAAAAATTATATTCAATTTGATGTTATCTCATTAAATTAGATTTTCATACAAAATTTTCACTGTTCATAATTTTGATACAATTGCATAAGAGCAGATATAAAAATTTTCATCAGGATGATATTTTCAGCTGAATTTTTCAGTGATTAGGATTGTACTTTTTGTAGAAGAGAATGAGATAAGATCAGATATTTCATTCTGTAATTTTAGTTTTTATTATTTATATTTTTTTATACTATGAAATTGATGTTTTTTCTATATTGATTTCTATTTGAAAATATAAAATATGCCGAAAATGCTAATTATAACTTTAAAAAAAAAAAAATTTAATTCAAATATAAATCCTTAGGTAAGTATCACATCTGAAATGTCTGATATCTGCGTTGAGGTAGACTGAGAAAAAAAGTTATTAAATTTTTTTTTTTCGTTTGAAAATTAATATTTAAATTTATTTTGTTTTTTACAGCTCTTAAAGATGTGTATTCAAATTTTCGTGAAGAAATTTTAGAATCTTTCCACAGTTTTAAGATCATATAATTTATAATGTCGACTATTTATTGTTGACCAAAATTCAAAAAAAAATCCATTAACAATTAAGTAACAATGTTTTCCATTCTTTTTCTTTTTAGGGCTAATGCAATCCATATAATAATATTTTCGTGTCTCTAGCCCCGTATCTGTACATGGCACGTTATTAATAAAAAAAATAAAACACAATAAAAAGTAAGTAAAATTGAAAAAGTTAATTTGGAATTTGTTTCCTCCACAACTTGTTTTAGCGCTTAGAAATAACATTTTAAGAAGTAGAATACCTAAATTTTTCAAATTTCTATCAATAAAATGAAAAAAAAAATTTAGCTTTAAAACTCCGAAGAAAGTTGAAAATTGTTTATGAAAATTTCTACTCATTTTAGGCTTACAGAAATCAACATTTTTCGTATTTACTTTCAAAAAATCGTAAAAAAAATTGCTTTTTTTTATTCACCTTATCCTATGCATAATAAAATACGTATATAAAAGTCGAGATCTGCGTGGTCCTGTCAGAAAATTTTTATGACTCAAGATTTGCATTCAATACAAACCTCCTTTTTTGAATTGCGCGTATACGTAAACTTTGAATCAAAAATTTTAAATTTCAGTCTTTAATTTCGATTTTAATATCATAGCCAGAGTGATTTTTTAGAGTGCAGGGAACAGCCTAAGCAACATTAATTGTGTAGTTTTTGTCATTTCTTCGTCTTAAAATTAAATAAATAATAATCACACCACCTAAGAGTAATAACTGCTGATTTCGATTCTTTTCAGTTCTCAATTTATTGAGATCCACTATAATTAATTATTTTATGATAAATCATTCGTCTAATTTCTTTTATTAATTATGGCAACATTTCATCCTACGCTTGAGTAAATATGCGGTTTTTTAACATTTCTACGAGACAGTACTTGTTTATCGTAATTTATTGCGAGAAGGTCTTGTAATCATAATTTAAAATTCGGTACAGCTAAATTCCCAAGAGTGGGACACCAAAAAATGATAATGGTAGTAGTAAATTTATTATATGAAAATCACTATAATATGCTGAAGCAAAAGGGGAAGGAGACGGTTCCATAATGGAAATAAAAACCGTGTGTTCAAATTCGAATTTTTTGGAAATTTTGATCGCAGTAATAGTAATTTGTTTTCCACGGTATATTCTTGTTAACTTATTGATAAAAATAATGTTCCGATGAAATAAGCAAAATAATTATGTAATATTTTAGTTAAATATTTCAATATAAATTAATTCAAATAATTATGTTAATGAAGTTTTCAGTTTATGTTGAAAACATTGATTTTAATTAAATTCTCTCCAATTACCTCCTCAAACAAATATTATAACGATATAAATAATAACAAATTAATACAAATTTTGGTTGTAAATTTCAAAAGCTAACATTTGAAAAAATCTGTTTCCAAGTTCATTGACATTGAACTTGATGCTGTCGAGGAAGGATTGTAATAACATGTGATTTAACATGTTCGGTTGCGATTGAGAGGAATAAAACTGATTACAGGTGTTTCATGTGCTCGATAAATCATTTACAATAAAAAAATCGACGCGACGTGAAGTCTTTATCGATTATGATATTAGTCGACGCTTATAAAATCCATCGCTCACCGAGCAACAATGGTTGAACTATTTGGAAGAATTTTTTTCGTTACCATACTTGAGTAGATTAAGAAGTAGGTGAAGGCTATTTTAAACGGAAAAAATTTTACTTTGAATGTTTTAGAAAATGATATCGGTCAAAGTCATATAATGCATGAACACTGGCATACTCAAGGGGGCTTTTGGGCTTTAGCCCCCAAAAAAACCTTGTTCAAAAATCTATGTTCAATGTATAGGAGAAAAAAATCTGATTTTTCAAAACTATGCTTGCCTATTATACCAAGTAGTACTAGTGGTAAAATATACTCAATTGTTTCCAGTAAAATTCGTTTGAATTTTTCTCTTCAAATTTCTACAGTCCAAGAAAATAGTTACATATAAATATAAAATTGAGTTCAAGTCTCCCGCCTTATTATTATTTTTTTTTTTAAATTCTAGCCAAGACCAAAAAGTTCTGATTGCATCAATGTGTATGAGTACTCATCATTGCATTTGTTGTGCAATTTGGATATTTGATAAAAAGTTATCCCATATAAATAAAATATTTATTTATTCACATTATCTTTCTCCTACTTCTATTCTACATCAGCATTTCAGCAGAAGAGTCAAGTTAAGCCGCATTAAATTTTTTCAAATGTCAATAAATGCATTTGCTCAGATACATGGAAGAATGAAGGAATTAATAAGAAATTTTGGTATGATTTGATCGTTCACAATGGTGGATAAATATCAAATTAATAAAGATTTACGAATAATTTACATATATGGCATCAAAAATATGAACATAATTTTAACCTAATCTTTTAAATTAGAAAAATTATTCTCTAGGTTTTTTTAAACAGTTTCTTTCTCATATTCTGATGCAATTTTTAAGCGAAAATAATTTACGTTTGACGTAAAACTAAAATCGCATGTACGTTGTAGGAGGTGGGTGATCCTTTTAGAAAATATAATTTTTCCGGACTATTGTAGTTGATGGGCGATCAAATTATTAATAAAATACCGGCGTTAGAGAACGTATCTTCGTTCGTATTTTATTTGATCTTTCGAAAGGTATTTCAATTTGTTTTTTATCATGTAAAGGTGTCGTTTTGAATTCATTTCGTTCGCACCGTCGATTTTATTTACAAAAAAAAAGAATCGTGTAGGTTATGCTTTTGACTGGATATTAAGTGGGTACGTATAATTCTTCTAAATATTCGAAAAATGTTTTCCAGCAATGCGAACATTTTTGCAAATATCGATGAAAAAATGTGTATTAAAAATAAGTAAAGCGAACGCGTGTGACAATACAATGATACTTGGAAAAAGCGAAAATCTCAAGCTGTATAGCGGTAGGTATAATGGAAAATTTTTTACCAGACATTTAAGCTGCAAAATAAACAGTCATAGTAATAAACTCGTAAGTCGTAACGAACAACACTTTAAAATAGGAAAAATAATTAATCCGATATGTAAAATAAATTAAAGCTTACTATTTGTGCTCATCGGTAAAGTAAACAAAAATCACTGTAAGATATCGAAATTTGCACGCCACTATTATCGATCACTGACCGCAACTGATCAACGATTCAAAACAATTGCTCAGTTTTAAATACTTTCCCTGCTAATCTCGCGGATCGCGCAAGGTAAACGAGTTTTCGGTATTATCATCAAAAAACACCGCGTTCATTCTAAATCTCCAGTTGCATGTGTGTCTACCTGTATGTGTATTTTTTCTTTTCATTCGCGTAAAAAAGGTGGAGAGATCATGTACCCCCAACAAGTAACTTTCCTTCAACATGTTGCAGATCCATGTTACGCGCGCACATAACGCAGTGTCGGGTTATGCTGTGGATCATTAAACTATATATTTTTTGTTGTAATTATTCGTACTTTTATTGCCTTTATCATCAAAGGATAGAATGAGAAACGATTTTATCACATGATGAAGTCGTGCTCGATGTTTTTTTTTTTTATTTATTTTTTCCTCTTTTATTCGTTCAAGCATGAAGAGTTTATTAAAGTGGAGAAAAATATTGAAATACAAAAAGTCTGGTTTTTAATAGGGTGAAGGGCTTAGTTCGCATGGTATATATTGAGCAAGTTTTTGTTTTCATGTAGGGAATTTATACATAAATAAAATGTAAATTTAAGTTAATGTTTGGTATCAAAAATCGGAAAATTAATGTAGTTTTCAAATATGCACAGTCTTCCATGTATTATGCTAGACCAATAACTATTATAGGGACTTCAAAAATGATGCCAGTTGTATTTACAATGGTTATTTTCCCAATGAGAGTAATAAAAACAAAAATCAAGTGGTAATGTAATTTAAAAAAAATATATATTCGATAATGCATAGCTATTTTCAATTTTTTCGTAGGCGTATACTAATATAGGTGTATACATTGCACTATAAATCGCGAAAAGTCATCTCAATGGTACTCATTTTGTTTCTGTATTGCCAATAGGCATTACAAAAACATTGCACTCAGTGTAATGGCGTAAATAGCACCTCCGCTGACTAAGCAATGCTTTCGGACGCAGAGCTCAAGAGGGCGCAAACAAAATCCCGATAACAAAAAAAAAAGGGTAAGCGGCCATGCCGCATTACTGAAGCTGAGTTTTTAATTGGGACTTATTCAGGTTAGTAAATTGCGTTGCTACCCTCTTCATGTCTATACACAGTGGCGTAGCTACAGGTGGGCCAGCGTGGGCGTGGGCCCACGTAAAAATTTTTGGGCCCACGCGTGTGCCCACGCAAAAATTTTAAGGTTTTGAAGATTAAAAATCAGAATAAAGACTGAAGAGAAATCACAATTTACTACCATTTGACAGCTGATTATGAAATTCTTAGATTTTCTTGAAATCTATAAATTTGCGTTTTGGGGAACCTACAATTTATGTGTGATAGCCATTACCATTCCAGTATCAAGCGCAGCATGTGAGAGAACATTCTCGTGTATGCGGCTTTTAAAAACGTATATCCGCAGCGTAGTGTCAGACGAGCGATTGATAAACCTGGCATTGTTATTTATTGAGAAACAAAAAACGAAAAATCTGGATTTGGAAATGGTGGTTGAGCGCTTAACATCCCGACATCAGAACCGTAGAATTATTTTATTTCAAGTTTATATTTTTCTTGTTACATTCTGTACCAAGTACCTAATAAAAAAGCAAGTGAAATTACGTAGAATGTGAATTAGTGTTTAAAATTCGCTAACAAAAAAATTGACGACCCCCCCCCCACACACACACACACACACAATAAAGGTCTCGGGGAATCATTTTCTTTTTATTGTATACCTATACCTTGTGCCCACTTTGTGCCCACCAAAAAAAAAATCCTGGCTACGCCACTGTCTATACAGGCCACACCCAATACTGAGTCTAAAAACTCACTACCCTATACTTTCACAAACCACTTAAGAAGTTGAATGTTTAAAAACAAATGTACGAGTAGTATTTCCTGCCGTGTAATAATCATATGAACACATATTTTACAAATTATAGCTATTTGAGGCTCCTCAAATTATCCTCAAATTTTTACGATCCGCCATTTTCGATCCATTTTGACACAAATTTAAGTAATCATATTTTAGTCATTGACTAATATCACAAACGAAGTTTAAACTTTCTTAGGTCAATATGGTGATGAAATACGAGTATGAAGATTCATGAAATTTCCTGCAACGATTTCCCCTTCATAGCAGTTTTTTGCTATAACTTCTCTCCAAATTCACTTAGGAAGCTAAAATTATGATAGGTTAGTCACTTGGACTCATGTCATCATGTGATGCCCCAATAAAAAAATTTCGATCTCTCGTACACCCCCACCACATTTTGAGTTTGATAACCCTTCTTTCTCCCCTGCCACATTATGTGTGGAGGTGAATTGGGGATATAGTATACTTCTTATCCTCAATAATAATATGAGTTCATATAAATTACATTTTTACTAATTTGAGGTTCCTCAAGCTCTACTCAAATTTTAATAATTCGCCATTTTGGATCCATTTTGACCCAAATTCAAGAAGTCATATTTTGGTCATTAACTAACCTCACATACGAAATTTCACTTTTCCAGGTGGATTTGGTGAGGAGAAATGGTAGATTTATGAAATTTCCTGCTGCAATTTACCCTCCATAGCCATTTTTTGCTCTAACAACCCTCCAAATCAACTTGGAAACCTAAAATTGGAACAAGTTTGTCGCTTGAGCTCATTTTATCGCATGACTACACAATAAAAATTTCACCACCACTCGGCTACCCCCTCCCCCCATATTTTGAGGTCGATAATCCCTCTTTTTCCCCTCCAACATCATTTATGGAGGTGAATTGGAGATATAATATACTTCTTATTCCCAATAATTATATGAGTTCATATTAATTGCATCTTCACCAATTTGAGGATCCTCAAGCTCTACTCAAAATTTGATAATCCGCCATTTTGGATCTAATTTGACCCAAATTCAAGACGTCATATTCTTATCATCGACTAACCCCTCATACGAAGTTTGACCTTTTTAAGTTGGTTTGGTGAGGAGATATCGAAGATTCAAGAAATTTGTAGCTCAAAACTTCCTCAAAAAGCCATTTTTTACTCTATCTCCCCTCCAAGGCCTTAGGAAATCGAAATTTGGATATGTTGATGTCCGTGACTCACTTTTTCATATATAATCGAAAACAAAGAATTTTTTATTTATACACTATAGTTAAAATATTCTTCACTAATTCACTTCTTGTAATGAAGCAAAACTTTATTTAAATTTTCAGCGATTAAAAATCGACACAAATTAATTTCATTCCGAATCTAAACAGCCAGAACAAATTTCTTCAAAGCAGGCATAGTCAAGACAAATTATGAAAAAAGTGAGGAAATTTATAGCAAGGTTTTTTGGTTGAAATGTGTTTATAAAGAAGCCATTAGTTGCCTCTAGAAATCCATGAGCGCTAAATCGTATACTTGAGGGTGCAAAGTCCTCCAAATTTTTATTTTTGCTCAAAATCTCTGAAAATAAAAGATTTTGAAATATGGATAAAATTTTTAATATGAAGATATCAAACGTGACCCACTCCGAGGAAAAGAAAGCTAGTCCCAAAAAGAAAAATTTAATTAGAAGTTTCGAATTATTTCATTTATTATAATCATATCATTTATTATTTCCTGAAGAGAATTGAGATTCCTCTGCAGTAGGTAGTATTTTTCCGAAATTTATTAAAAATCTTTTTCGTGTACACATTTTCATCCTCCATGACAAATCTATGACTTACAATAATTTAAAAAATTTTTTAAAATTTGATTTTGATTTCGTATCGTTCTTGTAATGCAAATAAAATGACCATGCTTATTGCCGTTGCATGTATAGATGTGCCACTTCTAATGACAATAATTCCATTTACCACGTGGAGACTAGAGCCTTCGAGAGGCGATTGTTTTTTAATGTACTGTGAGATACGGTTCTGAATTTTTAATGCGAAATTCGCGTCTAATAACGCGCTAATCTCGGACTTCATAACGTTAAATTGACCATGACCTTTTATCTGGAATCCGAATGTAATTCTCCACATTCTAAGTCGAAGGCATTGCAAAGTATTCAGCTCTTCACTCATTGTGTATAGCTGTAGAACATATAAATATTAATTTATATTTTTAAATTAACAAGCTTTTCCTTATCATCACTGCTAATACCTAATAACTTGGTATTATGTAGAAGAACCGCGAATATTAGCAGGTGTATACCGCCTATGTCAGTGTAATAAACCGGTGATAATTAACTACTTAGCGATTCTTGTAACATTTAATCATACCGGCATAATCTTAGTACAATTGTACCAAACAAATAGCTGAGTTACCATCTAATTACGTAAATATCAATATTCGTTGGAGGTCTCATGCGCTTCGAGTACAATGTACTTAATCATACGTAAATATAATTTTTTAATTTATCACACATACTTCAAAATGGGAAAAAATTTCAAGTAAGTTACAAGAAGCATAAGAAGAAATATATTTATAGGGAAGCGATAGACCATCTGAAGCTATTACATCTGTCAAGTTTATTTAATTTAATTCATTTACCATTCTTCGAGCAAATCGACGCCACCATTGCGTAAAACTTTCTATTTTCAAATACCATTTCATGAATTTACGGGTTGCCGGTAAATGGACGTTAACTTTGCTGCACTAAGAATACTTGTTACGCCTGTTTATCAACGCGGCTAGTTCCTACAACTAATTTTTAATGCAAATGTGAATCGTCTATCTGTGTGGATGTGTTTAGACTTATGACCTTTCTTCCTTTGAAATGTTGTTGAAAATAGTCGATGAACAATTGTACATGTTTATAAAAACGTATATAATTATTATTTTTTAGTCGAGTTTTTAATCAAAACGATAGATATTACAGGCTACCTGATTTGAGAAAAGGGTTTTCAAATCTTTGCGTTTCAGACCATTTATAATCATCTGGCAAATGTCCAACCTTTCAGTATATATGTATCGAGTTATGTATGGAAGTTGGATTCACCTTAAAGAATCGTTTTAGGAGCTATTTGGCATGCAGCAAATAGGTACCTAATTGTTATTTTTTCATCTTATACATGAAAGGAATACACTAAATCAATGATTAGACCAGAAGCTATGACAGAAAATTCAATTACAAGTATATGTGAGAGTCGACTCCATGCTTCAAAAAGGCAGTTGTAAATTGGCTCTATGAGAAAGTGAATACCTACCTTTTATTGAGCTGTATATTTAAATATACATTTATAGAGAAAATTGGCTCCTCGATTTTAAGTACACCATTGAAAAGAGCGCACCTTGGCGAAACAAATCCATGATTTGTGAAAGTCAACTCCATATATGGTTTTCATTGCCACATGGAGTCGACTTATAACTGCTTTTTTACGCGGCGAGAACTGACTTTTATGTGTAATGGTAACTATTTCCTCCCCCCATCGCACGTAGCGCCCACGGATATTCGTGAAATTCGCTCAAAATTTGGCGAGAGACTTTTCTTTGAAATGCATAGAAGATACTTTTTGTTTTTTCGATAAAATACAAAATGGCGGATTACTCAAATTTTTAAGAGAGCTGGAAAAGGGGCAAATCCCTCAATTTTTTTGTTTTTGATCTCATATGAAAGAGTGAGTTACGGACATCAACATATCCAAATTTCAGTTTCCCAAGTGAGTTTGGAGGGGAGATAGAGCAAAAAATGACTTTTTGGGGAAGTTTTGAGCTACAAATTTCTTGAATCTTCCATATCTCCTCACCAAACCAACTTAGAAAAATCAAACTTCGTATGAGGGGTTAGTCGATGATAAGAATATGACGTCTTGAATTTGGGTCAAATTAGATCCAAAATGGCGGATTATCAAATTTTGAGTAGAGCTTGAGGATCCTCAAATTGGTGAAGATGCAATTAATATGAACTCATATAATAATTGGGAATAAGAAGTATATTATATCTCCAATTCATCTCCATAAATGATGTTAGAGTGGAAAAAGAGGGATTATCGACCTCAAAATATGGGGGGAGGGGGGTAGCCGAGTGGTGGTGAAATTTTTATTGTGGAGTCATGCGATAAAATGAGCTCAAGCGACAAACTTGTTCCAATTTTAGCTTTTCAAGTTGATTTGGAGGGTTGTTAGAGCAAAAAATGGCTATGGAGGGCAAATTGCAGTAGGAAATTTCATAAATCTACCATTTCTCCTCACCAAATCCACCTGGAAAAGTGAAATTTCGTATGTGAGGTTAGTTAATGACCAAAATATGAATTCTTGAATTTGGGTCAAAATGGATCCAAAATAGCGAATTATTAAAATTTGAGTAGAGCTTGAGGAACCTCAAATTAGTAAAAATGTAATTTATATGAACTCATATGATTATTGGGGATAAGAAGTATACTATATCCTCAATTCACTTCCATACATGTTGTTGGCGGGGAGGAGGAAGGATTATTGACCTCAAAATGTGGTGGTGGTATATTAGAGGTCAAAAATTATCTTAGAGATGGAACTTACGTAATTTTTTCAAACCTTCCTCGGTCAGCTAGATTCCCCATTTTCTAAAATTTACCTTCTCATTCGATTTAGGGGGAGTGTTGTTGAAGGGGAAATCATTGCAAGAAATTTCACGAATCTTCCTTATCGAGCTAGAAAGGTCAAACTTAGATTAAATAATGACCAGAATATGACCTTTTAAATTTGAGTCAGAATGCATCCAAAATGGCGGATTGTAAAAATTTGATGGTAGGAAATACTACAGTTGTTCTAAATTCAACTTCGCATGTGGTTTTGTATAATATGATAGGGTAGGGATTTTCATACTATATTGGGTGTGACCTGTAGGCATGTCTAAGGGGTTAGCAATGTTATTTGCAAACCTGAACTAGCTCTAATTAAAAACTCAGCTTCAATAATACAGCATGGCTGCTTACTTTTTTTTTTAACGTACGAAGAATTTTTTAAAGTAAGGGAAACAAAATCGTATAATGTAAATAATAGGTAAAGAAATAGGTATACCATAGAACTGCGCGTAACGAATGTACCGGAAAGTTCACGGGCATACTTCATTTATTTTTATGAGCGCAATCCAATTAAATTTTTTTGATAAATATCCACAACGAACTAAGAATGCACATTGTTGCATAAACATTTATCACGATGAGAGGTTCAACAGGTGTAACGTGTGACATCATAAATTGCCGGTTTCCTTTTCGAGAATTAATTGCGAGAGTGTTTAATATCTTTATCAATTATAGCTGCATTTCGACATATTATCTCAATTGTCTACCTGAACTTCAATCTAAAATATGAGCAGTCGAATGTTTAATTAAAAATAAGGCAATTTTGATGATATGTGTGATATCACACATTTGTAAGCTTTCTCAATGACGTATAATGTACGAATAAATTGCCTACTCTTTGACAGGTATCGTAATTTATTACTAATTAGGTGTTTCACCAGCCAACTGTCTTCTCGTGTAAATATAAATAAGATACTTGTTATTGATTTGTTCATCGGAGTGATCGCTTTAAAATATTCTAAGATTGATTATTCGAATTAATTTTGTTTACTTAAGTGGTAACTTTACTAATATTAATCTACGAGTAATTTACTATTATAATAAATAATACCTAATATTATTTTTCATGAATTTATCATATTCGTTTTTATTACTTATGGCAATACTTTCACAGGTGGGAGGGTGTTTTAACGTACCAATACCCGGTACACTACCGGAATTTTTCTGCCCCCACCCAACCCGTTTGAAAAAAAAACTTCTTGGTATCCCTCAGAAAAATAAAAACAACATGTTGAAAAAAATGTGTTCGAAGGTTACAATAAGTACAACAAGAATAAACGTCAAAAAAGTTGAACATTTTATATCAAAAGTTTAACTTAGTTGTTTAAATCTTCTTTGGATGAGCTACTGAACTGCGAAAAGCATTCATCTCTGGATGAACTTGTTTACTTTCTACAAGTGGCAAAATTTGAACCTGTCCTGCAATAACTGA
The DNA here is from genome assembly GCA_009761765.1 of Phenacoccus solenopsis. NCBI lineage: Eukaryota > Metazoa > Arthropoda > Insecta > Hemiptera > Pseudococcidae > Phenacoccus > Phenacoccus solenopsis. The sequence goes on along the minus strand of CM019753.1, from coordinate 27,235,979 downwards.
AAAATGTTAAAAATAAAACGGCCCCTCTCCTTGTCACTGAGGGGTTTGGAGGAGGAACTGATGATGACTTTCTTACCTATGGGACAAAACTAACTTGTAAAAAAAAGAGCGAAATCGAAAACCATTAGGGTCAAAAATCATTACTCCAGTATTTCAAATAGAGTAAAAAATCTGCAAACAATTCTTCTTGACATTACATGAGCATTTAATAAAAGCTTTGACAAAATTTTGGCTGATATTAACACATATCTCTTTTGGAAACAAAATATGTGGAAAGAAAAAATGCCTTATTTACCATATGACCACAAATGGTCAGAAACGTACAGCCAAATCGGAAAGACTGCAATAACCATCTTTTTTATGAGAAAGTCAACTAAGTAAACTATTTAGTGGACATGAAGATGTCAACAGAATAAGCAGAATCGATGCAACGAGCCTATTGTGGGAGGAAGGATGACATCAGGAAGTAAAGGAATAAGAAACAATTCCATCGATTTATTTTTTTAAAATTGTAATTAAATTTTTAGCGTGTGGAATGTTTTAAATAAGATTTTCTTATTTAAATAATTTAATAATGGGAATAATTATTATAAAAACAATAAAATATGTTTTTTTTTTAATTTTTCAACTTTTTATTTTTAGTTGAGATAAGGAGAGAAAGAGAGAAAGGAGATGCAGATGCTATCGTTTGCCATTACTTCGTTTCCCATTTATTAGATTAGCTCCTATCGAAGATCATGTGCACAGTGGACTACCTAAGGGTTTGCGCCCAGTCATGCTCCCTAATTAGATACTTTAATGAACTGTTCTACTTAAACCCGCCTCCTACGATAAGGTTGCAGATGGCGCTCAACGTGGGGCATCATATATATATAACTTTTCAAAAAATTTTCGTTACCTTCGGCTTTCTATTCATTGAGGTACTCGATCTCTATAGATTTGAAACTTAACAGTTTCAAGTGATTAAGCTTGCACATGTGTTTGGAATTGAATTTCTTCGTAAAGTTCAATCTTGTAAATTGCATAATTTTTCATGCTCAATTTGTGTCCAACTAAAGTTGTTTTCTTGAAGTACTTATCATAATAGAAGAATTTTCAGTTTTGAATAGCATCTGGAAGCCGATGCTTTTTGGTTCATCTAAAAAAATCTGAGCCCGAGGCAACTTATGCCTTTTTGCTCTCTCTTGGCGAACCTGCCTATGTTGAACTTTTCTTCGAATATTTCATTTCTCTAATTTTTCGTTTAATGTAACAAAAGTGCTCAAGTTTGAGAAATTATATTTAAAAAATTATTTTCGACGTTGAAAAATCGAGTCTCGCATTAAAACGAGCCTAATAAGGGGTAGATAAAATAAGCATTCGTTTTAAACGGTTACTGCGACGAAAAAACATTTTTAATACGATAAACGTAATTACCGCTGAAAATTTAACCTCAGATGTATCACTTTTATCGAAATAAATTATTCCTTTTCGGTAGGCATTGAAGAAGTTTTTGTTTTAATTCAAAAGTATTTTAAATATTTTTAAATACGTAATCGTTAGATTCGAAAATAAAGTGTAAGCAGTGGTTAGTTGCCTAGCTAGTTTGGATGTGACTTCTTACTAGAAAATGATGTCGTTACGACGGTTTCTAGTTACGTTATAAATACACGTGCACTTTTTTTTTGCTGTTGTTGAAACTCGCCTATAAGTGATATATGTGTCCTATTGAACTATTATGTATACTTTCACGTTGTTGTGGAAACTTACCCACAAAGCGGTATTCACTTAGATGGTAGCATAGATAAAATTAACGCGTTAATTTTGAAGCGCGCTCGAGCGCAAATTAATTATTATTATCAAAGATTTGTACACCTATACGATGAAAATAGTCGGTACGTTAAGTTCATCGTTTATAGTTTTGTGTAACAATTAAAAGAAAATTAACGAGTTCCTGATACTTTAATTAAATTTGAATTATCACTGAAATATTCGCATCGAATCGAATTAATGGGGAAATCATTTCAACCACTTGGGTATCAGCTATTTATTTATTTATTTCCATTCCATAGTTATACTTATAAATATATTAGTGGATGCATTGATAGATATTGATTGGATGCTATATGTACGTACCCATCATATATAGTTGCAAATGATAAATAATACATGTGAAATGTCGCGTTTATATTGTCATTTGATTATCAATAGTTTCAAGATGTTATGTTATAATTTAATATTTAGGGAAGTTGATCTTTTAACGTATAACAAGTATAATTGTTTGCCGTAGAGTGCAGGTAATAGTTGATGAAATGTGAGTTATCAGACTGTAAACTTGACTTATAAATTACTAGTAATTTGTTCGAGCAGTGAACTATATTTCACATCTACATACTGCATCAAAGTAAAACAGCAGCCTACTTCTCGCTCTTACCTATATGAAAAACAAAACTACATTTAATATGTCTTGAATTATTATTCACTTTTGCAGTATTTAATTCAATAAATTATGATTTCGAGAGTAATAATATATATTATGAATTATATCTAATTTCATTGTCATTTAGATCTCCTTCAATGAAGCTAAAAAACACGTATAAGTACCCCAATAATATGTTGAAAATAGCTCTCGAGACCTATTGGACACCTAGCATTCACTATCCCTGGTGGTTTTTTAGATTCCTTGGTTTAACAGTCCGGAACATTTGAGAAATAATCAAATTTTGGTTTCAATATGACTTTTCGAAGGGGAGAATGCCATAGTAGTAATTTTTATTTAGAAGTGGAATGTTATATATTTTTATTTTCAACATTTCTAAGGTTTGCTGGATGTAGTAGTCGTAATTGTTGATAAGTTTTTAAAATTTATGTGCTACTATTTGGTGATAATCATCGATATATTTTGTAATCATCAATAAAATAAGCTCGCAAATAAACCAAATTCATGCTATTTTTAATTAAAAAAAAAAAAAAAAAAAAACTTCATAATATCGTCAAATGAAACTTGAAATTCAGCCCACAATTTCTCAAATGAAGGAAAGCAATACCTTCATAATTATCAGTAAAATTCATATTTCGTTATGCTACCAGTATGGAATTACGTAATCTTTGTAAGATTTGCCTTCAGCATTGATATAGACAGTTTATTTCACGTGCAAAAAAGCAATCATATTTGAGAAGAATTGAGAGAATAAAATCTGATACGAAATTTTCCATTCTGAGATACGTATTATGTTACTTTCTGCCTTCATCTGTGGGAGGAGCAACTTATACGGCATTCAAAACCAGTCAATTGTGGATAAATTTAAAAATAACAATAGCTAATAGGTCTTCATAAAATTCAACGTATTGCCATTCTGTGGCTCTAATTTGAAGTAAAAGTCCTAATTTCAAGGTTAAATTGACATATTATGTTTTTAATGAGACAGTAGGTAATTTATTCAATTTTCAAATAATATTTTAGTAGTATGTATTATACATGATTTTGGGACTGTTTTTTTTTCTTTTTCAGTAATCATACTTTACACGAGCGCAACGTAAGGAATCACACTTGTGCTATCGAATCAGATACACAAATAATCTACCATAAAATTGATTTTTAATATTTTTATAAAAATCTAGAAACCAAGTCATATCTTAATTAAACTACTTTTTTTCATTGCTCAGCGCCTTTTTTTTAGTAATCATACTCTGTATGAGCTCAAATCTAAACTTTTAGTTAATAATGAACGATAACCAGAACAGAATTAAATTATATTTTGAACAAATAAACCAAAACAAAATCGAACAGAACGAGATGGAGCGAAAGGGAACAGAATGGAATAAAATCACAAAAAAAAGAAGTGAAGGTGAACTGAACTGAAGAGATCAGTTCTTTTGATTTTTGAAGACCGGTGTAAAACTGTAAATGCGTTATTACGCAAATTTTCATACTTCTGATAGTTTATTAAGTAGATGTTTTCATTCTCTCTTGATGTTTCTCAACAACAATGAAGGAAACCGAACAAAATAGAACAGAACAGAACGGAACGGAACAGAACAGAACGGAACGGAATGGAACGGAACGGAATGGAATGGAATGGAATGGAATAGAATAGAATGGAATTGAATAGAATGAATAGAATAGAATAGAATGGAATAGAATGGAATAGAACGGAATAGAATGGAATAGAATAGAATAGAATGGAATAGAATGGAACGAAATGGAACCGAATGGAACGGAACGGAACGACCAAACCAAACTGCATTTTATGTACTTGAGGATACTTCGCTACCATCTTAATTTGTGAATGGTATTGTATTCTTTTCCACCCATACATTTTTCATCTGTGTAAAACTCCTTTGTTGCTTTGCAGTATTTATTAGTGAAGCGCCTGAAACGCAAAAGTTAAAGTTAAAAGTAATCGAGAAGAAAAAATTCCACAGTGTCGAATAAGTTGCACTGTTCTTGAATTGAAGGCAAAGAATAGAGATTTTGTGTCGAAGAAGTTGCATGCATTTGGATTAAAGGTATAACATTTCGTAATCGGCGCTCTAATCTAAAAGTAGGCAAATTGTTTGACACATAATCGGACAACTTGAGTGACTACAAAAAACTCTTCAAAGAAGTCGAAATTTCTCATTGTCGAATAAATTGCTTAGAGAATTTTATGCTATACAAGTTACTAACCTTCAAATTGAAGACATAAAATTTTCTACTCTACTTTTTCAACGCAAACATAGGCAATTTATCCAACATGAATATTTAACGAAAGGTGAAATTCCTCTTTTTGGAATAAGTTTTCAGCTTTTGAATTTGTAAGCATAAAATCAAGATTTTGCGCTGATTATTGATCTGATTGATCTCGTACATTTTTCGATACCTCGAAGATTCCAAATAAACTTTAAATGTGTGCTTTTCGACAAATTCTAGGGCAATGACAACGAACCTAGCATTATAGTTTGGTAAGAAATCATACTTAGGTATTTTCTAAAATAGAATTTTATAGACAGAAATTTCAATTACTGGAACAGCGGAATCTTAAATTGGACAGTTTTTACATACTCGTAAAAGGATAACCAAGTGGCATTTCAAAATTGCTTCAGTTTAAGGGAACCAACTATCATTTTAATCTATTAGGAATGGGGGATTGGTGTTCAATCACTATGCTCATTGAAGTTCGAATTTTTCAAGGTGGTATCATTTACTGTCTTAAATGTTTTGATTTAGATTTCAAATTGCATAGAAATTATAGGAGAACTAAAAACTTAAGTTTTTGATTTTTAAAATTTTGAATTTCCTCACGTAGTCCTCTTTATATAAAATCTTACGAATTGAAGATCTGCGACGTCTAGTTAATCGAAAAGCTTCTGAGGTCTGACGTTAGATTCAAACTCTGCAGCCTCAAGTTGAACTGAGATTACTGCTAAAACCTTTTTCAAGATGTAAAACTGATTTTCGACGACAGATTGCGTTGTAGAAGTTTTTTCCGATGACATTATTTTATTAAGGAATTTTTGATAAGAGTTTAAAATATAGTCCGTGCCAGATTGAAAATAAAGCCCATCTATGGAACGCACGAACATCCACATCCGATGGCTAAGTAACATCATTGTAATACGAGTCGACCCGAGTGACCGAATATGAACTATCGCATTTCACACAGTTTCTTTCGAATAAACTACATTTTTCTCACCTGCTCCACTTTGAGAGAACAACAATTTACTGCATATCAGAACCTGATTACCAAACTTAAATTTATACCAAGAACAAGTCATCATATAATGAAAAAAAAAACAACGAAATTTTTTTCTTCATTTATTACCAACAGCGTTTAAAAACAAACTTTTTATTTTCATTCATCCTCTCCAGAAAAATGAAAATTATCTAAAATAGACATAGTATCAAAAAGATACAATTATTTAATGCAATGAACACGAGTACGAGTTGACTTGCGAACTCGCAGTCTTTCATAGCTAAAAATTTTTCTCACAATCATCGGAGACACATTCAAGCAAAAAAAAAAAATTCATTAAAAATTAATTCAACAAATTCCACCATCTTACAGTTATCATCAAACTTACACAATTATCGCGACCATTTCCTTCATTTATTATCGTATAAAGTACATAGACTAGGTATTTTCACATGATTATCTTTTTTCCAGAACAAAAAAAAAATAATAAATAAATAATTTGATCTTCAAACCAGAAAAAATGTTCTTCAAATCACAATAAGAAAAGAGTACATAAACAAAAATTAATAAATAGGTAATATCCTTCACAAATAGTGATTTGTGTACTACGAAAATCGGCTTCGCTTACCTAAAATACAATCATTAACGGGATATGCGACATAAAAATGTATTCTTAATAAAGAAGAAAAAAAAAATGAACAGCAAAGAAAGAAGAAGAAAAAAAGAACGGCTATAACGAAAACAAATTTTACTAACTTTACAATGGAATGGTTATTTCATACGTTACATTTTTCCTTTTTGGTAAACGAAAAATACGCATTTGACGTTACGTTAACGCAGTTAACCATTTTAAAATTACGCACTCTAGCGAAGCCCACAAAACAAAACTTCCAAGGCTTTATAAAAACGAAAGATCCAATTAGCAACTACAAAATCCTCCAAAATTATTCTACTGTTTAACGAGTGAACAGAAGAAAGAAAAAAACACAATAAATTAATACATAAAAAGGATCATCAAATATTATAGCGATGGTAACGAGACGGTAAATGGAAAAAATGCGTCTGCTTAGCTCTGCGATCACTCGTTGATTCACATATGATGATAAAAAAGAAACAGGATAAACTTAGAAAATTTTCGTTTCCGAAAATTATAAAATTGTCTACGACAAAAAATTCGATTTCTGAAAATTAAACTTTGCGAATCGCGTAACATTAAATTAATCTTAAAATACACGTCGTTAAAAAAAAATCGATAACGATTTATCCTTAAAACAGTTTTTTTTTTCAACATTCATAAATTGTAAATTAAAAAATACGTAAATTACAATAAAGCATGATCCGAATTCGAACTTAAAATTCTAAAAAACACAAGCCAAATAACGAATTTTATTCAAAATGAAAAATTGCCATTTCGTTCGAGAAACACAATGTCACATAAAAATCCTAAATATATACAAATAATTTAATACGCATAAACAGTCTGACTTCGCGCGTTCTTTCTTCGCATTTATAAAGGAAACAAAATATACAAAAAAAAATTTCAGAAGAGAATTCACACACGCTTAAAATAAACTCAAAAGAAAAAAAAAAAAAAAACAGAAGGAAAAGAAAGAAAAAAGAATACGTTCTTTTCGTGAATATCACTTTTTCTCGCAGATTTACCTCTTAATTTTGATTTATAAACCAATGCTTTTTTTTTTTTTTTTTTTTTAAATAAACGATTTTCGCGATTTTTTCCCTTTCTCAATTACGAAATAACTTAAACTCGAAGAATTAATTAAACGTTTTCCATAAAACTAGCTACAGAAGCGAACTTATAAAATAACAACGATCAGTCTAGAAAGACAACAAACATACATCGGCAAAAATAGCTTAACAATATTTTCGTTTTACGCAGCAAACAATTTCTCTTCCCAAAATAAAAGAATTACATAACATTGAAGTCCATTTGAATACCATTTATACCATTATAGTAGCGGGTATCTGGGTACCACCACCTGAAAAATTGAATGAGGCATTATAATAAATCGTTACGTTTCAATATGCCTATTTGATTAATTCTATGAAATAAAAAATAATATTATCTAGAATAAGGAAACAAAATCGTAATACGAATTTCAAGATTCATCGTGTGAACTCGCTGCATAGCAGTTTTATACAAAAATTATATTATGTCACAGTCATATATTTATGACCGTATAAATTAATTAATAAGTAGAGATTTTCAAATCCAAGATTTTGTTTCCACTCGACAGAAAATTTCCATGTCCGGACTTGAATGTTATAAAATAAAATGAAAAGCGATAGATACGATATGTATCTACACATTAGCATTATCAGAAAGAAAAAAAATGTAAGCAGCCATGCTGCATTGCTGGAGCTGAGTTTCTAACTGGGACTTGTTCAGGTTTACAAATAACATTGATTACTAACACCTTCATTCTACAGGCCATGTCCAATATAAAGTCTAATGTTCTTACCCTATCCCCTTCCAAAACCACTTAAGAAGTTGAATTTAGAACTGTAGTATTTCTTGCCGTGTAATAATGATATAAACACATATATTACAAATCATGAGCGCTTGAGGCACCCAAATTAGCAACAAATTTTTTCAAGTCTGTACTCGTATTTGTACTCTTCACTAGTCAAAAGCAAATAGTAAAAATTTCGATATGTAACGATGTTCATTTCGCATCGATATAACCACTAATCGAAAATAAAAAGATAACCACGTAGGTGTAATCATTATTTCAAATGATGCAATAAAATTTTAAAACGTGACCAGTATACAAGAAATATGAGAGAAAGAAAATTCGATAAATTCAGATAAATAAATTTTATCGAAACGGACATTAATTTCGGAAACTTGAGATGCATACGATACATACTCCTTTGGCGTTATCATAATGTTCAACCGCGAAGAAGAAATAACATTAATTCCTTCATTCGACACAATGATGGTACATATTAAACCGAGAATACGTTTCCCTATGGAATAAGCAACTCATTATGGAATATCCCATATTATTAATCAACTTGTTATCCTTTCTCGAAACTCGAAATTACCGAACGTAAATCGAATCTTAGAATTACACAGTTGCCAAATCAACAATCTTAATTTTTCACATTATATCGTGTTAATATTCGCGTTTATTTACTTGAGAGGAAATTGTTGATAGTCTTCGGGCGAAACAGCGTTCGGTGGATGTTCTTCCGAGGCAGCAATCGGAACAGTATGAATGATACTCGGTGTTGCGGCGCAATACGGATATGTGTTGGGATGCGGACTAGCGGCTATGTACTATAACAGAAGGAAAACAATATGGTAAACTTTTTCGCGCAAATCAACTATCGATAGCTACACAGTATTAAATACAATACTGAAAAATTATAATTCTAAGTTTGCGCCACGATACTCATTCATATTTTCTCATAACTCAACAAGGCAAAGCTGCTACAATAGATACATCGTGAAGTACATACCCTTTCTATAGACGAGAAATTCTTTAATTTAATTAATTATCACGGAATAATCATTTAAATTCAAGCAAAATAAAAATAAGCAGCCATGCCGAGTTACGGAGCATGCTCAGATTTGCAGATAATGTTAATCTCTTCACACCCAATACTGAAGCAAGAATTCCCTTCAATATCATCTCTAAGTGAATACGACAAATGGAATACATCTTTGCTCCAGTAATCATATGGACTCCATATAGTCATATTAATTGAGCAGTTTTCCTTAAATTTTGACCATCTCTATTTTGGATTTCTGAATACAAACTTTATGCTTCCTTTGTGAATGTGCTGGAAATATATTGTAGATGATTGGAGAAATATCACGACTAATTTGCTCTCCAAAATCTATTTTTCACTTTCACTCACCTCCAATTCTATGTATGAGGCTTAAATTTTCAATGAATCATAATTCGAGTACACTGTATCATATGAATCGAGAATATTAAACCTATTTTGAATATGATAACTTTCATCTATTCCATTCAAAATCACCTATGAGGATTGATTAGAGATATGATATACTGTTCGCTAATAATCATATCGAGTTCATATTTATCAAGATTAATATTCATGGCTATCGTGGTTCCTAACCAGTTCTACATACGATGTTTGAGCTCTTTTAGTGGCGTGATGATTCAACAACTTTCCTTGAAACTTTTTCAAAATTCTATTATTTCCTTCGACTTCACTTCAAATTCACTTAGAAGTTGAAATTTAGAAGCATTGGTTTCCTCATTTCACTCTGTTATATAACACAGAAACTGAAAATTTCGAAGCCTCCCGTAAAATTTGAGTGCAACAAACTATTTCTAGAGGTTTTTAAAAACACGCTTTCAATAAATTTAATACGTCAATACATAAGTAGAATATTTCACTACAAGTCTTGGTGACTTGTTTCCTTTGTGTGAAAAATAATCAATCATCATAGAATAAAAATAATGATAGTTAATTCAAAACATTGAAATGGCAACCCTTTTACTTTAACAGTGTATTATTAAAAGAATAGGAGTGAAATTTCTCGGAACAGTTCGGATGAGCTCGTGATCACTTCGCTGAACTTGACTATTTCTCTTCTCATACTCTACTGATAAGAGTGTGGTAAGATAATTGATAACAGAATTTCGTATTTTTATTCTAAAAGCTTTACCAAAGTTATCGATACTTAAATGTGCTGATTGTGCTACATATTATGTTATAAGCTTTACAAAAGTTACCAATGTTTAGTCGTGCTCATTGCGATTCATCTTTCACCAGAAAAGAGAATTTGAAAACGCATATTATTAATGTGACGACAAAAAAGAAGGCAAATAGTTGATCGAGCAGAATATTATGTTGTATTTGCAATGTAAATGCAATGAGTTCCTTTGTGATTCAGCAATTATTTTCTATACATAACACTACGCTCTAAAAGTAACTACCTGTGAATTGAGTTGTGATTTATCGGTAATTTTACACACTAACGAATTTTCTTTTTATTCTTGAGTTACTTTTTTAAAATAATTTTTAATTCTAATTCTAGATTCAATTTACTCATTCTTTTTGTACTTTCTCAAGTCAGTTACGAAGTAAACTGGATAATGAGTTACTTGTTATTTCATATACCTAGGTAATATCCTTTTTTTTTTTGTTCTAGAATTCATCAATTTTTGTGAGTAGTTTTATATTATTCTAGTTCTTCATTCAATCTAATTATTCACTCAGGTTACTTCCAAGTTACAATGCTTTCATAATCACTTGATCTCATTTTCTATTTTGTTATTGTGATGATTTTACGACTGAATAAAAGTTTGATACATTTTTATCAATTAAGTTATAAAAAGCGAATAAAAACGAGACTAATTTCAATATAGAAATAATGTAGTTTAAAACACATAAAATCAATTCGATTTCGTATTGATTTAATATTTGAATTATTATGAAAAATTATCATTTCTCTAATGAATGTAATAGTATCTAACGTAGATGTGGGAAAATTTCTATGAATTAGTCGTTGGCCGGAGATTTTGAACGAATGCAACACAGATCAGAAATTTCAACTTTGAACCAAAAAGGCATGTGAAAATTCCGAAGTTTGTTGCGAAGTGACAGACCAAAAATGAAAATATAATTCTACCTTCCTCCGAACTCTCTTTTCAAGTAAAGGGAGTCAATAACAGCTTGGTCTTTCATCAAAAAACTCGTCTAGAAGACAAAACCATCGCGCATTTCTCATCTACGTCTTTACTCTGCCATTAATTCACGTTCCTAATGCGCTTCATACAATACGTACTTAAATGAAGATGTTAATTCTGCGTATCGAGAAATGAAATTTTCTCTCCACTCTTCAAATGTTTTAATAAAAAGCGTGCGAATATTATCGTCTAATCGTGTTTTACGCATTCTAATGCGATTCTAACAGTCTCCAAATAAAACAATAAGTAAAAGGAAAAATAACTTTTAACAATACGTATCTTAATTTTTTTATCAGGTATGTTTCCACTGCACGAGAATACGCGTGATCTATAAGATGGTTGAACGAACCGTCCAGTTAATGTTCGATATATCAGGCGATAAAATAATATTACAAATAGTTCCAAGAATTTTCGACAATTTTCCACTCATTATTATGTATTCGAGTTTATTTTAATTTTTTTTATTTAAAAGAAGATTTCAACTTTCCTCGATTTGGATCATCGCTAAATTTTTTTCGATAACATACGAAAATTTCGAGAACGTTTACGCCATCAATTGTTAAAATGTCAATATTAATTTCAGATTTAATGAGCTAAAACCGTGTAAAGAAAAATTTAAAATTAGCTGGCACTCTGAATACACGCTTGTTTCAATAATCAGTCTCACTTGTCGTTTCCAATGAAAAATACGATAAATAATGGTAATGAAAGGGCAAGGTTAAAATACAAATTTTGATGGTCGAATAGTTTTTTTTTTTCATCTCAAGAATAAATATATACGAAGCAGAATGATACGAGCTTTTGGCATTTATTTTAACGTTAAAAAAATAAAAAATCTACAATTAGCATCATTATTCTGTGATAAAACTTTAACAACGAAGCACGACTGGTTAAAGTTTATTTACATATACTCACAGATCCCGGTGTGCCAAGTTGTATAGCAGAAACATGAGCAGCTAATTGTGGAATCATTGAACTATAAGTAACGGCGTTAGGATCCGCTTGCGGAACCACCTATAATCATTATTATTAATTTATTTTTACAAAAAAAAAAAAAAAGAAGCCCGATGCACCTCTAAAAATCAACTTTTTGCCGAATGATTTGAAATTAAATGCCAACGCGAAAAGCTCGTAGGAAAAAAAATTTGGAACATGAACAAAAAAACAATGGACCGTGCGTCATTAATCAACTAATTCGAAAGTAAAAAAAAAATGACTAATAAATGAAACGTAAATAATAAACAAAAAATTATTCTTGCCCTCTGTTTCATTTCGAAGCGCTATCTAGCTTACATACTACGTAGGCGTTGCGGTGAAAACGTTTCCGATATTATTGAAAAATTCGACGATAACAACGCAAGAGGTGATTTATCGTAACCATTATACCTACCTAAGTATTTTTACTTAACTCGAAAATTCCCAACACTGCGGTATTCAGTCGAATACCTTTTCGTACACGTTTAGTATTCAAGTACGGTACCGAAAATAAATACAATTAACAACAACACAAAGAAAATGCAAATCGGCCGATAGGCGAGTACCGAGCAATGTAAACATAATGAAATAGTTTTCGACTCGATTTAACAGTAGCACTCAAATTAAATTAAAATTCAAGGGTGGCCTTATTTTACGCTTATCTCCGCCGTCCTTCTAGGCTTTTCTCAGCGCACAGGTGTAATTGGACGGAAAAAAATATCGCTCGCTGAGACAATACTTACATCCATTTGTGTCATGTGTGGAGCTGGTTGAACGATATATTGCGGTACCCATTGTGTTGGTACTGAATAGCCGGCAATTGGTTGTGCGGTATTGTAATGACGAGTATATGGAGTGATAGCCGTCGCTGGAAGGATCGGCGTGGTTGCGATTCCATTCTGTTGGAATCCGCTCGCATCGTAAGTAACATGGCCTCCCTAAATAAATCAAACATTAACGTTAATATCGACCAATAATAATTTTTAGTCTACTTTCTGCGCCCAGTTTTAGTACATCGTATGTTTCCAAAGGTGTCTGAAAAAATCCGAGAAAAATTCGCTCACGGGAGCTCCAAATAGAAATATGCTACCTATATCCTCCATTTCGATTACAATCAATAAGGGTTGGGGGAACAAAAAGTAAAAATTTCGCTCTCTAAGTATTTTTTGGTAGTATTGGAAATATTGTTTTTTTTTCGATAAATAGTTCCTAGCAGATGAAAAGTATGGAATTTCCATAAACTCTGCCTTGATCAATGAAATACCAGCCTCCATGAAAGAATAAAGAGAACGTTATTAATTGACACCGCCTGAATGAATTCCATTCATGGTAAATTTGTTAAAAATACTACCATAAATGCCATATATTATGGGCATAGAAGCTACTAGCTATACAATTCTACATTTTCAACTGTCAAATACAAAATTAAACAGTTATTAATTCGTAATGAAAAAAAAGTTATAATCATTTTTTCGATTAAGTGCATTCTAATGTCGCAAACATCCCTGCTTTGATCTATAAGTGGAAATTATTATAATGAAACACAATTTATCGAAAAACGATCATAACCTTTGTCACTGGAAATTAAAAACTAATCAATTTTGTGTACGACAGCTTTTCTCATAAATGACATATTTACCTGGAAAAATGCAACACAGTTGACAAGAACTGCATTGTCATCATTAAGCAATAAATCAGAAGCATTCTATGGCATTCCGATGTGAATTACACCTCAAGTACAGAAAATTAAAAGTAAAACGAATTTCTTTTTTTTTTTTCAAGAAGTAAGCGGGCAAGGTCGCAATACCTAGTCTCTAAATAATCTCAAAAGCACGTCATAAAAATTTCAGCTCCCTGACTCAATTTTTAGACCGCACCCTCTCCCCCCACCTCACCTAAAATGAAAAAAATAGATTTAAAAAATGTTCAGAGTTTCAAAAAAACGAGTTGACAATTTAAAATTTTTTATCTTCATGAGTCATATTTTGTTGACGAAATATTGCAAAAATGTTAACTTCAATTTTTTTTTAATTTAATAGGACTAAATTGTTCTTGATTTTTTTTTCAAAAATTAACAACTTCAATGGATAATTTATTGGTTGCGTGTACAGTGAAATATCCATTTAGGATTTTTGGAACTTCATTGGCAAAATATACTTGATTTCTGTTCGAAGTTTTTAAGTATGAACTTTATGATGTTAACGCATCTCTATTGGCAACTGACAGTCCCAGTAGAGGGCGCTGTTACTGATAACGAAAAGGTGATGGTTTTAAAATAAACGTTGATGATATTATGTGATTTTCAATTAATCGTATCAAATTTCCTTTCAATGTGATGTTTTAATTATTTAATTTTCAAAAAAAGTTTTAATATGTGATACTTGAACAACACATTCAAAATTGTGACTTGTAAGTTTTAAATTCTTTGTGAAATTGTGGTGTAAACATGTCGTCTGTCACTTTAACACCACGACACTATACTAATATTCATCACTATTCACTTCAAAAGTTCAAAGTTTGATTGTTCAAACATCATTTCTTAATTTTTACCAATGAAAAGAGAAGATGCCATTTGTTATCAGTTATAACTTGACTGCTGAAGAGAGTAAAATTATATTTACAAAATTTAAAACTACTCCACGCTGGAAATTTTTTTTTCATAAAATAGAATGTTGAAAGTATTGAAAGAAAAAAAACAGCCGTCTACCTTAATTATACGATTTTTAATGAATTTTTGAAATTCATGAATTCTCCATAAGAGTGCATACATTTTGAATTACTCATCACCTTTTCGTTAATTCGTACAGTGGTCACCAGATGGCGACTTCTTTGATGTCAGTTGCCAATATACCAAGTCATTTTGAAGTAAGAATGTGACGTATTAATAAAAAGCTTTTTCCAAACTATCCTGAAATTTGTTTTTTTGAAAACTTCCAAATTTTTAAATCTTCTGACTTCCATTTTGGGCGATTTAAAAACTCTCTTAAAAAGTTCAAAACATTTATGACGTTCCTTTGAAGCCATTCAGCAACTATTGTGACCCCGTTTCCTCCAACTTTTTTGCTCACCCTAGTGGTTAACTTTAAACGAGCAATATTTTTTTTGAGCAGCACTAGCTGGTTAAGTCTACGTTTTGCGGAATCTTAGTTTACTTTTATCAAATCCTGACACATATACCGAGATGAATGGAAAAATCTCACAAAATGAAAATACACAAAAACATTTGTTTTTAAATATGTAGAAAGTGACTGTTTTGGTCTTGGGAAATATTTTATTCGAAAAAAAAAAAAAAAAACGAAATCTTTTTTGTTTAGAATTAAAAATATAAAAGTTTTGTTCCCATCAATTTTTCCTATACGTGTCATATTAACTGAGATAAATGCCAAAAACCATGTTTAAGGGGCTTTCTATTTCATATGTGACTCATACAAGAATTTGCATGGCAGAACATTTCGATATGTTTTTTACGTTTTTTTTTTTTTTTTTTGACAAATTTTACAAAAACTCAATTCTTTCGAACATTTTCGAAGATCGATAACGTTCGCTTCACATTTTTCACGTGGGCTAGTACCTCACTCATCGGGAGTGGAGTAGGGAACATTGCGTAATTTTCATTACTGAGAACACTTTACTAAAAAAAAATATACCAATGTTCCCACAGCCAAAAAAAAGTAATGGTTTTTAATAGCCGCCTTATCTCTCACTGACATAATTTGAAAACTGGGGCATAGCATATTTCAACCTGGAGCTTTCGTGAGTTCATTTTTCGGTATTACTTTTCAACTACCCTTGAACTGGGAAAGTTCACGTTCTAGAGTACTTTTTAACCTACAGAAAATAGACAATTAATCTTTCGCTAATTCTAAACAAAGTTTTGGGATTCGGCGGTATTGGTGTTTTTTCATCGAATACGAATTTGAATAAAATATCAATAAACATCGGCCATAATGTCGACTATTTAATCATTCTTCTGTGTACTCGAACACGAAATAAGAATACCGATTCATAACAGTTCGCGACTCACGAGACATCTCAAATCAATCATCATTTCGACCACATAACCACCATGCAACCGATATTCAACGTGTAATTTATATTCAACCTGCATAGCGGTTATATCCGTTGTAAAAAGCGTACACTAACTTCGCCCAGCATTTAATTGGTATCGATAGCGTAAAAGTATAAATGAAAAATCACCCAACCGAGTCCCAATACGTTTGAAAAAAAGTTGTATGAGAAAAAAAAACCATTCGAAATAATACTTCTGCGTCGAGCCATAGTCTTACATCTGCTTTATGTAAGCGCCTTTTGGGTCCTCCGTCGGCGAATTTTATTAATAATGGTTCTTTCGCGCCCGGTACGATGGTGCCGTTCAAATTCTGTATTATTTTTTCGCATTTATCTTTAGTTTCCATTCTGAAATGAAATAAACACGTATAATACTTTTATTAATTAAATATACTCGAGCGTCTAATTAATCTTACGAGTTATTTTAATTACACGCGATGAATGGTCGATACGAACGTTTAACGTTCAAGGATACTGATTAGAAAGGTGCAACGCTTTTTGCATTCGAATAACAGCCAACCTATCCGATGGATTTTTTTTTTTACGCGTTTAACCTGTATGCTATCAACGGTACGTAAATAACAGTAGAGCGCATTGGTGAAATAGCAACAGTTTTTTCTTTCCTTACCTTCCCCCTCTTCCATATATTTATCTACAATTCTACACACAGTTTTACTAATAAGGTAACTGCACGATTGAAGTTTAATTTGTACGTTGTTAAAGTAAACGCAATAATGTACAAGAAAATAAGAAACGGCTAGTCAGCTAGCCATAAGCTAGTAGCTAACGAAAATCCATTCTTCACTTTTATTTACCGCGTATTTCTCTATAAATGAATAAACTACTCGATCGTTCGAGTATTTTGTTTTTTAAACCACAAAAATTACTCTTCAAAGTTCCTCACAGATCGATAATTCAACCCTTTTGACCTGCATTACAAATGACATAATATTTTTCTAATATGCAACGAACAGCTAAAAGAAATCCAAAGCTTTTCGAAAACTTACAAAAAAATTTCATACAGATGAAAAAATAAATAGGTTCATGCAAACCGCTACCTACCTAGCAAAGCCGACGCCTTTACTCATATTCACTTCATCTCTTAATACACGAGTAGAAATCACATTTCCATACGTTGATAACAGAGTTTCTAAGTCGTTTTCTTTATAATTCAAAGGAAGATTTGCGAAGTACAAATTAGTGGGATCTTGTTCTTGATGTTGCTGCAAAAAAAAACAGAGCAATGTTCAAGCGAAATGCGAATACAGATAAAAAAACACCAAACAAACGAGTATACCCTGCGGAAGAAACGTTTTCGGATTTTTAAAGCGAATAGAAAACACGTGAGGAAAAAATGTATGAATAATAGTACGCTCAAGAAATGTCTAGTCCTCCATGTTAGAATCAGTATTTACTAGAATAGATTTTTTTTTTGAAAATTTAACGATTAATCTAAATCTAGATTTTCTTGCGAGAAACATGGCCATAAAGATTTTCAATTAAATATTTGTATATATTTTTCTTTAATAAAGGGAATGTAAAAATATTTCGCAAGAACTAATGTACATTGTATGTACTCCATCTTCGATTCCGTCGTACAATGTTTGTGTATTGTATTCCAATATATCATGTGAGTTCTAATACACAATTTAAAAAATCTTATAATAATCAGCTCATCCTTGATGTAATTCGACTGCGAGGGGAAAGACAGGACTGGGAGCCACATCAATCGGTATGTAGTTGGCAGATCATGTAGTACGTTAAACGTATTTTACTCACGAGGCAATATTTATACTCAGGTAGGTGTGTATCTTAAGGGTGAAAGGAAGGGGATTGAGACCTCCATAGGGTCATAATTACGTTGGTATGTGGTCACAAGTCGTCATATATGCATTTTTCATTCATATAACTGGATCAATTAAAATGGAGTCCTTAAAGTACCAAATTTCACACCTCTAATCTCCCACCTACGGGTCGTAGGGAAAAAACATCCATATGAAGTTGTAGGAAATTTAGCGTAGAACAAAATTGTGCTGAAATATTTTTGCTCTACGATCCAATCCTGAGAAGATATAACGAAAAAACTGATTTTCATGGAATTGCAACCTTCTTGTGAATTACGCTCATCAACTTTATTGTTGCACCCAAGTGGAAGTTTCGCTGGGTGCCACCTTCCTATCCACCCCTCCCCCCCACCAAAGGGATTTTTGGCAGGAGAACTGCTCCTTGACCAAATCTGCACCGTGCGCCATCTTTTCGGTGGATTCTCATCTAACTTCCTCGAAGTGAGGAATTTGAAAAAGGTGGATTTGATAGTATACTGTTTATCCCCAGCAATCATATTACTCGTAGTTCAAATTTTAACGATCTGAAGCTTCTCAGGCCTTGCCCTAAATTTTGGCCATCCACCATTTTGTACGCATTTTGACACAAATTCAAAACTTAATTTTTCTACGTTGACCTGCTGAGGTCGTATGGAAGATTCAAGAAATGTTATGATTCACAACCTTCCTCGCTTTTTTTTCAAATCAAGTAAGCCGTAATAGCTACCTTTTTTTAAACCTCTTTCGGAGGGGAAATTGTTGCAGGAAATTTCATGAATCTTTCATATCTCGTCACCAAATCGAACTAGAAAGGTCAAACTTTGTGTGTAGAATTAGTTGATGACCAAAATATGACCTTTTGAATTCAGATCAAAATCAGGCTCGGATCCAGCAGGTGAGTCACCGAGAAAGTCTCGGTGGGCCGCGAAGTAATTGGGTCAACTGAGGTAAAAATTGGGCGACTGTAATTTTCAAACTTTGATTAAAAAAAAAAATTCTATAAATCATAATTTAAAAAATGAAAGAAAAAATTGGACCGATTAATACTAAATGGACCATTGAAAATGAAATTTCTCGGTGGGCCGCTAAATTTCCCTAATTTTGGATACAACCCTGATCAAAATGGATCTAAAATGGCGGATCTTAAGAATTTGATGATAATTTCATGAGCCTCAAGTAGGTATCATTTGAGAAATATATGTTCATAATGAAATTATAATTATTGCATGCCAAAAAATACTACATTTTTTCCAAGTTTAACCTCTTAAGTGATTTTAGAAAGGGCAGGGGTGGGGCTTTTGGACTTGTACTGGGCGTGGCCTGTAGACATAAAGAACCAGCAATATTATTTATAAATCTTAACAGATCCTAGTTAAAAACTCAGTTCCAGTAATGCAACACGGCTGCTTACGCTTTTATTTCCATTATTAAGCGAGTTTTTCCATTTTTAGGGTAATTTTTTTCATTAAATGACATGCTGATTTTTCAACTCCAACGTGCCACCCCTAAATTTGCTTTTTTTTACTTTAGGTATTTTTGAGATATAATTTTTTTTCCAACGAAAATGAATAATATCAAGGATTAGAAACTTGAAATTCAAAATGAGTGAAAGTTGAACCACCCTGAATTGCACCCAATTTTACTATCTGACTTCAACATTGAATTTAGATCAATTCATTTAATAATTTCACTTTTAATTGAATTTAAAGATATGAGATATTTTTTACTTCATTTTTACTAAATTTTAATTTTCTTTACATCATGTCCAAACTTCAAAGATCAAAACAATGAAAATGATATTTTTATTTTTTGACATACTATGTGTACTATCATTGAAGTCAGAGACGCCTGCCAAATGAAATTTTTACATTTTTTGCAAGTTGTGAAAAAGGGCTAATACGTGTAACTGTAGAATGAAACTGGGTATTTGTGACAGTGAAGCTGAGTTTTTGTACCCGAGGCAACGCAGCAACAAGTTAAATTTGAGATGAGAATTTATATGCATTATTCGTTTTTGTACAATTTATAATTTACCATTAAATTAATCGATATTTTTATGACTGAAGCTATAGAAATGAAATTACTCTTGATTAAAGAATATCATCTTCAACTCTTACGGATTTCACGATAATTTTCACCTACTTTTCATCGTTTAAGGATTCCCACAGTGTAAGGTTTTCAAACTAAATAATATTAAATTTAAGCAATCTCTAAAGAATGAAAATGAAACAGAAGCCATCTTTCTTATTCCAAAGGAAGTTTGGCTAAATTACCGAGTAGAGTGAGGACTATTGTAGGAATTTCAATACATTTATCACTTGTTTGGAGCTATTGTCAAAGATGAGTTCTATTTGAGCTTAGGAAAAATTAATATTTCTTTAGTAGTAGATTTAATTCATTCTGTTGAGATATGAATATGAGTAATTGTGATAGGGGCAATAGAACTTACAAGTGATACATGAGAATATGGGTTTTTTGTTCAGCAGGTAGGCATGAGTGAGAAAAGAGAGGCCAGAATGAATACAAAGTCGTAATAACTTCGTCTCTATGGTTGAGACAGCCTGGGATAGTTCCATGGTTCTATTATCGTGAGGATGAACTTTATTAGATTCAGGAATTTTAGTCATTTAATTCTTGGAAGATGCTTCAAATGCGTTTTTTTGGTCATTGCTTCAAATTCGCGAAGAGAAATCGTAATATTTGGGATAAATGACATATTATAGAGAGAATGTTTTGTGGTGAGGTCTGCGATTTAATTTTCATCTTTGATACAACCTTAAGATCTATTAAATAAGGAAAAATCAACAATTGGATTTTTTTCTGATTTCATAACAATCAAATACAACCAATGGGCGTCAAAAATTTAAGTTAATAAATTTTTTATTTTATTTTTTTAAATTCCTTAAATTTTTCTATTTTGATCCCAATGCGAAGAAAATAAAAATTGACCTCTGGGTGAGAATTTTTCAAGCATACTATTGACATACCTCAAGCACTTTTAATTCACTGATTTTCCGCCTTCAAAAATAAATATACAAGCCTTTAGAATACAAAACACAAACGTACTACCTATGATAAGTCAATTGACAATATTCGCAAACAGCTGATGGAAAATATTGAAAATATATTTCTCAAATATGCGTTAAAAAATGTCACTCTGAATCATGTATGTTGTAATTTTTGTCACAATTTATAAACTTTTTCATCTGTTTACCAAGTACATTCGCCAACGCAAAGACGAACGTGGGTGAATACGTGAAAAAGTCTTATAAAAGGCGTGATTAGACTTAAACCGCACAAAAGAAAACCCACAGCGAAAAGTTTTCAGCCGTCTAATTCCGCTCATTTACCGACGTCGAAATTTTCCACGTAGACGATCTTAGTCATTTAGCGTTCTATTATATCGCTGAAGCAGGTACACAAATTGCACGGATTAGCCTAAGTCCGCGCTCTATACAGGCGAGAATTATATAACTTGACAAATCAACAACTTACATTAGCTGTTCTACGGATTATTGAAGAAATGCCAACTTTAGCCATTTGCGCTTGGATTCCTTTGGCTTGTAAACCTTTAACGGCGTTTTCAGCGCATTTATCGTTTTCGAAGTCCACGAATCCATAACCTGCGGGCAAAATATCAAAGTATTAGATAACCGAGAAGATACGGTGTTTCGATTTTTGAATAGTATCAAAACTCGTTGGCTCGTTAAATCGAAATTTCCTTCGACCTTTCGTTCAGTCCAATTTAAACGAATGGATGCGAGGGCTAAATCAGCCTCGTGAATATTCCTACGATATGTTACGCTCAATACTTGTCGTTTTGATTGCAATTTAATTTTCAATTCTAAACATTAGGTACAGCCGATGTTAACGAAGTCTATGTAGTCACAATCGAAATCTCTTTGGCTCTATTTTGAACTATTTCTAATCACTGCCGTTTCGAACCATCGAACACATTTCATTCAAGCACACAATCCAGCAGACTGTAATAGTCTTCGTATCTTTTAAAATTCGTCTAAAAATTAATTCCCATCAAGACCTTGTAAGTTCGGCATTAGCACTAAACTTTCGAAAACTTCCAACTCGCAAGACTACAACACAAAAAATACAATCCGCGCTTCGCTTCGTCTATTTCCTCGGAATATGTCTAAATCGATTTTATTTCGCCAACTCGTTACGCAGCGAATTTTTCGCCGTCCATTTGAAGAATACAACGCGTCGATGAAACTATTCCATATAATGTCAAACTTTTCGCTTCGAAATGTTTTTAAATTTTTAACGAAACTGAAACCGTCTTCAGTCCATTGAAGACTTTTGTATTGTACTCGTAAACGAGCGCTTTTACTCCATTCTCCTACGTATATAAAACGCATTTCACTAAATAATACGCATTAAGCCGAAAGCTTTTCTCAATTAACATAACCTCTGTGCATTTCTTTAGCAACTTGAAGAAAGAATTAGAATTTCATTGTACGCCGGTTCTTTTATATAAATTAAAATTTTCTCGCTAAAATTAACCCGCGTAAAATCCATTTAGCTAACGGTACGATGTAGAAAAATAATTAAGCGTTTTTATAACACTTTATACACCTAACTAAGCGAAAATATATAAGACGATAATATATTTCGCTAACTTCGCGAAACAAACAAAAAAACAAAGAAAGAAAAATTTAAATTATACGCTGTAATGGTCTGCAAACAATCATAATAAAGTTTAGTCGAATAGAGTATTCGGGATTTCTTTGAGGAAAAGTTTAATTGTATAATACAGCTGAAACTTTTGGGTTTTTTTAATAACATTTTAATTTTTTAATTGAATCGGAATTAGTGATGTTTTTGTTTCTATATAGTAAACAGAAGATACTATGTTTCCTAAGGCACGAACATTTTCAAGAGAGCAACAGATCGTGAATTTTCACTATTGCAAACAATTCCAAGAGATAAAAAATTGCTGGACAGTTAAAAATAATGAAAATGTTCAAAAAAATATATTAAAAAAATTGAAAAAAAAAATGAAAATTTTTTCTGGCAAAAGCAATAAAAAAAACATCCCAACAACGTATAAACTTTTTTGTATTCCCTACTACCCAACTACTACATCAGGAAATAATTGTTTTCAATTTATTGAACTGAAATTGTAATTTGATAAACTATTCAAATCATTGAGAAACAAAGCAATTTAAAATAAATTTATTATGATGAAGCAACCGAAAGCGAAATGTTTTTACATTGTAGTAAAAAATAGAATAAAAATTATAATATTTAATGTACATATACAAAATTGTCACCGAAATATCTTTCTCTGTACCTGATTTTATTTTAGCTTTTTATGAATAATTATTGAAACTATATGTCAAGTAAATTCTCTAAACATTATCGAATAAACTAGAATGAATCACAACAAAATATGACAGATATGAGAACCTTCATTTTGTTTTTATGCAGGAAAAACACCGAGTATTTTTTTGAATTTTTTCTGATTTATTTATAAAAAAATATTCAAACATTTGTAAAAAAAACCTCGTGTAAAAGGCGCCTGGGTAAATAACATGGTAATTTCCCATATTGCAACGAATACAAGTAGCTTCGTGTAAAAGGCACTAGCCCACTCTGATGTGCGTTGTTTACATCAACGTAGTGGGGACACGCAACGCACCTATAAATACTAGTGCAATCACCAATGCTGAGCAGTTGTGAAATAACTCTGGATTTAACGATTCAATCGTTATTTGACTTTATGTTGTGTCTTTCCCTTTTTTTGTGTAATATTTTATCATAATATTAAACGAGTTTATTTTATGTTTTTCTCTTTTTCGTGTATTCTTTCATGCGTTAAAATATTTTTATTGGTTTTATGAATTTTTTACATTCGTTAGAATTGTATGATTTAAAACATTTTGTAAAATATAATGTTTTAGGTCAGAAACAGACGTTGACCCATCAGCATTTCCAGCTATCGTAAATAATTATCGAAAATAACTTTTCCTAAAAGTCTACGCTCATCATAAATAAAATGCATTTAAATGGTTAGGTAATTTTCACAGAAAAGAGCATTATATGGACTGCATTACGCAACAATGTTCCAAGTGAAATGAGGCGCCATAGACTTGTTGATCGATCTTATTTTTGTTTTTAATGAGAAAAACTGGTAATGAATGAAATCATTCATATTATTTAAATAATTTCAAAGACAAACAAGCGAAATTTGTTCAGTTTGATTGACTGGCTTTGTTATAATTTACATTACATCAGAAACTTGATGTAGTTAAAGTTTATGGCGCCTCATTTCACTTAGAACATTGTTGCGTAATGTAGTCCATATCATAGTTTTTATATATGTTACTCGAAAACAGATGAATTATTTTCAACGATTGAGCATCTGAAATTACTGAAATGGCTGCAACAGACTATTTCAATATTATAAGTCTGAAAGCTCTTATTGTTACGATTTTCTTATATTGCACCTCCCCCCCCCCCAATACACGTAATATTTTATTGTATTTTACAAGAACAATATTTTTCATATATTATTATTCGTCCAAAAAATTTTTTTTCAATAAACTTGATGAAAATGTGTAGGTGATGACGTTACAGGAAGAAGAATTTGTTTTCTTTCGAATTAAAAAAAAAAAAATCTATAGGACTCAAAAAATACAATAAAAATGGTAATAAACAATTTTTGCCTATTTCTGAAATTGAAAAGGCTATGATAAATTGAATGTTTCAATACGCTACAATCCCTTCAATTCTGCAGGCAGGCAAAAATTATACATAACTTTTTTCGTTGTCTTTTTTATGTGCTATCGATTTCAAAAAAAACCTTTTCAAAGAACGCAAATTTTTTCTCCTATGACGTCATAACTCTACAATGCATATTGCATACACTTTTCATCAAGTTTTTTCATATAATACTTTTTTCGAATAAATAATACGCTAATAAAATGAACTGTATTTTTAAAACGCAACAAAAAAGTGATTTGCAGAAAACTCCAATTGTAAATTTTCAAAGACCTTTAAATTTTTGAAACTTCTAAGGCACTTTCCTTCAAGACACACCAAATTAATTGTAGATCACTTTTTTTTTAAACCACATTCACTTTCATTAAAAAAATGCTCATTCGCTAAAATTTTAATCTTCAAAACTCTACGATGACGTCATCATACATACAGCGCTACCTATGGAGAAAAGTAGGCATCACGACGCAATCTAGTGGTGTATAGTGATAATGAATGAAAAAATAAATGAACCAATATCGTTGGTTCAGCCCCATCTTCCATAATATCCGAATGTCCTTACAAATAAGTCCTCACCCAACCTCCATAACTGACCATGCACAGTCCATCTCAAAAGTGCAAAGCATACCTGAATCGTATCCATGATCTAAGCACGCATTGAGTGGCTTAAAAATTCCAGTATTTATAAACGCCACTATAATAATCAATAAAAAATTGAAAAAAAAAGTATGAACATTTTATTTTAAAAAAAAATTATTTTAAATGTCAAAATGAAATAAAATTCAAAATTCAATCACATAATTACAAAAAAATGCTGATTAATTTTTTCGCGTAAAAATAAAATTCAACCTAATGACATATCGTAATTCACCACATTCCTTTTTCAACATCGCTCGCCGCTTTTCGAAGAAAGATGGGAAAATTAAACACTTCGGATAGATCGATTTCGTATGAAGTTACCCGGCACGACAACCCAACCGAATGGAATTTTCGAGACACCATTTGATAAGCGTTGAAGTGCTAATTAAATAATATTTCTCGACTTCTACCCATCTAATATTACACCCAACGAAATATTCCGTCAATTTCGTCGAGTATAGAGAATTTCGCGAAAACCTTTTTCAACGATACGCCCAACTCCGGTATCGGTACTTGTTAAAATTCGTCATTAAAGAATGGCTAAATGCTTTCGTTTATCGAGCGAAAATATAAAATAAGAATCCCCCGAGTCTATTAAATTTCTCGATCGTGTTCGCAAAAAAAAAAAAAAAAGGAAAAAACTTGGACCGTTGGAAAATATCGTAAAGTACGAGAGCGGAAAATGTCTTTTGAAAACTGTTTTAAAAATCCTCTTCAATTTTCAAACTTTCCGCCGCAAAAATTTAATTAATTTTAATTCCGTTCGAAATGAGAACAAGTTCGTACTTTGTTTTATATTTTTAACAAGTTCAACGGCGGTTTGAAAACAAGTCGTAAACGTTCCGCGCAACCGATACTCCATCGTCTGCGGTCTATCATCGTGAAAATATATTCAACTTTTCGGCCTATTATGAATCGAATTTCTAATTACTTTCGTAAATATACTTCGCTCGAAGCATTGTTCCGTCGTACAAAGTAAATCAAAAACGACCCAAATTTAATGCTTAATTAAATCCAATTTCGTCGACTAACGAAAGAAATAGTCGCGTGTTCGGCGCTCGTTTCTTTCCATGGCCCAATCGATGTTCTCCGTTCGATGATTACACAGTCGAGTCGATTTAAACGAACTGATTTCTCATTATAATACACCACCAAACGCATCCTATGACATTCAATTTTCAAAATCGAACAGGTTATTTTTGGCACCGCGCGTAATATTTATTTGTATATTTAATTTACCGAATGGTCGCGTTTAAAATGAAACTCTCCTTTACATGTGAACTTCGCGTGACCGTTGTGCGCCGAAAACCCCTACGTGCTACCGAAAGTAGTTTTTTCAACCGAAAAAAAAATTACACAATCGAACGCTGTTATTTAAACACGATACGAGTCGTAATTTCCTAACGCCACACGATGGTAAAAATTCATCCACATGGGTTATAAAGTTCGCCAAACGATCCGAGCACAAACAGATTTTTCTCTGGTTTCTTAGAAATAAACTTTATTTAGATTTTCCTTTCTTTTTACCAATTATGCGTAATTAGTGCAACGAACTTTAAACGAGAATTTTTCTTTCATGCGTTATCTCGTCAATACAACAGCACGTTCGTTGATTAATTCCGAGCCTTTTTTTTTTGTAGCCAACACCAACACGTAAACGTGTGTGATTAATGCCTTAGTCACATGTTTTCGTTACGTGTATATTGTACAATGGCGGAGAAATTCGTACGAAAAAAAAAAAACACCAATCGCAATTTATGGAATTCGCGTGAAAGAAAGAAATTATCTTTCAATAAAAACCAAAAAAGCGTGAAACTAATTAATTCTTATTGATAAAATTATTACTAAGCTCATTCAAGTTGAAGAGCCCGTCAATAATAAATCCTTATTACACAGAATTACGTCGACTAATGGACACCTGATATGGATACGAATCTCCTTTACGAACATTTTTTTGGCTAGGAGTCCCATGAGTGGTGAGAGACTTCGAAAATAAATACCTAATTAAGAAAGAAACAACCCAAGCTAACTAGCACTTCGCAGTAAAATAATCCCATCGAAGATTTTCCGGTGACAAAAATTCTGGATGTCATTCTGGATAACATAAAACTCACCATCTCCGTACTCTACCTCTGGTGCTTAGCTCTTTGTGATGGATTAGGACATAATGAAAATTACTTTTTTACATTTCTTTCACGAATGGTACGTTTAACCATAAAAATGCTTTAGATGTAAAACAATTCAGATAAACTTCTTTAAAAAAAGTTATTTTTAATTTTTTATAAATTTAATGGTAGGGCGAACCTAGAGAGGTTAGATACCAATCTTGGAAAAAAAACACTCTCTCTCGACCTTCACTTCCCAAATCAAGTAGGCTGTAATAGCTGTCGATTTTTAATAAAAAAACTCATCTAAAAATTACAAGCAACGTTTAAACTTCATTCTTAGTATCACTACAACATATTTGAAAAGTTAAAATTTATATACATCACAATACTTGGGTCTCAATAGTTAACCTGTCCACGAACGTGTAGAGTGCGCTGCAGTTACCAGGAAAAAAACCAAGTCTAAAATTGAAAACAGGATAATATTCAAAAAAATACATTGGCTTTTAGGAGAACATTTTCATTTTTCACTTTTTACACAAAAACAAAAGGATTTTTTGAAATTTTAGTCATGTAATTATTTACAGAGAATTTTATACTCTTTCCAACAACGCATTTTTGACAGCTGTACCGTTTATATTTGCGAAAATATTCAATCTTAAAAAACTGCACTTTCGATAAAAATCAACTGTTTACATTTTAAAAGCAGTTTTTCTTGATAACTTGATTATTTTCCGCAGTAATGTTTGCATAAACTCACCATGTTGAACTCAATTTCGAATGTTTGAATTTCGTGTTGAAAAATCATTTTTTCTTTGTTCAAATGTAAATTATGATTTCGTAAAAAATGAATATTTTTGTAAGCTTTAGTGCTACAATCATCGAAAATACATCGTTGAAAAGAGCATAAAAATCACTATAAATAATTACATAACTAAAATTTCAAAAAATCTCTTTGTTTTTGCGGAAAAAGTGAAAAATGAAAATGCTCCTATTAGAGCCAATGTATTTTTTTAAATTTTATTTTATTTTCAACAGTTACGAATTTGTCACCAGGTGTCAGTCATTCCGAATGGACAAGTTAATCGCGTAAGTCTTCATTCTTCAACCTACTCATTTAGGAGTCTTCAAGCTTTCCTCAAATTTTACAACATCTGTCATTCTGAGTTCATTATGAGTTATGAGCCATATTAAGAAGAGTCTGTGTTTTTCAGGCTCATTTAAGGTGACATGGACGTTTCGAGAAATCTATTATAGAGCCCGAAACGAATGAACCCATTCTTACCCTTTTCAAAAACGAAATGAGAGAATTAATTTTGGATACGTTATATTTCTTGGCTTCAATAATGATAAATCGTACTGTCTGAAACTCTTTAAACTTTCTTCGAATTATGAAGCATTTTCCATTTTAAATCTATTCAAGTTCAAACATACGTTATATAAAAGTTGGTTCCTTTTCAACACACTGAGTGAGATGATATGAAGCATGAATTTGGAGGCACAATGAACTACTATTAGCCAAAGTGCACGATTTAAATGGACCTATTAGTTACTTCTCCTACCCCCCCCCCCAAATACAAATCATTCTCAAATCCGCTAAACTGTACTTGGTTAAAAATTTCTAAGAAATATGATTTTTCTGGGGTATAATTACGTTCTATTCGCAAATGTGAAGTTACATTTTTAGCTGAGTGTTTAATTGCAAACGACAGCTATTACATACCACCTAATTTGTAAAGGAGGGGGGGGGACTCCTTACATCTTTGCGTTTCAAGTCATTTGTAATCATA
This sequence comes from Phenacoccus solenopsis, assembly GCA_009761765.1. Lineage (NCBI taxonomy): Eukaryota > Metazoa > Arthropoda > Insecta > Hemiptera > Pseudococcidae > Phenacoccus > Phenacoccus solenopsis. Next base: position 27,206,500 of record CM019753.1, on the reverse strand, counting down.
TAATTACAGCGAATGTCCAATTTTTCGGTGCATAACTTACGTATATAGTGCGACCAACTGATCTTTGTACCCCTCAGCGTGAAATTCCCCACTTCTAAACAGAGTGTAATTTTTTTTTTTTTTTGGTTTTTTATGTGATAACAATCGATGAAAATCATCATAATATTTATTAATAAATTTTTAACATTTTATTTTTTCATTATAGAGTTATTATAATAACTGGTCTGGGTTCTGATTGGTCATATGTTACGCGCGTAATGACCAATCATAAGGCTAGAATGTGATAAAATGTAGGTAGTTTCATTTCTACCTTCCTAAACAATATCGTTCAGTTTCAGTGACTGAAATTCGTTTGCAATTTGAATCATCAGCTAATTTGTGTTTTTATTTTAGGAGTTAGTCGAGGTAATTTACCACATTCCAACTTGCTGATTGGTTGTTACACGCGTGACGTATGACCAATTGGAACATATACCAGTCATCATAAATACTCTATAAATTAATTTCAGTCAATTTTATCAAGAATCAGTGTTGCCAAGTGAACTAGAGTAATAGATCAAAAGTTGACTAAAGTACATAATTTTAATAAATATCGTTTAGAATGGTTGAAAAAGAAATAATTGAGTTTTTATTTCTTGATCCAACAAAAACAACGAGAGAAATTGAATTATTTGAAGTTTTTATTTTCCACAAGGGAATTTGGCGCTGAAGGGCGCAAAGATCAGTTGGTCGCACGGTATATTTCCTACTCGTGTAGAGCAAACGGGTATGGATGAAAATGGCTGGAAATTTGGTGACAGGCTCTTCGCAGAATTACGAAAAAAACTTTTGTTGTTTTTTTGATTTATATAAAAATGGCGGTTCACTCAAATTTCGAGGTGGAATGGAAAAGGGAAAAATAGCTCAAGATCTTTGTTTTCGGCATTATATGAAAGAGTGAGTGAAGGACAACAAATATATAAAATGCAATTTCCCAAGTGCATTTGGAGAGGATCCGGAGCAAAAAACGCCTTTTTGTGGAGGTTTCCAGTCATGAAATTTTTTTAATCTCCCATATCTCCTCTCTAAATCTACCAGAAAATATAAAACTTTGTATGTGGCGTTCATTCGGGACCACAATACGACGCTTCGAATTTCGGTAAAAATGGATTCAAAATAGCGATACGTCAAAATTTGAAGAAGGCTTGAGAGGATCCTCAAATAGCTTAAATTTGATAAATATGGACTCATATAATTTCCGAAGATAAGAATTATACTACACGCCAAATCCACTTTCGTATTTAAATTAAATATTAGAACAAAAACTAAAATTAAAAAATAATAATAATTATTCATTATTTAATATTTATTCATTAAATAAATTTTCATTTTAAAATAAAATTAATTTTTTGTTAATATATAAACATTTTAATTAAATCTTCAATACTATATATCCAGAGTTGGAAACCCTGAATCTCGTTTAGCATTCTCAAATCATCTATAAAATTTATTAATACAAACCTCGGCATTTATTCGTAGCTTTATCCATAATCGCTTTCGTAGATGTAATGTTTCCGTATCTGAAAGAAAAAAAATGACGAAAATTAGCCTTTCAATGAGGAAACAGCTACGATGAATATTATAAATACACATAACGAATGAAGTGATTAAACTTCTTTACAAATGGCGGAGAACCATTTGTAAACCTCTCGACGAGAAATTCGCTAGGTATAAATAATTACAACCTATTCAACGCACGAAACGACAAATGGCCGAAAAATGGCGTTTATTTTCAATTTGTCGCTGTACTTTCTCGCGTATACGCTTTCGTCTTTGAAATTAAATTGCTTCGTTAAAAATAATCATTTTTTAATTACTTAGAGTTGACGAATAATTATACAATCGTACGATAAAACAAACGAATGTGTTTAATTACTACGAACGATGTTTTTTGTATATTTCTCAAATTATTTCCTCAAACGTTTAACATTTTCTCAACAATCGCAGGTGATTTAGACTTTTACCGAGTTCCGAATTAAATAAATTTCGTCGATAAAATTCGTCGACGACTGAAACCGAAAAATGAATTTTCCACAGAAAAATAACGAAAGCCACCTAATTCCGCCTGGGCGAGTATTCGAAAAATATCTGGTCGACGTGAAATCGGACGAGCTCGATTTGAAATTACAACAGGTACTCGAATTTGGCGAAATCGTTTTCAATTTCGAGCCGCTAAATGGTCGGACGAATTTCATTTAGGTACCGGCGAACGTGTAATAAACAGCCATGGGAGCGGAAACCTACTCATATTATTTCAATTCGCATACGCGTTGATTTATCGCCGGAATGTGGCTGTGGACTTTTCAGGGCAACGTTCAAATTTAAAAGCGATGGCGTTTACGTGTTTAGTTTAAACAACGTTATTCATTTTACTCGAGCTTAATAATTCAAACGGCAGTTGCATTCGTTTGCTTATTCGTATTCGACTTCGGGCGCATAACATCTTCGCTCATTTCGATATACTTAGTTTCCGCCATTTCGCCGCTGCTACTTTCCGGCCAAATGAATTAGGCCACGTTATTAAACCGTCGTCGACTCGAGCACGGCAAAAAGAAATCGATGAAATCTTTTAAGTGTGTTTATGAACCCTCGCGTAAACTCAACGTATTTAACCCTCTAATCGTATGCACGTTGTAATAAGACGTTATAAAACTTAATAATTTAATAATACCGCAAAGAAACGGAGGGAAAAACCGAAAAAAACCTACGTAAACGCTACAATTATCCTGTAACTTTAAAATAAGGGTTATCCGCGTAAAGTTCGGTTTCTGATTCCAATTAATAAACTAACCAGCGCCCGTATCATGCTCAAGTATAATTATGTAAAATTTCGGACTTGATAAACGATCATTTTTTCGAAGCACGAAATGAAAACTAAAAAATCGATACGAAAATTTACCCGATAATTAAAGTAAAATCGGTAGTTCGGTGCCTATTTTTACGTCTGCCAATTACACGTGTCTAGATACTTTACAAAGCTTAAGCCGACGAACGTAAATTTTAGAAGGGCAGCTTTAATTTTCGATGTAACAGAATATTTAACGAGACGCTTTGAAGTTACATTCGATACATTATAAGATACGCCGCAACGTGAAAACTTCCAGTCACTACTAATTAAACTTTTGCCTCGATGAGTTACACGAGCAAGTAGTTAGGCGATGTTTACAATGGCCGTATCGTCATATCGGATACCCTTCTCGCTTGAAACCAACTAAAGCTATAAATCTAGGTAGCGAACGCCAAATGATAATCAACGAAAACTAACGAATTATTCGGTCGCGTTTTAAAGCACATCTTATAGGCGTTCCGGTAATATTTTAAAGAAGCATATGAATCGAGCAAATTACGAAGCGAACGAATTTATCATTTTTCAATTTTTAAGCAGAATTTTCAATTAACCCTCATACCGCAACATATGTCAAAAACGACATTAAATGTAAAAATTTGAATTTTCTTTCGCAACATAATGTCGAAAACCACATATTTGGGTATTTTCAAATCATTATATGTCGTTTCTGACATTATGTTGTCAATTTCTTTCTTTTTTTTTTTGAACAAGAATGTCCTTTTTGACATTATGTTGCTTTGTGAGGGTTTATAAACGATAGCTATTATAAGCAAACCTCGTATGGGGAGAATAGGGGAAGGTGGGGGTATCAAATCTTTGTCTTTTAGACTATTTTTAATTACATAACAAATATCACATTTTGGGTAGTATAGGTATGCAATTATACATCTCATTTCCACTTCGTAACGCAAATACGTGAGGATTTGAATAAACATGAGCGCCTTTTTTTTTTTTTTTTTTTTTTTTAGATTTTTGATTCGACTGAAAATGGTGGATCACTAAAATTTTGAGAAGGTTGGAGAAGAGGCAAGTACTTTAAAATCTTCGTTAGCGATTTCGCATGAAAGAGAGAGACAAGGAAAGCAGCATATTTAAATGCCAATGCCAGCTTCCTAGATGAATTACGAGGAGAGTAAAAGCTGAAAATGATTTTTTGAAAAGATTTTGAAATAAGATTTAGTGCAACAGTGTATCAAAATGTGATCACGCTTGTTGTTTACTTTTTATTTTTAAACTTTGAATTTTTATTTTGTTATTTTTTTTTATTTTTATCTGAGTGTGTACTGCGTAGTGCCGGTAAGTATTCATAAAATTGGCTCAAAATTTGGCGAGAAACTCTTCTTGAAAATACGCAAAAATACTTTTTTTGTTTTTTAGATAAATTTCAAAATGGCGGATCACTCAAATTTCAAGGAGGGCTGGAGAAAGGGAAAATAGCTCAAATTTTTCGTTTTTGATCTCATATGAAAGAGTGAGTCGCGGACACCAACATATCCAATTTTCAGCTTCCTAAGTACATTTTGAGAAAAATTGGAGCAAAAAACGTTTTTTTCGAGAAAATTTTGAGTCATGGAATTTCTTGAATCTTCTATATCTCCTCACCAAATCGACCTATAAAGGTCAAACTTTGTGCGTCTAGTTAGTTGGTGACCGGAACATGACCTCTTGAATTTGTGTCAAAACGGATCCAGAACGGGGAATTATCAAAATTTTAGTAGAGCTTGAGGAGCCTCAAATTAGTAAAAATGTAATCAATATGAACTCATACGATTATTGGGGATAATAAGTATACAATAACTCAAATTTACCTTCACACATAATATTAACTGCTTACAGCTTAAGTGGTTTTAGGAGGGATGGATGGGGTTTTAGTCTCGGTATTGTTTGTGTGCTTGAATAAAGTTGAGAACATTGTCAGCAAAATTAAACAAGCCCCAATTAAAAATTCAGCTTCAGTAATTAGTCATGGCTGCTTACGTTTAAGTATTTCATTTCTTTTTATTTCAATGTTATATTATCCATACTTTTTCTCGATAAAAATATTTTTTCATGTAATTCTTAGTAATAATAATAAAAAACAATAACAACAACAACAACAACAACAACAAAACATAAATTTTTGCTTTATATAAAAATCAACAAAAAATATTATTTTCAATCATTGAAATTTTTCGAATTATCGCGAGAATAACTGATTTTTTTCCAATGTAATTTTAAAAGAAATCATTACCAGACGAATAAAAATATATAAATTATATATTTGCATTTTTAACTACCATGGCTATTACGCCATTTCTTGGTTGAAAACTACATGAGATGAAGCAAACCAAAATTTTTTATAAAAGATAGAACAGCGCGGATTTTACAAATGTAATCAGGTGCAAGGGATGGGATGATTAGCTATTTAATGGAAAATTCTATTTCTAGAAAAGTGGGTGCAATTGTGAATTAGATGTATAACAAATAAAAGAGATGAATAACAAAACTGACAAGTAGGTGTCTATAATTCCAATGAAGAGGTACTAGTGGGTTATTTTAGCGTGGTCTCAGTAAAATCATTATTTTTTACTGTCAAAAGAAATTAACAGAAAAATTCCAAACCTAATTCTCCCCAAGCGTTGAAGATTGTCAAATTATATAAAAGCTGCAAAAGAGATGGAATCTTAGATATTTAATTTTCTAAATTTAATTCCAACCTTTGGAAAAAAATTGCCAACGATATTTTTTTATTCACACTTCGATGGGCTCATCGCGATATCGAGTGTACTCGAATCCATAGAAAAACTCGTCGATTTTTGACTCAGGTTTATAAGGATTCGTCGTCGCGATCATCGCTCTCGTTATCAGAACGTGGCTTATATTATAACTATTACAGGCAATTTTTTTCTTTGATCTGGGATGAAGAAGACCGATAATTAAATATCGAAACTTCAAAAGTGATAACAACATGAAAAAATCTAATTAACGAGTTTCATTAAGATCGTGAATCAAACAGGATAAAAGGTATTTTGAGACTTTATTGAAATGGACGAGAGGAAAAAATAGTTTTGAAATGAACCTCGGAAAAAGAGAAAAAAATTCAGTCTTTAATGTTAATTAAATCATCTGCTAAAATGAGGTCAATGTTTTGAAAACTTTGAAAATTTCAAAACATGATTATCGAGGGATTTGAATTTTTTTTGCTTTTATAAGTTACATTTTATCGTCTAGAAACTAAAATCAAGTTAAAAACTCAGCTAAAAAGTTGTATTTTGATATCGAAGCAATACAACGGGCACTAATTTATTCTTTCAAGAACGATACATTTCTCACAACTAATTGCAGGAAAATCTTCAAAGAAACCCTTGATAGAGCGTTATTTCAAGAGTTATTCAAAAAAATAAAAATAAATTTAAAAATTTAAAAATTATAAAAAATTCATATGTTTTTTTGCCAAATGTTTTTTAACTATTCATTTTTTCATTTATTCTCCCATACAACTTCTATGTACTTATTATTTTTTCATCATCACAATTACACAGTACACTCAACATGCTGGCACAAATATCACATTTTCAAGAATGAAAAATTAAAAAAAAAACTCGTATCTTTCAAATTATTTATTTCGATATCAACCTATTTGGAGGGACGTCCGTCTACTCTATTTCATAGAGGATAAATTCTTCATCCCCAAGGAAATCTTTGAAGGAACCCTACATAGGAAGATTATAAAATTTCTTTCCAATTCTTAATCTCTATCTAGTTAGAGGTCACCTATCTAATTTCATAGAGAACACATTCCTTATCACAAAAAATTTTTTAAAGGAACCCGATAAGACAATTTCAAAAGTTATTCACCAAAACTAAAAAATTCTCCATTGTTTTTAAGGTTTTTTGGCATACCTTTCTTCATATCATCCCTTCTACCGATTCTACAGTCATTACTTTTTTGTTCGGTGAAACTTTATTACATGTTCCACGAATCAGTACAAACACAATATTCGTCTCATTCGTAGTTCGTGAGATACAAATTTTCAAAATTGATATTATCATAAAAAAATCAGCGATATATTTAGCCACAAACTACCCAAGTTAATCATTTTGAAAAAATAAATAAATAAATAAAAATTCAATTTTTCAGATTTTTTTTTGATTTTTTTTATTACTCTCATTTTTTATTCATATTTTGAATTTTCTCTCATTTTTAAAATGATACAAAAAAACCTAAATGTATAAAAAAATACTTAAAAAATTTTTTCTCAATGTAATAATTTCATATCTTGCGGTTCAAAGGGGTCAATAAAAAACTAAACGCATTTTTTTCAAATAATCTCTAAAAAATTTGGAATGATTTTTTTCAACTTAATAAACAAATTCATTATGCATAGAATTTTTTTTTCAATTATTTTAAAACATTTTACAATTTTTCAAGGTTTTTTGTTTAATTGTGTTAAAAAAGTACAATGAATAAATAGAGTGGGTTCTCATGAGCGCTAATGTAAGATTGAAACTTGTAATCGAATTATAAATCCTCGAATAAATAAAAAAATTAATATTAAAAAAATTAATATTAAATAAAAAATAAAATAAAATAAATTAAAATTAATAAAAAAAATACAAAGTAAAAATTATTATATAAATTATATCAAAATATTCAATCAAAAATAAAATTATAAAATGAACTGAATAATTTCCTGAGAAACTACAATCTTCGACTTATTCGGTCAACACATAACATTCTAGAAAGTAAATTCAGTCTAGGGTAGCAAATCGATAAACTCCTCACTGAAGAAAATAATATTTTTCTCAGTAGGCAAACTAACATACATGTGTGTAATCGGAATCGTCCTACTTGTCATATGCAGATGGTGCGATCCAAACGAACCACCCAGTATACACGAAGGGCAAAATTGGCACGTCTTATCTTTTAATCGTTTGATAATTTTCTGTTTTCTAGATGATATACACTTAACATTTTTTTATTTATATATCGCTATCGACGATAATGTAATCCAAAAATATCGCTCAGTTTTTATTTCTTTCGCGATGAAACTTGATACCAAATGTTTAACTTGAAGTATTCGATCAATCGAAAACATTCTTTGATAATGAATAACAACTGATACTCTACGCATATACTACAGTCGAGTTTTGAGTAAACACCGTTTAATCATTAAGTAACTGCTCATGTCACATTGGAGTGAGGAAAATATTAATATTATCGAGTATTTATTCAGTATCGTAGATTCATTTTTTATTCATTCGTCAACTCGTATTTCTAGTTATTATCAATATTTCAATTCATATCCGCTACTACATCGACCACGAATAATTCGCTTCTTCGTCTTATAATGTACTCTAACGATTCAGAAATTTCCGAGCTCAAAATTTGAGAGCTAGAGTAATTTCAGAATACAACCACCGAGCCATTTTAAAATAGGAGAATACGAACATCAGTAGCCATTTTCACTATACCTCCATTCTGTTCAATTATCGAAGCTGAATAAAGACGTTGAAAAAAAATTATAATCGAGTTATTACAAGTAATTAATACTGAGAAACGAACCTAATTTAATTTTCATTTTAAATAAAGAAAATAAACGGAATAAAATTACGCCAAGCGAGTCGCTTCCAATGAAAGACGATTAATTGATGAAGGTTGAGGAGGCGTTTTAAAGGAGCTTCGTCGTTGAGAAAAAAAAACAACCTACGTCTTACGCAGAAAACCCATCAAACGTATTTTTTTGCTGGCTAAAGCTTTGTAAAATTTACTACGGCGAGTTCGTGTAGCGTCAAATTAAGAAAAAAATGGTTTTCTCGCATCGATTGTTTAAAGCGGCTAACACCGGTATAGCTGATCGAATTCGTTTAGTCGTCTTGCTGAAACCGAAACAACAGTCTCGGAGAAGGTCTATGAAAAATTACAGCGGTAAAAAACCCGGTCGACTTTTCAATTTCTATAATTTTCCATCAATTGAAAAATTCACCATTTCAAAAACGTGAAAAAATCGCACACTAATCGAAAATAAAAACCAATTCATGAAGAAAGAATACACGACTCGAATTATCGAGATGTGCTTCTCTCTGGCGAACGGCTACTGTTTATTTGTGAAAATCGCCGAGTCGTTATCTATTTTTAATATGATTAGCAGAACAATGATGAGGAAACAACAGCACTCTAATTCCTACCACGTCCGAGTAACAAATCGATAGCTTTGTACGTTCTCGTGATTTTCCGTCGGCTTCACGAAAATTAATATTTCTTTTTATTTCGTCTACATTCGTCGATATTGCCTTTATTCGCAGCTCTTCTGAAATCCGGGTCATGATGCACTCCAAAAAATACTCATTTAATACCTTCACCGTCACACGTACGGCTTTACACACGACCGAAAAAAATCGCAACTATGGAAAAAAAGGAAACTACAAAATCGTTCGAACTAGTCACTTTCCACAAAAGAAAGCTCCGCTGAGTTTCGAAACTCGCGAAATACGAAGCCAGCCTCTTCGAAAGTTCCAAATGGCTTTTATCAAAGAAAAAAAAAATCAACGCCGGACGAATACTTCTCTCTAGAATCTATACGAGCTTACATAATAACGGAAAATTTTCCAGTCTACGAGAATAATGCCAGCTAGGTAATTTCGAAGATGAAAACTTCCGACATTCTGTTTCGAACAATCACGGAGGTGGAAAATTTCACTCGTTCAGGTGACGTAATTTATACCATTTTCTGACGCCATCCTTAAATCACCGAGTAAGTATTTCTCGGACACTTCATTTAAATTAAGTTTTTCACGCCTCATTAAGAGGAATTTTTTCCTACATTTTTCCACGGCACCTTATTCGTACGTAAATGACGAAAGAATCGTACTTACTGCGAACACATACTGATAAGATCCTTATCAGTGGTATTTTGCCCGAGGCCCCGGATATACAGATTTGTTTTCGATAATTCGTTGCTTTCGCCGACATTTTTAGTATTGTTGCATCCGCCAGCAGTTCCACCGTTCGTGTTTCCGTTCGCGCCGCTGGTCGATCCACCGTTCGCGCTGGCCGCGCAAGATGAATTCGCGTTAGTATTGTGAGACGAGGACATGGTGCCGCCTTGCGAACTCGAACTGCTGCTGGTATTTGCTGGTGAGGTGGCCGAGTTCACTCTTTGCTGTAATCATAAAACGAAGAAAACCATTAATCGAGATATGGAAAGGACGGTGATGGATTTAGGCACAGGCTACACAAGCAGCAAATTACTTCGCGGCGTTTACATAGAAAATGATGAAAAAATTATAACGAAATTTTTCTTTCTTTTTTTTTTTTTTCATTTCATCTCCACTCTCATGACGGTAGCGAACTTTCGATAGGTTCGAAAAACACTGAAGTGAAAATGAACGAAGTACTTCCACTATTGGACTAAAAGTCCATGAATCTAGCACGACTCGGTCTGTACACTAATGTCTTACAATTTTTTTTGTTAATGTAATAATTATGTATTTTGCGGTTCGGGCGTGTCAAAAAACTAAATGGCAATTTTGAATAGACTCTACAACATTAGAAGTTCAAACAAGTTTATTGGAATTTTTTTCGATTATTAAAAATTTTCCCCCTGTTTTGGGCATTTTTCCCTCACTTTCAGCGTGAAAGGAAAATCTCAAAAATCAGATAAATTTTTTAATGATTTTTTTTTTTTTTCAGAAAAAAAAAATTGTTTGCTTTGAATTTACTCCTATACCTTATCTACGAGTACACTTGACAAATCGAAGAAAGATCTGTAAATTTTTCTTTTTTTTCTGATCATTTCCAAGACAAACGGAATGTAATATTTTAATTTTATCAATTACTGAATTTCAGTTTGTTTTTCCCTCATAATAGGAAGCCTTTATTTCTGTGAAGGAGGGGGGAGGGGGATGAAGAAGAGCTCGAACGGTTATCTAAAAATACATACATAATTCCACATCGAAGCGACCAAATGAATTCACCTTGAGCAATAAATCGGTCACTGGGGAATAATCATTACGTCAATTTCTGACGAGGGCATCGATCTTGCGCCATTGACTACTAGGTATTGAAGTGTCAAAAGTGAAAAACAGACTATAAAGCGGATTTAGGAGATAAATACTTCTAGAATGAGCGTTCTGAAAATTATCATCGTAAGATGGATGGATAATGGCGAAGTACTACCATCAGTTCAACTAATTCTGAGAAAATGGTTATTTTGAATTGCAATTTTTAGTTCGGAAATCAATCAGCGATACGTTTAGTAAATACAATGACTGCTAAATGGAACTAAGAAATCGGTGAATTTGTTAATACGCATAATTAATTTCTAAACTAAAAATCGCAATCCAAAATTTTCAGAGTTGGCGCATGCGCAGAAGCACTGACCCTCAGACCTACTCTCTTGTCTGCTTTCCATTTTGTTATAACGTGAGGGAGAAAGGGGAAACGATATTACATAGATAACATTAAAGCTTACGGAGTTGGCGCATGCGCAGAAGCAATAGCCCTCAGACCAGCTTGCTTGCCTGTTTTTGATTTTGTTATCACGTGTGGGAGGAGGGGGAGACGATATTACATAAATTTTTTATCCATCTGTGTTCAATATTAAGCTTGAGTTTCTAATGAAAAACCAAGCTATTACAGTCTAATTTAACGAATGAGGAGGAGGCGTGAAATTTCAGATCTTTATGTTTTAGACTATATTTTACAGCCATTGAAAACCAAAGATGGATTCAAGTATTTCAAGAATTTAGGCTAGATTTTTGTGCAGCGTTGAAAGCCCTTTGCACTAAATTTTGAAACAAAACGTCATTAAATTTTTTTCGTTTTCACAAGACAGAAAAAAAAAAGATAGAAAACGGTATAAAATTGTGGAAAAAACATTGTATCAATCGTATATGCATAAAAAAATGAAATTTCAAGAAAAGTTACTCAAATAACGAAAAATATATGGAACTTGTTCAAATCAGATTTTGCGAAAAAATCAGTACCCTGAGAAAATTGCGCTCCCTATAAATCCAGTCCATCTCAAAGCGTACATAGATATGCAAAAAAAAACCTCAGAATTTGACCTACGTGCTTCTATAAATATTTTTTATGGTTCTTGATTCGACTCAAAATGGCGGCTGACTGGAATTTCTAGGAGAAATAAAGAGGCTCCAACAGTCTCTAAAAATTTTGTTCGTGACCTCATACGATGGAGTGGGCCGAGGATACTAATATATTCAAATTTCAGTCTCATAAGCAAAGCTGGAAGATACTTAGAGGAAAAACGACTTTCTGAAAGTATTTTGAATCGTGAAATTTCTTGTATCCTCTTCATGTGCTCATCAAATGCTTCTATGAAACTCTAAATTTAAATATGATCTTGCTGAGACATCACAATATATCTTCTGAAGTCTAGGTCAAAATGAACCAAAAATGGAGATTGCCTCAAAATTAGAGGGAAGTATGACGAGCCCCAAATAGGTCAAATTTGTTATCGTTGGACTTGCATGATTATTGAGATCAAGATCTATAATATTTCTTCAATCCAAACTTGCAGATAATTTTTATAAGCAATTATGACTGGTGTAAAAACCAAACATGTGATGGAAAGGTTGAAAATTATCAAATATGGTTCCACATTGTATACAATAATCTTGAAACACTGAAAAACGAATACTTCAGTCCTTTAAGTAGCTCTGAATGAAGAAACAGCTTTTAGAAGGGAATTTAGGCCATGAAATTTCTCGAATCTTGCATATCTCTCTGGCGAATGCATATAAGAAGTTCAAATTTAGCATACAAGATCAACTTGGAATCAAAGTATGACCCATTTATTTAAATCAAGATAGATCTAAAGAGATAAATACACTGAAATTTGAAGAAGACTTGAGAAGCTTCAAACGCTTGAATTTTGTGGAATGGACTCGTATATTTTTTGCGGCAGATAACTATCGTTGATCAAAATTACAACTTTTCAGATTCATTGATACTCTGCAAGTCTGAACCTGCTTTCTTTGAAAATATTTTGCTTCATTTTTTTTTTTCGTTATTCATTCGTGACAACTAAATTCTCAGCGAATTGAAATGGAGTGAGCCAGCCTATTCATAAACAAATTCAAATTACAGAAATATTAATCGCGAAATAACCAAATTACAAAATTTCTTCAGTTGTGTATCATGTTAATTTCCTATGCCCTTCGGAACTGAAAATAAACTCGCATACCGTACCTCCGATACAATTTTAATCTCTTAAGGGACCAGTTTCTTTCAAAACCGATATATTTTCGCCACACTCGGGCGAATTAAAATTTCGAACCGCATAAAATGAATTTTATATTCGAAACATCAACCAGAACGCAGTTTAATATCTCCAAATGGATACGTCATTACGAGCCTTAGCCGTCTACGATAAATCCGCTGCTTCGGTTCCGTCCCCGTAAGTACGCCGAATAGACGAATTCGAATGTAAAAACTTTTACGGCGGACTATTTAATTTTCGTGTAAAAGTGAAATGGAAAAACATACAGCGCTCGAAATGAATGCAAAGTAACGCTGTTCTCTCCGGTAATTTTACAATTCAACTTTCGCCGCTACCGCAATTTCAATACACTCGGATCAAAGTTCCTACAGTAGAATACCGATGTACCATTGTATCGCGTTGGACAAGCGGAATTTCTAAATAAAATTACGCTCGGTAGTCGCTGCGAGTTTTCTTCCGTCAGGGCGCTCGTGAATTTTACCTCGTCTAATGTACAACGAAACCACGACTCGGATGGAAATCGCCAACGAACCGTGAATAAAAATTAGATCGCTTTGGCTCAGGTATCGGTACCGTATAATTGCCATATAGTGTATAATATTTCGCCAACTAGAACTCGATCTAATATTGATTTTCGATTCTTTTTCTTAATACGATATCTTTACCGTAAACATTTACATTAAAAGATTACGAAATTATAATACACAACGTAATCGTAATCAATTTATCAATACTACCGTAACATTATACACCAGCGCACAACTTACTTATTTCCACATATCAGAAGAGATTAAAAATTAACGAATAGGATATCGAATCAACACTACGAACACGAAAATTACTTCATCAAGAAACGAAAATATTGTTAATTTTTACCCGAAAATTCACTAAGTAATTTACAATATTTTTACTATTATTTGGTACAAATCTCAAATTCAATCGAATTTCCCTGTTCTGTTGTTTATTTTCGTCGGATTGTTGTTTTCGTTTCGTTGTCAATTAATGACGTAGCGAGTGTAACTGGATAACTGAACGATCAAACAGAGAAAACCAGTCTACGTTGTTCCATAATTCGCCGCTTGGCCCGTTGTAATCTCTCTTTCGAGTTTCGACTCTTTGATACAAGATTTGTACGTATTTGTCTCTCCAGTGCACACTTTGAACCATAAAATTTACAGATCCTGAAGCTTAAACCGGAAGACATTTTGTAATATGGAAGCGAAGATGAGCAAAGAGATAAGATTTACAATAAGATGATCTTTACATTTTTAGTATCTCGATAATAATTTAATTTGGAATCATGGAGTAAGCAAAATTAAGGACAAAACACAGATCAAATTACAAATAATTTTTTTATTCTAACAAATAAACAATGAATCACTCTGTTCACGAGTTACACTTGTTTTTTTGATTTAAATTATTTTTAACATTTATTTTAATGATTTTTACTTTTTTATTTTTTTTTTATTTTTTTTTTTGAATAAAATAACATGAAAAACATTTTTTTTCTTTTCAAGAATTTCAAAATGTAACAACAATCCTGAGTATATTATTCCATAAAAGGACAAGACAATTTATATAGATTTTTTTTGAAACATGTTAACAACATTCGAACAGAAGAATACAAAACATGTAGCAGATTACAGAGGAAAAGAATGAAGGAAATTTTTAAAAAATTGAAAAAGATAAACACTGAAGGAATGCCAAAAGCTACAAACGATACATTCGATGAAACCGACCTTTTGTTATTTTTTGTCAATATTAATTAAATGAATAATCTTATTCTGATCTAAGATCATTTTATGGTAATTCTGCTCATCTCTGTTCTCAAAATCTCATCTAAATTAGTATAAATTCATCTAATACCAATAGAAAAATTAATAAATCAGTGATAATAGCAGTTTTAATTTTTACTCGTAGTTTTTTTACTTTTGGAAATAAGTTGTGCACTGTGTTACGATTTTTTGTTTTCAATAAACATAATAACTTGTGGGGAAGTAATGAAGAATTACGCACTTCAATAAAAAAAGAAGGAAAAAAAACAAAACAAAACAAAATGGGAAAGTAATGAAGAATTACCCACTTTAATAATAAAAGAAGAAAAAAATAAATAAAAAAATAAAAATAAAATAACAATGAAGAACATGTAAGGAGTTGTTATCAAGAATTGTCTTGTTTTGTTTCACGAAAACAAAAATATTTTATGACCTTTACTAACCACTAACCAAGATATATATCATTGTTATATTTTTCAGTTCCTTCGAAAGTTCATCGACTAGTGGTAAATCGAGTTTAGCAATGCGAACAAAATATTCCAGCTTTCTAGGTTGATAATATTTCTCTGATTGAAGAGGAGAATTTATTTTTTATTTTATTTATTTTAAAAACACTAAACCTTGTCCCCTGCTAGCAACATATAAAATGTTGTACTGCCTTTGAACCTCACTCAGGTCACACCACTCATACATAGCTATCTTTTCAGTAGGCAACCCGAACTCATCTTGCGGTTGTTCATTTCTTGCTTCATCATCCTGTTTATGCAGGTCTTCGAAATGCATTCAATAATCCTACTTTGTTACCTCAAATACTGAACGACAAACGTGTCATTCCTCTATCCTTTTCTTCTTTCCGACTTTCATACGGGAAATCCTTTCCAATAAAATTTAGTACTCCCGCCTCTGATTTGAAGGGCAGTTCACGGTAAGTTGAAAAAAAAAATTTTTCAATTTTTCAAAGATTAATAAATATTTTATTTCTTTACAATAAATTATTTAAAAATAATTAATTTTTTGAAAATTAATTTATTCATTAATTTTACTTAAATAAAAAAATTAAGAAAAAAGATTTTTACCACGTTGTTCTACATACTAAGACCGAAAAAATTGAAGTGCAAATTTTTTTCAGAGATCTTCAAAACAATATTTTGTGAACTTTTAGAAAAATGAATAAGATATAAATGCACGTATTCATTTCCTCACTAGCTGTATAAGCGGGTATAAATGTAAATAAAAATTTTATAAATATTATATTGGGTAATAGGTAGTTTATCTTCTCTCTCCATTGAAAGAGGTCTTCTGCGATTTTAAATTATTTTTTCAGGTCTAGCCGGTATAGAAAATTTTTTTGCAAACTAATTAATCGATATATAACACTTGAAATTAGGCGGATTACACCCTTCCTCCTACAATTCCTTCTCTATAACACTTATACAAGAATTTGCAAGCAAAATTATCATGGGAAATTTAATGTAGACTATTTTGTGAGTAAACTATTTTCCCCTTAAAATGCACCATTCATGAGAAAAATGCAAAGAACTGATTATAGGGAAATTTCAACCACAACAGGTGGGAGGGAGGGAGAGGAAAGCCTATAGGTTAAGTGTGGGGATTTTTCTGAGGTAGTTCAGGGCAACATCACAAACATGTTCCAAAAAAAAAAAAAAAAAAAAAAAAAAAAAAAAAACTTTTGATGGGAAATTCCAAATTTATCTGAGTTATACTTAATTTAATTCATATTATGTTTTCTCAACATGCAATATATTGCAACTTTCTAAAGGCTCAAAAATCAATAAAAACAATAACGTATTTCTTTTTTCACTCTTTATACAGCGAAATATCACACCAGCGTGCAAAAAAGTGTATTTTGACCTAAAAAGACTGAAAATTTTTATGAGAATCATTTTACTATATTTTTTACCTAAACTTGATTAAATTTGTGGCTTAAATACATGGGTGGGGGGGTTATATTATCATACTTAAAACCGAACTAATGATGCAATGAAATTTTCAAGATTAAAAAAACACCAAATGAATTTGTTTTGCACCATTTTAAATTTTTATATGTTAATTTTTTCATATTTTTTCAAAGAATAATAATGCGTTTTTTCAGAGGGGAAGGGGAATGTAGAATTCACAGGAGAGCACCGTATATGCGTACATAATAATGGTCTATTTTATTATAACATTTGAATGTTAACCTCTCTCCCCCCACCAACAAACTGCATTTACGCTACTGCAAAATCGCATATAGGGGAAGCGCGAAAGTAACTTGGAAAAAATTCATGAGAAATGGGGATCAGGTTTAAAATTTTCATTTATTCAGTTTATTGTATTTTCAATGGTGAAAATAATTTCGATCATTAATTTTGTTCATAATCGAGCGAATTTAAAATAAATAATCTCGTTTTAATCTCGAATCTGTGCTCAGTTTTCGAATATTTTTCGTCGAATCAATTTTCATTTTTTATTTTTGGAATT
Source organism: Phenacoccus solenopsis (assembly GCA_009761765.1). Taxonomy (NCBI): domain Eukaryota; kingdom Metazoa; phylum Arthropoda; class Insecta; order Hemiptera; family Pseudococcidae; genus Phenacoccus; species Phenacoccus solenopsis. The sequence continues at coordinate 27,189,134 of CM019753.1, read as the reverse complement.
CTGACAATCAAATGGGACTGCTGCTATATTTTATTTACTCTATATTTTATGGTAAGAAATTTGGCGCTTTGTTCGTATGGGTTGACTGTTTAGTCAGTCGTACGGCATTTGTCATTGTAATGTATTTAATTTTATTACTAAGCATGAATTCACAAAATGGTAATTATTATATAATTAATAATAATAATACATACAACATTCTCGTTAAAGGGTTTTTGTTTTATTTTTATTTTTAATTCTTCTAAAGATAATAATTATCATTTTCTTGATTATACCGATGAAAAAAAAACTAAATGCCTTCAGTGGTAGCTATAAGTACGTACATCGGTTTGTTATTTTTAGGTATTTATTTATTAATTAATTAATTCATTCATTCATTCATTCAGATGTTAAATTATTAGTATTTTAATTTTTTTTTTCGTATGAAAGAATCGATTTTTTCACTGACTTCACTACTCGCCAAAGAAACGCACAATTTGCGTACAATACAAATTCTACAACAATATAAATACCATATTTTGTTTACAATTTAGCAATTTTGTGAAATCAATTTTTTAGTCAACATTCGTTCGGTACTGTTTTTCATCAAACCGCAGCTGAATAAATCGATACAACGTTGCATAAAATTTACGTAATAATCGTTAAAATCGTAAACACCGTACAATTTATCTTTCATAATTACTAATTAAACATTAAGGCTGAAGAAGTTCTCCGAAAACCAACGAAAGAGTTATAAAATACGATTTATTTAGACAACCGAATATACTCGTTTTGCGGATAATTTCAATTTGAAAAAATGCTGCGACTGAGCAGCAATGGAATATCTTCGAAGGAATAATACTCTCGAACTACATTCATACAAACATACTCGTTTCACGTGCAAGTGCACCGAATCAGTCGCTTAATTTCTCGAACGAGTAGACGAACTGAAAACACGCTACCTTGTATTTCATACACAACCTACACACCATTACATTCACATCCATATGAGCGAGTTCGAAGTGCGATATAACTTTAAGAAGATAATACAATTACATAACACCAACTTCTCTCGGCGTTGCTTACGGTACCTACAGCTACTATATACGCCCTGCAAATAATTCTATATTATCGATTTTCACGAGAAATTCACCATTTCGCCGGTAAAACAATGAAGATGAAAGCATTTCACCGAATGAATATGCGCACACTACAAAGAGAATTTTATCTCTAAGGATGCTCCGAGAAGCGATGTTATTGTCGTGATTCTTCAAACTATCGATACAAGTATACACAGTTAATTCTGTGCACTCGATTATACACGTTGTATACGATCCCACATACGGTTTTTTTTTTCAGTTCACATATCACTCGAAGTTTCGCGAAACCGCGAATATGTTTACATATTTGCCAAAATTCGTGCATTAAAATTAATTACTTATTTAAAAGTACGTAGTCGCCGAAAGCGTCGACTAATACCGATATTAGAGGATGCACGCGTGTTTACATAAATTTACATTTCAAGCAGCCAAGTAGGTAAACGCGTGTACTACCTACGTGTACGGTTTAATAGAAATTAATACGCCACTAGCAAAACGCAACCTATCTCTGTGTATCTTCATGTACATATTTTACCTTTACGTATTACTCGAAAATATAAATAAAATTTATCGCATTTCTAAATGTAGAACCACACGCCACAGTTGAATTTTCCGTGTATACACAGTACACACACGCGCGCAGCTTACGCGATGATTCGCGCGAACAACTTGTCCACCGTACCCAGATTCGTTCAATTTCCACCATGACGTAACTCCGTCGAACTGTCGTACCGTGCATTTTAGGGAGGCGACAACAGCGAAGCAACTTTTACTGTTTTTTCGACGCTTCTCCTTCGGGGAAAAGAAACAATAAAAACGTAATGGGTCACAATTCCGGGCGAAAAACTTTATACTCGTGTACCTTTAACAACATATTCAAAAAAACAACGAAAAACGTCTTTCGCCCAACGTGATAAGACAGGTTCTCAAATGAAACCCATAAAATGCCGAGTACACGAAATTAAAAAAACTTAATTATCCGAAGGCAACGTCGTAACGACCGTATATACGCTACAACCGGTAAATGTAAGATTAGATAGGTACTCGGATAGGGAATATTTTCTTACGCGGGTAATTTTTATATATAGTACGTACAGCCGAGTTGGCGAGCGAAAAATAAAATATACCCGAGTTTCCTTCTCACGTATTTTTTTTTCGCGTCACTTTCGCAGCTGCGTTCGCCCCGGTAACTGGATATTTATTTTACTCGAAAACTCACCTTTAAATAAGCGAATTATTCATTCCTCGAATAAAAATCGAAATTTAGAAAAAAAAAACTGCTCGACTTGAAATTTCACAAATAGAATACAAACGAATGAAAAAACCTCGCATAAATTACAAATCACCGAACGTAACAGTTTTTCCACGAAATAATGATTAGGATGAAAGAAACACAATCGAAGAACAAATCTAACAACTATTCAACCTTCGATCATCTAAAACACATTTCCAAATTCAACGTAATTCGACCACCACACACGTCCATCTAAGCCACAAATGCAACGCTGTAGCGGTTCGTCGAAAAGCGACGAGAACGCGAAATTCGTGGGCTAATGTAACTGATACGGTTACCTCTTTGGCAAAAGGAAAAATTTATTATGACCTTCTACACTTAATCAAAATTCAAACTTGTTTCATTTACGCTTTCGAGTTGATACGTGTAACCTGCGCGGCGGCGGCTGCGGCCGTTCGCGGTATCGTTATTATTGTGATTTTCTTATCGAAAATCACCCGAAATATACTTCTTAATGAACGCAGATACGGATAGATTAAATTAGTGAAGAATTTCTCCGTAAGAATTACTTTCCTTTGTAGTCGCCATAATTAAGTTTCATGCGCTTTCGTCACAATACGTAATAAACATGGAAAAAATATTAACGAGTGTTTTGAGATATTCTATCGTTATTTCTCTTTTTTTTTTTTTTTCTTGAGAGACGATTCCAATGATCTGATCATCTGAGGGGAGTAACCGCGGATTTTTAGGAAGACATATTTTGAAATAATGAAAATATGTAATTCTTTTTTTATTAATCGTTTCAATTCGCGTTCTTTCTACAAATATTTTTTTTTTCTTGGCTTTTTGTACATGTCTCGAGATGTTTTGTTTTGTAGTACTATCATGAAGTTTCCTCATCAGTTGAAGCTTTTTGAATTTTTTAGTATTACTTTTAGAGTCACTTCGAGTTTAAAGTTTCTAAAAATTAAAAATTTTAAACAAAAAAAGAAAAAACTGTAATTTTTTGTTGAATCGTTTTTGAAATTTTGAAATGTAAAATTTTATGTCTTAAAGGTATGAAAAAAATTCATTGAACACTATAATTATCTCAGATAATAATTTCAATTTTTTTTTTCAATTCATTATTAAATGAAAACCCTTATAAAATAAAAAAATTACTATAAAACATAAATTAAAAATATTATTGTTTAAAAAAAAAAATGAAAAAGTTATTAATTTTATTGTTAAAAAATCATTTCCATAAAAATATAAAAAAAAAAAATTATCAACGCAAATTTCTTAATCATATGAAAAAAAAAATGTAAGCATCGGAGCTAAATTTTTAATCGGAGCTTGCTCAAATTTGCAGATCATGTTGGTAACCTCTCTGTACCCACACCCAGTGTTAAAGCTGAAAACCCTCACCTATCCCCTCCAAAAGTACCAAAAAAGTTGAATTTAGGATACCTAGCGCTTCTTGCTAACAGGCAACGGAATTAAACAAAATTTCACCCATTTGAGGCTCCTTAAGCCCACCTTAAATTTTGACGATACGCCATCTTGGAAAATATTTTGGACTAATTTCGATTCAAATTTAAGAGGTCATATTGTCCGAAATAAACCACACATTGCACCATACAAAATTTCAGCTTTTCAAGTACACTTCGTGAAGAGATAAGGACAATTCGTGAAATTTTCTGACGCGACTTCCGCCTCCAAAAACCTCTTTTCAACTTATCTTCTAAGCTCACGTAGGGAAGTGAAATTAAATATGTTGGTCATTTGGGCTAACTTAATCGCAGTGAAAATTTGTGACATTTTGTTCACCCTCTCCCCCTACATTTTGAGTAAAATAACCCCTCCTTGCCCCGCCCACAATACCTGTAAATGTGAATTTGAGAAATGGAAAATGTTTTGTCTCCAGTAATGACGATGAGGCTATACTTATTACGTTTGATGTGTTTGAGACTTCCTCGGAGCCTCCTTAAATTTTGACAATCCACATTTCAGGGTATTTGACTGATTTTTTTTTTGGTTGAAAAATCACCACTCTTTCGCTACTTTTTTCACCAACTTTTTACCAATTTTCAGAAACCTCTGAACTCAACCTTTCTAAATTTAGTTTCGTCATTTTTCTGGTTTTTAAAATATTCATGATAATTTCATTGCAATAAATTATTTTGTTACACCTCTTCTACCATCCTCAAAATCTGAGTAATTTGCCATTTGAGTCGGATCAAAAATCAAAAAACAATATCTACCATACATATTCAAATGAGATCTCTTTCATCGAACATACTTTGGGCGGGGGTGTTCAAAAAGAAAAAATTTTTCCTTTTCACGAGATTAATCAAAAATGAATTAACGCTGTTATCGATGACAAACCGAATACTCATTTATTTTGTTTTTTATAATCTTAAATAATAATAGAAATTGGGACCCTTCAGAGCAGTGGCGCGCTAGTGTCGTGTTTACATTTAATGGTATTATCAGTTCTGAAAACGGGGAATTTTTGCCGCCAGTTGTAGACTCACACAGTGAAATGTTTAAATTATTTGAAAATAAATCGAATAAATGAAATGAATGAATTGGGTTTGGCCAATTTGATACTTATTTATCATTTTGGTTTATAAATGAGATTCTTTCGCATGGTATTTATGATATTCGGATAATTGTATCACTATAGTCGTTAGTAAGTGCATAAAAATAATCATTTATTTCGTAACAATAATACTGGAATTCGATTTATCTTCACAACTGAACAAAAAATGATTAATTCTATTCAAAATAATTCAATTCAGTACCAGAATTATTAATTCATTGCCAATAATGACACTTTATCAATTATTGAAATCCCCGTTTTCAGTAGTTCATCGTTTTACCACCAGGTACCGACTATTTCGCTGAAGGATCCCAATAGTCATTTGGCCACCTGGCCAAATATTATTGAATAAAAAAAGGCGCGAAGTGACTAAAAATCGCGGGGGGGGGGCTGAGGAAATATATAAAAAGTAGGGCATTTATCATTTGACCACAAATGGTACGACAAATGGTCTGAAATGTTAAAATTCGAAGATCCCACTTCCCTCGAATTCTCTTTCCTAAATCACGTAGGCGCTACCAGCCAGCTATACTTTTTAATCAAGAACTCAGGTAAAGAAAAACCAAACAAAAAAAAAAAAAGCAAACCGTAGTATTATAGTATTACTAGGCACGTATTTGGAAAAAGGGATTCTGAAAATTCTAAAAAAATTAATTAATTATACACGCCATTAGCAGCCACTAGGTATTGTACTACATTTTTTTTTTTTTTTTATAATAATTATACTGATGAAAAGTCTTTAAGATTTTGAATTGATTTTTTCTACAAATTTTTACTACTCTACGAATATAATTATTTGATAACTGATATTTTTTTATCCACGTTAACTGAAACATGCATTAAGGCACCTATACAAAATGAGCTATGAAACACGCCATCTTGGCTTGGTTCGAGAAATGCCCGGAATTCCTCAAAATCCTACTTCGTGAAATTATGTTACTCGATGGCGGAATTTTTTTGGCATGTACATTTTGAAAGAGGTGCTCTTCGTGATCACATTCTTGCACTTTTTTTCGCATTTCTTTTCAAATTTATTTTTACGCGAATTTTTAAAAAGTATTTTCCACGAATTAGTAACACGTATAAGGCCACGTTCCTCTATCTTCTTTTTATACTCGTAAGTGAAAATCACAAAATCCTTCTGATTACATCGCTGAACTATTCATACAAGTGTAGGTAAGTTAATTAAGTTCCAATGTACACGTAGCACTGAGTTTTTAGTCACTGCTTTCCTTCTTTTCAGCTAAAATATATCAAATCACGATATAATAAATGACTCCTCCTTCCTCATAAAGAATAATCATGTACTCTTTTGAGTAAAATTTTATGAATCATCCAAATAAAAATCCGGTTACACAAATCCATCGTAAATGGCAAAAAACACTATTTACTTCACGTTTTGTCTCGTTAATAGTCACAACCGATCAAATTACGTAATTTTTTGCGTCCGACGGAGTTAAGTAGCCAGAATTTCGCCAAGGCCATGAACATTGTACGAAGTCCAAATTGACAAGTTTTTTAAAATTCGTCTATTAAAATTTTTCATATTTGGGGGACAACTGAGAATCAAAATGTATGATAACTGATAATATTTCGATTTTGAAACCACACGATCACGAAGAAAATACCCATGAGTATTTAGATAATCATTCAAATTTTTCAGAATTCAAGGTAAACGGAGATTATTAAATTTTTCAACAGAAAAAAAAGGTGTGCCAAGGACCACGTTAATAACGGTTAAAATCTATAGCTAAAAATGATTTCAGACAACGTGATCAAATGACTCCGAATATTGTGGAGAACTTAAAAATGCAACAAAATGTTGCTTTTTTTGCTGCCGGCTAAAGTGCTATTTATTTTATACAAAAATTTCTATTCGCTCGTAAATCTGATTCCCACAAACTTCGTACGACGTCATTATTCACAACTATCAACCTTAAGACTTCAGCGGTGCTTCGAGTGGATAGGTTCGTTTCACGTCTATGTTGATAACTACTCTATGGTGAAGCGAAATTATTTCATAACGTCTGAGGTAGGGTATTCCTTGAAATTGATTCTTTATATTTGATTGATATTTCACTATCGAGTTTTAATAAATTTATTTTTATGCTCATAACAAAAAAAAAAAAAAAAAAACTCGGTGGAAAAAGGGTTCGATCTACAACCCCCCCCCCTCCTTCATATTGAGAATACTATACAATTCGATACTTAGCAGAAGAAGGACCAAGATGCAATTAATTTACCACTGCAATTTGGTCCTTCTTCCATCTAGCCATCAATACACAAGTAAGGTCAGTTATTCAGGACAGACAGAATTAATTTTTGAAGACGTAGCGGATTTTTTCATTTTTTTGTAATCTTCTGACTTTTTCATTTCAAGCTTCATTCACTTTTGAATAATTTTTCATGTTTGGAAACTTCATTATTATTATTATCATACACTTTTGTTTATTTTCAAGCTCATTTTTCATTTTTCAGTGTTTTATGTTGAGGCTTTTTTCCATTTTTTAACTTCTATTTCTTTTATAATTTTTTTATTATTATTATCTTTTTTTTTTTTGAACAATTCACTTTTGGATATTTTTTTTGAACATAAAGATATTATATGTTGGAGTTTTTTTCAGAATGTCCTTATGTACGGTATAAATTGCCTAAACTGTCTTTCCTGATTACTATCTTGATACCATTCGCCTATATATTATATGAATAGGCAACTCAATCCACTCAATAAAATAATCACGTAGAATGAGAATAATAGGTACTACCCAAAAATATCAACACATCTAAATTAAATTCAATAGAAATTTGGAAATATCAATTTATATTAAAAAATTTTACAAAGGTGCTCGAGTACTTATAAACTGAAGATTTTCGCTTCTATTCATGATTTAATTTCCAAAGAAAAAAACTTACCTTTTCCTCCTTATTTTTATAATTTTATTTCAACGCCTAAATTTTCCATTTGTTTTACTTCAACAAAAGAGCTTGATAAGCGCGAGCCTTTTATTTAAAATTTAAAAGGAAAATAATACAATTATACGAATTGAAAAAAATAAAAGAAGAAAACTCTGAAAAGCTCTAGATTACTTTACTGAATGCGATTAACATTAGACGCAGCTTACGTCGAAACGATGTAAGCTTTGAGTTTTATTTATTCGTCGTTCCGGCCAAATCTGTGCTTCTTAAGGTATCTGCAGCGTGATCTTTTCATACCAAACTCTACGCGTAAATTTTCCTCGCGCTTTTTTGTCGGAATTAAACTTATTCACGCGATGGATTTTAGCCGTCATTTGTAAACGTGCTAACATTCACAACGTGATAGCAAACTTTTTGCAAAAGTTAATCCTCGAAAGTAAAAATGTAACCACACATCCCGCATATCAACGGAAGAAATTCGACGGTAAGGTGTAGCGTGAAAACTTCATCGCACCGAAATCAAATACCTGAAGCCTTAACTTTCCAAATAAAGTAGTACAGAACAATTATTACTATCGAGCTTCCGAAATAACCCAAGTCCATGTACGGTTTATCAATGGCCATCGTTTGCTTACGTGAACCGAAGCAGATTTGCATTTAAAAATAGCAAGCCGCCGGCTAATTTATTATATCATCGTTTAAATTCCATATAGAATATACATGTATACGAGACTTTTTATCAAACTCACGATAACGGTTTTATAACAACGTTGACCTTGAATTAAACCGTACACATCATCACAGCTCGCAAATACACACGCGCAACATAATACCAATGCTTATGAAGTATCGAGAGAGTACGAGTAGACTTGCTAACTTGTCGGTGTATTACCTTCGGTCGGTCGGCTACCTTTATTCCGTTTCTCTTTACTTTTTCTTCGCCGATACGGCCTCCCCCTCTCCTTATCCCTCCTGCGCTGCCTGGTCGTTTACGCGTCAATGTCATAGGAACCGAATTACGCGATATAAACCGGTGTCCGAGTGCGTTGAAACAGGTACGAGAATGGTAGTGATAAGAGATTTATTCTTTAATTTTTCATTATTTTTTGAAAAAAAAAAAAAATTCTCGCCAGTTTTTAGGACGATTACATAAGCTTGTTGGTATTTATCGCGGAGCCGAAAAAATTATTAATATTTTTTTTTTTTTTTTTTTAAACTTTACGTACACGATTCCTATATACTTTCCATGTTCATGCGATCGTATAAAAGAAAAATATTAAAAATAAATATATTCATAAATCTGGTCTGGCGCGCTATATTAGTATTACCATATGAAAAATTCGACCTCCGACTGAATTTTCACTACGCGAATCAGTGTTACCAATTTTCCAATAAATACAGTCGATAGGGTACCGATTTTCTAAATCTAATTCGAAGGACGAAGCTATTCGTACACGAAAGCGTGCGTCTGTCTATCACATTGTTCGGAATAATTATTAAAAATCTAGCCTGCAGCATTGAAGACTAAAATAATACCCAATGAAAGCAACTTACGAACTGCACGGGTTACGAAACATGCGTACGTATAGATACTGAAGTACACAATGGCGCCATTCGTTGCCAACTCGAATCAGAGTAATTAAAATGTACATAGGTACCCGTCGAATTTTTTTTTCTCATCAATAAACTCGACTATACAATATCCTATCCAATAGCCTACTTTCTGCGTAGCAAAAAGTGTTTCACAAGAACTTTTTCAATTTAAAGAACGACTGAAAAAAAATGTCATTTACTTCAAGTAGAGTGGAAAGAGTCGACGGCTCTTAAAGAGCTAAAATTTGTACTTTTTGGAAGACAAGAAGACACTCGTTTTTCGATCAAGCATTTCTCAGAGGTGAAAATCATGCGATCACCTCAAGCCCACCATTAAATGGATGAGGTATCAGTTCTCATGAAAGATGAAAAATAAATGTTATGTATCCTCAAAAATACACTGAAAAATTCGGTTTTTTATCAATTTCTCAAAAGTACCACACGGTGGTAGGGCAAGAAATTTTCCACGCAGAGGAACCAGTATCATGCCATTTTCTTTTTTGCTATGACCTCCTAACCCCCTACCCCTACTTCTACTCATTCGGAAAATAAACATAAAAAATTATATAACATAACGTCGTTGATTTCATAAAAACCTTTTATGTGCTGAAAACTAAATTTTACATGAAAATAGAGTTGACTTGTGAAATTGAAAAAATATCTAAAAAATTATCAAGATTTTTTGTACTAAACAAAGTGGAGTTTTTCCAATTGATGCACCTCGTGAAGAAGAATCCAACAAGCCAAAAAAAGCATTTTTTTAAAAAAGTCACACATGAGGTTTTTTTAATGAAATCAACGACGATAAGTATAATTTTAATTATACCGTGTGTCCCATATTGATCTTCGACTCCCTCAGCGCAAAAATCTTAAGTAACTTGAATAAGAATATTTTAGATTCGTTGTTTGGTGACAATAATTCAAGATCTCCAAGTTTTATTCAATGTTACCATGCAGCGATTCAAAAATACTTTTAATAAAGCCACTTGAGAGAGATTTTTGCGCTGAGGGTGTCGAAGATCAATTGGACGCACGGTATAGAAGTTTATTCTTTCATACTACATTAAAATTATATTTTAAATCAAAATTTCCTAGCATCAAAATTTCCCCTCCCCCCCCCTCAGCTGCTCCACTTGTACCACTCTAAATAGCATACTAAACTTTCGCTACATTCAAACTCTCGTATGAGGCTTTTGGGAGAGTAAAACTACCAAAAGAACGAATTTTCGACATTCATCCCAATTAATATGACACGCACAGAAAAAATACGTAGAAACAAAATTAATCCATTTTCAATTCTAAGTGAAAAAAATTCGTTCACTTTTTCAAAAAAATGTTCCATAATGGCAAAAAATCACTCATCATTTTTTTTTTTTTTTGATAAATTACAAAATGTTAATTTTTGTAACTGTTCCCATTTATCTCTGTGCATACGATGTCTGTATAAAATTATTTTGCTTTTGATTTCGCGCAAGAAAGATTCAGCCCATTTTTTGGCACAATACGTCGCAAGGTCAAAAAATGTTCCAGTTATATCGCTCATAATCATAACATATCATGCAAGTTTTTATTAAAATTCTGTATTTTTTTCTCAGTAAATATTAGTATCCGAAAAAAAAAAATTGTCATAGAAAACTGAATAGTTTCTTTGCTAAGACCAAAAATTTGTCAGATCTGTTAGAACATATGTGAGGATGTTAAGAAAGATCGTTGGATCATTGTTGAATATGTCGAATAATTCGAGAATATTCTATGTCGGTGATATACGTAGGATGTGACCCAATTTAATTTTGAAAAAAAAAAATATAATTTTTTTTTTCGTTTAAGTATTCCCTAAAGTCGAAAACTTCCCTTGTTTGGTTAATAAACGGCGACTTCTGATCTTCATTATTTCGGGGAGCAATTAAACGAAGAAACCATTACCAACTTTTTTACTAAAAAATGAAAACTAATATTATTTTTATATGAGTATTATTTCGTATTCAATTGGAAAAATGAAAAACCGTTAGTAAGAACTGTGTTGTTGTAATACAATAACGTGATGAATCAGAGCCATTAAATTAATAGAACATTTTGAGTAGAAAATTAAAAGTCACTTAGATCACATATACATCGAGAGCATGACATATATCTAACAAAATAATCATGTTGAAATGAACATCTTTCAAAAATAATTTCATCAGTGTTTTTTTGCCCTCGACAAGCATTTTATTCGAAAAATGAATAGAACCTTATTTGTTCAGAATTAAAAATAGATCAATTTTGTTCCTGTTCATTTTTCCAGTATGTGTCATATTAACTGAGATAAACGACAAAAACCAGTTTTTATGTAGGTTTTACCCTCTCTTCTGGCTCATACTAGAGTTTCACTGTTAGGAAACTTTCTGGGCATTATTTAGAGTGACTATTGTGACAAATTTATCAAAACCTGAATTCTTATGAACATTTTGACGGTTAATAAAGTTTATTACGTATATTAGGTCTTTCATGGTGGTTTGATAAAATAGGGGCTCGAGAGCATTGCATTATACCAGAAAGTACTTTAACACCAAACTTTGTCCTTTTAAAAGGACCCGCTCCTCAACGATTTCACTCGGAGATTGACAACATAACACATTTCAACTTGGAGCTTAAGCAAGCTTATTTTCCACTCATTACTTTTGAGGCACATTTTCGAAACTTACAGTGCAAAAAGTATACTACCAAACGATTCGAAGCACACGTAAAAATTACAAATTTCACCCCAAACCACCTCGTACGATTCACCTCAACTAGAGAATTTCTCTATCGTTTATTTGGCGGGAATAAAACCACGCACAGATGGAAATGGTAGCGCGAATGCAACCTCCATTCGTAGATCAAGGTTGAAATGGCATTTCGTAAGAGCGTATGCTTTCGTCGTTCTATTTTAAAAGTACACACAGAGCACGCGAGCACCGATGCAGTAATCCAACTTACATTATTTCTCATCCGCCACCGCCCGTTTTGCAACTCTAAAAACATTCTTCCGAGTACGAAAGGGAAAAAAAATTTCTCCCAACATACCGCAACGATATATTATACGAATGTAGGTCGACGCTGTAAAATATAGGTAAATTAAACGCTATACGCCGTAGGATTTTAGGTACTACGACTAAAAAGGTCGAAATAAAACGCCCCGTATAAATGGAGAAAATCAATTTTCCCTACTCAGCAACAGGACGAGCGTGCAGCGTTGTTGGAACTCTTCGTTCATTAATTTTTTCTTCTTCTTTTTTTTCAACTTCCAACTTAGCAGCGTTAAAGAATGTCAATCTTTCTTTAGTACTTTCATCCTGCTCTCGTTTTTCGCGTTTAGGAGGAGAATTTTTTTGGAAAATCATAATTAAGCGTTCTTTTATTATTTTCTTTTCACGGTGTCATAGCGTAAAATTTCGAAGAAAAAATGAGAAAATTAATCGCCCCTTTTCCGACGAGACCGTCCGAAGAGCGCGTTTTCACCCTCTCGCGCAAATAATTTGATTATTCGTTCGATTGGCTAATTATCCTGTCTTGTTGATTTTTGATGAAATTGGAACGGGTTCGGCAAGGAGAGGGGTGAGGGGGTGTAGTAAATATTTTCAAAACAGTGAAAATTATATACAGAGGGAAGGATAAACGAGGCAGGTTCGTTCCATTCTGGACATACTAAAAAGGTCTCCAGATCCCAAATTTTTTTCAAATAAAAAAATTAATAATAAAAAAATAATATAATAATAATAATAATAAATAATAAAAATTTAGGCACACAGAAATTAAAAATCCTTAAATGAAAAATGAACTCAAAAATAAAAATTACAAAAAACAAATTGGTAAAAAAATAAAGAGGATATAAAAATAGAAAATTGTTTAAAAATACAATGATGTTTTTTTCTTAGTGTTCAAAAACTAAGAAATTATCAGAAAGTGTATCTTGGACAAAAATAAAAACATGGTTCAAAAATTTTAGTTTAAATGAATGAAAACATAATTATAATTGAGAAAATTGACGAATAAAAATGAAAATAAAATTGTTCAAAAATAAAAAATATCTAAAAATAAAAACTTGTTAAAAATTAGGCATCATTTTTGAGAAAGGAAAACGAATTACAAGATTTTTCAAAAATAAAAAAATAAAATACTGAAAATTGAAAATTGCTCAAAATAAAATAAAAATAAAATTTCAAATTTAAGAAACTTGAAATTACTAAAACTAAAGTTAAAAAAATCAGCTGAAAAAATTTATTAAAAAAGGCTAAAAATTAAAAATTTGCTTCAAAAATGAGTTTCCCAAAAAAAAAAATCAAAAAACGATCAAAACATTTCTCAAATATTTATTTAGAGTATGCATACAAAAGAAAACTTGTCCGCTAAATTTTTCATAATAAATTAATTTTGGTTACTTTAATTGCCATGAACATAGATAATACACGCTCATCTATGCTATGAATCATTACAAAAAAAATGTTCATCTTCTTAAATTATGTTCTGAAGTACATTTGTAAATGTTTTTCCATTAAATATTATTATGCCTTTAAAAAAATCCTTTCCTCCTCCCCATTACTCTTGTAGATCTGCAAAATATTTGCTCTGAAAATAATTTGCAAACGCCCTCCCATTGATATATCTGTCTATGGGCCATTTCGAATGATGTAGCATGACCTGATTGTACTTGTATTAGTCATTTTTGCGAGATACCGTGTGGGACTGGTAATATTATGGGATTAAAAAAAATAATTATTTTTCTTCTTCTCTCGTGTAATTAGTTTACCCTGTCATTAACTAAAGGGGTAAAAACATTGAACATAACTCCATCACCCATCGAAATTACATTCGAGAATGCTCAGCGACCCTGATATCGAGCAATGAAAATTTAAACCTTCGTGTTTTCAAATTCGATCGGCTTCATTCACATTCGATGGATGTAAATTACCAAAATAGGTACAAAGAAAATTAGTTATTGGTTTTTGCGAAACTTTCGCTAATTTCCAAACTGAATTACTTCGGTATATACGAAGCGACCTATACTAAAAACCGAACTAAACAACCCGTCGAATTAAACGAATTCTCAACTTGGTAATAGGTATAAATCCGCCATCGTAGCGAACTTATTCACAACGTCGCTTTGCGTTGCCTCGTCGTTCAACTATATTAAATCGTGCGCTCTTACGCACGCTATTTCGAGCGAAATTAAGGCTCTTGAAAATATCCGATGAAAAATTCATTTAATAAAGAATACGGTGCCAGAAACGTCGCGTAGCGCGCTCTATCCTACGCGTCAAATCATAAAGCTGTATTTTTAGAGCAAAAAAATTCCTTCGTATCAATGAACTTTATTAAAATAAATTTCACTAACGCGGAAAAGTATATTACTATAATATGTTAAAACACACCAGTATTATACAGTTCAAGGTTAATTCGCGTACGAATACAGCGCAACAATACCGGCAACGTACTCGCTAAGTCGGTATTTGGTCGGTCTCGGTATATTCGTGAACACGGTGGAATTATCCTAATTGGCTCGTGGACGAAGGTGTCGGCGGTAGGTCAAGCGCAAGACAAATACTCTTCTGCGTACGGATTACCTACTTCTTCGGTGGCGGTCTATCGTTCGTACATTGTACCACGTTCGTGCATACATTATGCGTACGTCGAACGTCTATTTTACAACTAATTTGTAACCGTATTAAAATAAAAATCAAATTTATCCGTCGCGTCGTTTCATCGCCGACGTTGTGGCCGCTTTTATTCAACTTAAATGGCGTACACATTCAACCCCTCTATCCCACTATGCAAGCGGCGCAGCGGTGTCGCCGTGTCATATACAATTACACGAAATTATCTCTCATAACGGAAATTTTTTATCAACCATAATCACGGCTACACCCACCGTCGTTCATCGTTCGCTGCAAAACGTTTCCATCATAATAACGTATAACGAACCGGGGGTATCTCTAAAGGGAATAAAGTAATCGCTTGACATTTTCACTGACGTTAAAATAAGCCAGCGACGAGATGGTTCACGTTAATTTTTGATTAAACTTGTTTCCCGCCGTTGGCTCTAAGTACGCACCTATTTATCGAAAATGAAAAAGATAACGAAAAAAAAAAGAACAACGTAAGCAGCTACGAGGAATCACAGGGGCTGAGTTTTTAATGGGCCCGAGTGAGGAATACACCGAAATACCTGCAGTTTCCTGGTAGGCCTTTGAGCTTTAAATTTCAACCGAAAAAGCCAACAAAAAAATCATATTCAAATTGTTTCAAAAATATTCTCAAAAATAGCCCCGTACTAATCTCCTTCTTACAACGTCCCAATCTTCTCTCCCAAATCTAACTATTAATTACAAAGACCCGCGCCTCTGGCCCCAGTTGCAGGACACGGAATGGCTAAACATCAACAGGTAGCAGGTAAAAATTTCACCTTAAAGTTACATCGTAAGAACATACTGTTTCATCTTCTACCTTATCAAATCAAATCATTTTTACTGCATTCCTTCAGAATAATAATTGGTGGCGAAAATTCAAAATAAAAAGAGTATAAAGATTATTAATTTATACATCTCATGGCCTCATAGTCCACACAATACACCTCACCGAAGTTGAAAATTATATTCAACACAAATATATAATTACTCGATTATTCATGCCACCAAGTTTCATAATCATTCTAACATCAAAAAATGTGATACTTGAAAATATAGTCGACGATTTTAATTTTTACTGTTTTAATATTCTGAATTTTAAAAATTCAATTACTCATTACATGAACGCCTTGTCGCCTTATCTCAAATGCAGATCTGTTTTACACCGTCATGTTAAATGTGAATGATGCTTTGTTCACTTGAAGTCGATTAAAACTAAAACATGATCCTAGTTGACCTAAGAAAGCTTGGAGCTTTTCCATTTAATCCATACAGAAAGATATGCTGTTGAAAGCTTAAACGTAGATGATGTAATTGAAAGAATTTCAAAGATTAAAGGACTTTCGTAAATTGCACAATTTTAAATTTAAACATTATTTTTAAAGAATTCTAAATTTGAATATCTCATAAATTGAAATATGTTAACAAAAAGTTGATGTGTACCAAAAAAAGGGAAGGGACTATTTCCACTCGTTATATTTTTAATTAAAAAAAAAACACCTAAAAAAAGCTCTTGGGGGTTATACACTCAACCCCCCCCCATAAAACCGGCTATGTTAGTTATATTTCCAAATATTGTAGTTTTAATCCCAATATTTAATAATTATTTTTTAATACACGAAATGCTAAAGGTACGTTTACCCTCAGTAAATGCTCTCAACTAGTAGTTCTTGATGTGGGAGGGAAAGGGGGTCCTTTATAACCACAATGAGTAGAGAGGTTTGGAACTGTATATTTTTCGCATCATTTTGAGGAATTGTGACGTTTACGAGGAGCATATTCATGTTAAAAAATGATGCGACACCTCAAAAAGCATCTTCTCAGGTCATTTTAGGTTCTCTCAATACCTATTTGTGAATTATCAAGTATTTTCATAATGTCACTACTTTGGGAGCCTTTAACTCCCCTCCAAATGGGCTTCAGGAATTCAAATCTCGCGTATACACTTTCAACTCAATATTAAAATTTTATCGCAATTGAGAAAAATTATTTTCTTCACTCCATTCTAAAGTATATAGGTCGAAGTCGTTTTCTCCTTCCTCTCCCCTTCCTAGTGCATCTTTCGCATAAATCTCCCCTCTAATATCATATGTAAAACTGAATCTTGGATTTAGTGTACTTCTTATGCCCAACAATCATATGAGTTTGCATTATTCGCATTTCTACTAATCTGAGTCTCTTCGAGCTTTCTACTCAAATATTGATAATCCGCCATTTTAGATCCAATTTCACTCAAATTCAAGAGATCATATTCTCGTCACCAACTAACCTCAAATACAATGTTTGATCTTCAAAGTTGATTTGGTGAGGAGATACGGAAGATTCAAGAAATTTCATGACTCAAAAATTCCTCAAAAAACCGTTTTTCGCTCCAACTCCTCTTCAAATGCACTTGAGAAGCTGAAATTTGAATTAATTGATGTACGCGAGTCACTTTTTCACATGATATTAAAAACGAAAAATTTGAGCAATTTGTTCCTTCTTCAGTCTCCCTCAAAATTGAGTAATTCGCCATTTTGAATTTTATCGAAAAAACAAAAAAACTTTTTTTTGCATTTTCAAGAAGAGTCTCTCACCAAATTTTGAACGAATTTCATGAATACTCCGGCCCTCCAAAAAGTTAGGCATTTGCTAGATAATTATAAATGTTCTGAAACACTAAGATTTGAAGACACCATCCTCCCTCCCCTCACCCCTTTCCCTTCCCTAATCAGGTAGACTGCAATAGCTATCGTTTTCAAGTGAAAAATTCAGCTAAAAAGTATACTAGATGTTCATATGAAGAGCCTCCGATTGAATTTTTTATGGAAAAAAATGGGAACTTGAAAAAATTTCGCATAAATTCAATGAACGAAAAATTGCATTTGGAATGCAGAGATACCTTTTAATACGTTTTAGTAAATTTCATTATTATTTAATTCATTTTAAAGCAATTTAAACTATCATATTATTTCATGAAATTTACAAAAATTACCAAAATGCTAAATTCTTTCGTTAATTATAGGGCACCTAAATTAATTGTGCTTATATATATATACACATATAGAAATTCTACTTTGCAGAATCAATTATACAAATGGTTTAAAACTCCAAAAATGAAAAGTCTTCACCCCTCCTCCCTGATCACTCATTGTCAAATCATGTACATTGCAACAGCTATAATTTTTATCAAAAACTCAGCTCTGAAATTCCGTCACGAAACAAAATACGTGTCGAGATGAGAACGAATATTCTGCGTTCTTCGTTCTCCCCAGAGTACCACTCTGCACAACAAAACACCATGGACTGGGCGTTCTGGCACGTCGATCGATAATTATTTAGCACTTTGGAAAATATCATTAGCTCGAAGCGAACGCTCGAAAATTAAATTTCTTCAAAAATATCGACTCGTCAAGTACCGGAAAATTTAGCAATAGACTGACAGAACGCGGGTAAGAGGAGCGTTTCCGAGAGTATAAACCATTACAGCGGCCATCGACGTTCGGTTCGCATTAAAGAGTATAATTTAAAAATCGATATCGCCACGAAACTTGTTCGGGTTGTTCGGCTCACCGTGTAAGGCATCAGATCGAAAACTTGGCCCCGTATAAATCCCCAAGACATTACCTTAAAAACATTTTATCCGGCAATGACACGCGGGCGCTGATCGTGCACACGGTTGCTTTATATCACTCGTTCGAAAAAAGATATCGTACCATTAAACGATATAACTTCAGTAATTGGACGTGAAATCAAAAACGACGATAAGAACACGTACGTATAAAATTCGACGAGCAGCTTTTACGCGAACGAGCGAACGGCGAGAAATAACTTCAGCTTATAGCATCGGCTTTTCCTCCATTTATAATTCCGGTATCGGCGTAACGCGGTAGCGAATGAGATTTACAATTCGCATAAAATTATAATAAAACCTCGTGTAATAGGTGTACGCGCGTTTACGTATTTAATTTCTTAAGATGTACGCGAATTGGTAAACATCGGTGTGTGGCGGGCTGCCGGCCCGGCATTCATCTTTTCCCATCGTCTACGCATTTACATATTTATAATCAACGAATAAACCCAAAATGGTTAACACGCGAAATTAATTCCGTCAAAACGAAACGTTAAACTAACAACCGTTACTTACGAATAATTGCCACGCCGTTGCGCCTCTTCTCGCGCTCCTCGACGTCGCGAATTCGCGCAACACTCGTACGTCAACGGGCTTTCGTAATGGCTGTAATGGCCGACAACGAAACTACATCGTATGTGCTCGCGAACCCATAACCTATTACGGGCCTTTCCAAATACACAACACACGTCGTACCAAAAACCTTTCACAAATACCAATTCCTTCGGACGACTAGTTTCGCTATTATCTTTCGCGAGCGCGATTTTACGCTAAGCTCGTTCTCAAATCTCCTGCGTATAAGCCATCAGCGCCGCACGTAATCGCCGCTCCATTTTATTCCGACTCGCCGACCGAGTACCAAGTAGTACCTTTAATTCGAGTCTACGACTAATTACGCCGCAGAGGTTGATGCCATCGAAAACCCATCGTTCGCACGAACATCGATGCCCACTATGTCGGCGCGAGATGTTAATTAACGAGAAATAATAATAAAAAAAAATAGAAAGCGAGAACGAAGCGGAGAGGAATGTGAAATATAATCGCCCGGTACGGCCAATATCATCGAGTTTCGGTTACATAGTTGCGTGCCGCGCGTATAAACCGAGTATTAAATTTTACCAATAATCGTTTTACTCGAATGTTAGAAAAACCAGAGGATATAGCTTTTTACGTTCTTGCAATGTAACCTTTTCATCATTTGCCAGCACTTCGACTCTTTAATTAATTATACGACTACAAAATTCTGTTAAAAAAAAAAAAACCTAATAAATACTTACTTAATGATAAAATATACAAATTACCTATAATTTATACATTTTATTAATTAATTATTATTTTTGAAATATTGAATTAAATTATTTACTTCTCAACGCTGTACGCTAAGTTATTTACCATCAAGTTATTCCAACTTTATTGTCACGACTTCTTCCTTCCAAAAGAATTAATAATTTTCGACTCTTTCAGCACTGATAGCTATTAGAATTTAGAAACTACAATATCATTAAAAACAACACCCCATAGCCTAACAAACAGCTCAAATTTTAGTAATCACTGATAAAGCCATAACCTTATAATATAACCTATTCCACAGAGATATTACATACACAAAATAAAGAAACAAATCTATCCACTAAAATTTCATGTCATGTTTATTTATTCCGAACACAGCAATCCCTATTAACAATATTAAATTTACTCACCATAAATATCTACAAACCGAATTTCAGGAATTTTGGGAGCAAATCTCAAATTCTAAAAAATTCAAAGCTACCCATCATACCTGCAAACTTGAAAATATCGCAATCTTTTTTACCAAGATAAGTCATCCACACAAAAATCCATATCGAACATCCTTTTCTTACACGGCTATTTATTTAATAGATTACTCATTCCTCTATGCTACATCTACAACATATCCATCTCTACACTCTATATATTAAGCCAATGTCCTAAAATATCTCCAGTTCCTAAACTGAATTCATTTTAAGAAATAAGCCATTTAAAATAGAAAACATCCTTTCACACCTCTATACCACTTATGCAACCGAAATTACAACTTATTAAACGCTTCTAGCTTCGGGTGCTGCAGAAGAACTAAATGAATAAATAATGAATAAAAAAAGGCTTGAATTTCATAATAAATATTTTTATAAAAATGCGAAAAATCAAGTAGAAATTTAATCACAACAAGCACACTGAGAAAAAAAAATTAGCATCGCCTTAAACCGACGAGAAGAGATGACTATCAGCCGGTTATGCGTTAAGTACGCCAGATCAACTCAATAACACATCTTAGCTGGCATTCGTGTGACCCAACTGCGCAGTAGTGTATCTTTTGCGAGGAAACTTCCATTACTATCGACGAATTCTTCATCGTAATTGGTATCCCTCATTCTAGAATATCTACCTATCACTCAACATAAGTAACCAGCGAGGAAATCGATTTAATTTTTTTTGAGCGGGGGGGAGGGGCGAGGCAGAGACGAGGAAAAATTAGTTACCAAATAATCCTCAACAAACGCGAACAATTTCAATGCTCGATAGTTCGATACGGATAGAAGAACTTGCCAAATGAAGTAAAGATTTTCAAAAAATTTGAAAATGTAAAAAAAATGGTTGCTAGCACTTAAAAAAAGAAAGTACATAATATAATGACAATTTTTCAATGAGGAGAGGAGGCGGGGATCTGATTATTTTTTAATTTTTATGGAAAAGTACGAATTTTTTATGTATATTTAAAAATGAATAATATTTATTATTAATGATTGATTGGTCACGTATATAATATAGGCGTAATTTGAAATCTGTAGGGCCCAGCAGACATGATTATTCTCAATTTTTAATTCACAAGGGTTACCAAAGTATGAATTATTTCGCGCTGAAACATTTGAAGGATATCATTTTGAAGCAATGTGACGATATTTTGGGAACTCTTATGAGTCTCAAAGGCCTTGGATTAGGCTCATACTAGGTACATGACCTATAAATTACCTACTTACTATTAATCATCAAATACGCGCAGCATTTATTAAAATTTAAAAAAACCTGAATCTCTGGATTTTTAATACAATTAATATAACTGCTAAATGTGTGAAAATTTTAAGTATCAAAAAAAAATAAATAAATAAATAAATAAATATTTTTGAAATTTTTGAATACTTCATCTTCATTGGTAGGTGTTATCATCAATTTCGAGGACTAAAATTTTTTTCATGTTTTTTGAGGTTTATTTGAAAATTGCTTCTCCTTGAAAAACCTCAAAATTCAGTCCATACTAGTTATCTTATTACCCTACACCTACAGCTGACGAGTGACAACATTTAGGTTATGGGTACAAATTCTTCAAAAGTGGTGCGAAAACTACGCATTAAATGAGTCACTATTAATAAATTAAATAGATACATAGATAGATAAATAGATAGATAGATAGATAGATAGATAGATAGATAGATAGATAGATAGATAGATATGAGATTTATTTTTATTCAATAAATTATTAGGTTAATTTTGGTTAATTTTTTAATGTAAATAAAAAATCTCAGTTGTATAATATTGTGACTTTCATGTATTTAAATTACAAAAGGTTAATCATAGTCATAGCATACGGGTACATAATAATCAATAAAGCAAATATAGGCTCTAAATCGCACAAACGGTTGAACTACCAAAAGTAAAGTAAAAAAAAAAAAAAAAAAAAAAAAAATGTAACAGTATTTATACACTCATCACTAAAATGCTCAGTTTCACATTCGTCATAGCAATAGTTAAAACTGAGGGTATTTTTCAACTTTTTTCAGGCGGTGGAGTGTAGTACAAATTGAATCTAACAGAAGATTCTCAAAAAAATATCTCAATATTCTCAATACGAAACATTCTGAATTCGTGTAAAAAGCTGTTGGTAATGTACTGCAACCAGTGACTGGACCAGGAACAAATCGAAGAAGAAAAATAGTAAAAATCATTAGACCTTTCACATCAATTAAATAAGTACATGGTTTTTATTTTTATTTTTTTTTCATTCTTTTTTTTAGCTGAGTTTTTAACTAAAAAACGACATCTATTACAGCCTACCTGATTTGGGAAGGAAAGGTCGGGGGAGGGTGTTTTTTTTTTATCAATAAATGATTCAAGAATTAATTAATATTTATGAAAAAATTAAAGCACAATCTCAATGATATAATTCTTTACATTTAAGTCAAGAGTGGAGGAAAAATGGACTAAAATAAAAAAATTGAATATTTCAGTCATTATTCACACAAAGCAACACGACTACGAGTACTTCAAAATTTAATCGGTCAGCTTCGACTCTTTTAAAATTCGGTAATTTTGTTTATTAAACGCTCATTCCAAAAAGCACTTCATCGCTTGCGTGTCAAGTTTTCAATAAGTATAAATAAAGAATAGATTATGTCTCTATTACGAGCAAAGTCTACGATTTCTATATACAAGTCTTGTAGAAAGCAGATTCACTTTAAAAAAATGCAACAGTACAACTTTTGTAATCTTTAATATCTCAAATAAGCGAATTTTGAATGCCTACCACTCCCTTTAAAGCAGACGTATTCGAGATGAGCAAGCCAGTAGAAAACCAAAAAAGCATAAAAATTCACTCAACTTTCCAAATTTTATTTCAAATCGAGAAAACCACATTAATTTCTCCTAAAGAGGTGGGACAGTGATATGTAAACGAGTATAAAGAAATTCCAATGAGTGTAGAATTCTCGAATAATTTCAGAGTTTTTTGAACATACGGTTCTTTTTCGTTCAATAATTGTATTTGTTTTTATTTTTATAAAAAATATTAATAACGTGATTATAGATGAGATGAAGGGAAAGGGGAGTAAGCGACGAATTGAAATATTTTTCATTAAAAATTCACGAATCAAAAAACTACGAGTATAAATTGAAAAAATTTTCCAGTAATTTCGACAAGGAAATTCTACACGGGACGAGAAAAGCGAGGGAAGTATAAAGATAGAATAATTTCGAATGAACGTTTTCTCATCCATTCGGGAATTTGATACAAGGTTTTATCCTTTTTCATAATTTTGATACGAGTGGAAGCGCTTTGGATAGAAGGAAAGGAAAAGAATGAAATTAATTTTTAACAACAATTTTTCGTTCAACTAAGAAATTATATCGAAAATAATTTTATTCTAGATTCCAATATAGAACGATAGAGAAATATCTCGGATCAAACAAAATAAATTTTAGTAACATCTTCTTTCCATCCATTAATTACAGCTACAAAATATTTATTACAGATAACTAAATTAAATAATTAAATAATTTTTGCCAAATTTAAAATCTAAATAGAATGGAAAATGAGAATCTCGAATTGGAAAAAAAAACACCAGACATTTTCAGCTAAATATAGATCTACTTACTAATACTTGAACTGTGCAAGAGTTTTTTTCATCTTACAACAATAGTGGTCGATAAAAAAATATCTCTGTAATTTCAACATAACGTACTTTACACATGTAACTTGATTACCAACATGCATTCTCATCAATCTTTCATTTCCTAATCCTAAGGTAAAGGTTGAAGTGTAAGGTAAAGGTATGTTAAATGAAACAAATGCTTCCGCTTCCATCATTTACATGTTCATTCTCAAGAACATAATATGCTTCTTGTCAAAGACTAGGTTTTAACTCCAACTATGATACAAAATTTCCATTTTAAAATTCAAAAAGAAAAAAAAATCAAAAAAATCTCAATGAACATAAACATTTTAATTATTTCTTCGTAAAGAAATAATTTCACCAAAACATTCCACGTCGTAAAATACCGTCTTATATAAAAACAAAATGTCTGTTACATGATGTAAATATAAATTGTTGTTTAATCTGCTCTTAAAGGCACTACCAATGTAACCGAATCTCACATAACCCGCAAATAATTATTTGTTCATACGCAAGTAATCCGTCTCAATAACGAAGGGGAAAAATATCGTCTTCATTAAGGCGACGCTCGCTGCTCGGTGTACTTTGCACGCTTATTCTGGTCGCGCGAAGAATAAATTACCCATTTCAATTCAATCATCAACCGGTACCAAGCCGTATCGTGTCGCCACTTAACACATTTCCTCCTCTCGGTACTCGGTTCGCTTACATTTTAACGAGATTTTATTAATTTCGATTCGCTTCGCAGATAAATATCATCGAATGCGCATTTCGTAATTATTCGATGTAATCGCACTTGTCGCCGCGCCGTCACTTTTTATCTACACACGCCCACGTGTCGAACAGATATGTGAGGAATGCATCGCACCATACATTTTATATGTATTCAGTAGGATACGTACACTGGTATATATACAAATACCCGCGATACACACGATGTATATACGTATTTGGAAAACTATTATGCATTTATCTTCTCGCGCAGATACCAAGTTTACCGACAACACGAGCTAGTCATTACAGCACAAGGTTAACACATATATCGTGCGCATGTCGATTACCCATGTCGTTCGCGTATACACAGACTGCTACGACTATGTAAGTAATAATGATTTTCTAGTCATGATGAGATTTTCCTCTGCACCCTCCTTCTGGTCATTTTACATTAACAAATAGCAATGGTTAATCTAGTAAACGATACACGTTTGATTCCCAAAATAGCATTACCGAATACATCTCTTCTCGTGTCGTGTATCGTCAATAAAAACCTATTTTCGATTCGCCGACAATTATCATCGCACGCGAAACATTACGACAGGAAAAAAAGGCAGAGAATTCGTACGCCCACCGTAGATGATCAAAGCGTATCAGCGTTTTATCAGAACTAAATATGATAAGATATAGCTTTGCAACGGTACACGACATTCATTATTCATTCGCAATTTTCCAACGAAATCAGCTCGTATTCTCTATGACCAAGCTGAAACGAATTACTTACGTAAATTCAGTTCATTAATTAGATTACGGAAAACTGTTATGAAGTGGAAAATACCGAGGCGAAAATTTTTCCACAGTGAATCATGTTAACAGAAATTCGCGATAAACACGATGCTTCTCGTCGAAATGATCGCAATTTCAAAACAATCGTCGACGAAAAAAATTCGAACAATATAAAACGATACAGTAAAACCACCATCTCAAATTTCAAATAAAACTACTTACATTCGGTGGCAAAAAACATCATAAATTCCTTCAAACGGCCAAAACTGAAATCTATTTGCTAAGAAATCAAAAACCATAGGTCGGGAATATAAAAACGAAAAATTCCGAGTTTATTAAAATAAGCACCAGTTTCGAGTCGAAAAGCAATATAAAACGATGAGACTTTAATTAAAAATTTTTATTCTTCGTATTTGCCCATTCCAGGGTTAACTCTTACCCTGCTCGACGAATTTTTCTCATTCGAGAAAACGCTCGCTACAAAAACGAGAACAAGGGTCTTGAGAAACAACATCGGAATTTCGAATGGAAATTAATTTTTATAAACTCAGCCAAGATTTCATGATAAACTATACCACATAAAAGACGTTCAAACGACTGGAAAATAGCAATAACAGGCCAATAAACAGAGCCATTATGTAAGCCTTTCGGACGAACGATATACTTAATTCATCGTCTCGCTGAGAAACCACCCTCATAATTTTCTTTAATAAAAAGTTACATATCCTCGTGGACGTCGGTTAACGAGATGAAAAGAACGCCGGTGAACTATGCTGACCATTTGGTAGCTCCATTTTTCAAATAGCTCTGAGTTGACCGTCTAAATTGGTTAATGTATTTTAACTAGTTAATTGTACTTCTACTTTAGACAGCCATAGCCTTATCCTCTACAAACTTGGTGTCTGGTAACGAAGATTTTCCAACTTTACGACGTTCTGAGTTGATTACACGATATACAACAGTTGGAGAAAATTTTTACGTTTCGATTGTCGATTATTTGGGATATAGTAAAAGCCAGGTAAGTATGAGAATAATTCACCGAAGAGAGAGGGGGGAGAACGACGCGCATTTCGTCACAGCAACAATTTCCTGGTAAAATTGCAGTTGACGTGTTTTATTTACAATTGGCACTTTTCGAAATGAAAATTCCTGAAAAACCGGTTCACGCGGTAGGCTACGAGTTACGTAAAACGACTTTTTTATTGTCGGTAGAATTCGCTTAATGGGACGATGATGCAGTTATAGGGTTATAAGGTGAAAATTATTCCGAGAAGATACACGTTTACTCGGAGTTAGCCAAAAAGAAAAATAATATCTTCGCGTAATATCTGCATTAGCGATTATCGTTCGACAAGTCCAATTCGAATGGAATCGATGCTTAAAAATATGTAAGTTTAGTGAACGTACGTTTGCGTTACATTAATCGGTCGCGTTGAGCTTCATGTTGGTTCAAACTTGCTGAGAAATATTTCAATTTCATTTATTCCAACAATTTCAAAAGACTTGTGAAGCTAAAATTTTTATGTATAACTGCAAATGCATTATACTATTGATACGAACTCTCTCTCAGCATTCGATTTATCCCCCCCCCCATTCATTCATTCCGGAATACCCTAAAATACTCCTTTTAGCTCACCAAAACCTGGCCTGCAGAGTTAGACTTCCAGTAGCCAAATTCCAAAGCCTCATTATAACGTCGAAAAATATTTTGAAATTCAAGCCAAATAATAGCACTCGAAGAGTATGACAAAAATATAATATGCACCAAAAATAGGCATTATTGCGATCGTGAATTTTTCATGTGATAAAAAGAAGAGCAGAGATTTACGAAGAATTTTCACATTTTCAACAAGCAAGGGTCATTGAGATTAGAAATTGAAACAATTTTAGAAATTCTCAACGCATTTCCCCTCTATCAATATCGAAAGATATTCAAATTCGATGAATACATATATACCATGAAATTCCATTCTAAGAAAATGAAGCAAAAAAAAAGCCAAAGATGACTTTACATTTCAAAGATGAAATTCGTATTCTGGTTCTTCGACGAACCATGAATCAAAATAAAATCAGAATCGAACTAGAAAGGAAGAATGACTTCAGAACTCAATTCATTGTGGTAATGATTATCTAAAACTGATAATGATATTCTTATTCTATGAAGTCATCAGAGCGGCAGGGGGGGAGATACAAATTGGCCTGAGCCCAGTTTTTCTAAATAGGTCACAGAGAGAGTCAAAAGATCCTGAATTTAACTTTTGAGAAAAAGATTAAACATAAAGTCTGATATTAAAAAAAAAACTAATGATCAAAAATTCCCATACAAAGATTTGAAGGGGAAGGAGGAAAGTTTCGGATGATTTTTACATTTTCAAAAAAAATGGAAAAAAAGATTTTTAGGGCTCGGATCAAGATGGAGATCGAAAAACTGAAAACAGTTAAAAATTAAGCATGGAAAAATTTTCTGATTTTTTGCACCATTAATGGCAGTCAGTTTTTACTCACGAAAAAAAATCAAAAATGTTTGTGACTACGCAACTAAATAGAGCATAAGGGTGTTTCTCGATGGTGCCCTACCACCCAATTATTGGCGCGAAATCATTCCAAGACAAATTTACCGTCCTTATGCACCTATGCCCTTTGAGTTGACATCCTGCTATGCACTGAAACTTTTTTCTGACAGAAAGGAAGATGTAATGTATAGTGTAGTTTTTGTTCCATAGGTACATTTCTTAGGTGAGTTTTTGACTTAAAAACAATAGCTATTACAGCCTACCTGATTTGGGAAGGGGCTCAGCGGGGGTGAGGTTTTCAATTCTTTGCGTTTCAGACTATTTGTAATCATCAGGCAAATGTCTAACTCTTTGGTATGTATATTTTTCCCCCAAGTGTGGCGCTGGCGGTAAGTGTTCATGAAATTCGCTTAAAATATGGTGAGAGACTTTTCTTGAAAATGAAAAAAAATGGCTTTTTTGTTTTTTCGATAAAATTCAAAATGGCGGATCACTCAGATTTTGAGGGTGGCTAGAGAAGAGTCAAATAACTCAAATTTTTCGTTTTTGATCTCATATGAAAGAGTGAGTTACGGATACTAACATATCCAAATTTCAACATCCTAAGTGCATTTGGAGAAAAGTTAAAGCAGAAATTGGTTTTTTGAGGAAGTTCTAAGTCATGAATTTCTTGAATTACTAATATTTCCTCATCAAATCGACCTAGAAAAGTCAAACTTCGTACGTGGGATTACATAATGACCAGAATATAACCTCTTCAATTTGGGCCAAAATGAATCCAAAATGGCGGATTATCAAAATTTGAGTAGAGCTTGAGAAGCCTCAAATTAGTAAAAATGTAATTAACATTAACTCATATTATTAGTAAGGATGAGAAGTATACAATATCTCCAATTCATCTCCATACATGATGCTGAAGAGGAGAAGGAGGGGTGATTGACATGAAAATGTGGTGGGGGCACACTGGAGGTCGGAAGTTTTTTGTTCTAACTTTAACTTCTCGAATGGTTTTTGGAAGAGATAGGGTAGAGATTTGTAGATGTACGGCCTGTAGACATGAAGGGGTCGGCAACGTTATTTGGAAACCTGAATAAGCCAAAGTTAAAAACTCGGCTCCACTAATGCGGCATGGCTGCTTACGTACTTTGTAACACATAGAATATTCTAGCAAAGACGCCCCATCATCTTCTGCATTATATCGATAATTCCGTGTGAAATGCCGCTTTCAACAAATCTCTCACTGAAGTGCCCACATCATACCCAAAACCATGCAATTGTAAGGACCAAAAAAAAATTCAAAATACTTACAACAGGATGCGTGGTGGTGTACGCAGTTGGATATGGAGCTAAACCGGTAAACGAAGCGTATCTAATATGAGGATTAACATTAAAAGAATGATTGGCAGCGGCGGCGGCGGCAGCAATTGGAACGCTGGTTACATTCGCACCCCAGGCACCTCTGTATTGCGGATTTGCAATCAGTCCAGCCGCATTTGGTGCGTAATTGGTAGTCATTCTAAAATTAATTTTTTGCAACAGTCTTCTGGAACGGATTTGTGTGTTTATTTATTTTATTCGACCGTTTCCTGAAATCAACGAGAACAAAACAAATTCCAAATTAGCTCCGCAACTCATGTATCAACTAAACAACCAATCAGCTCGCAGCGCCATCGCTGCTTACGTGCATAAGATATTGCGGAATGCGCCGACCAAAAAATCAATAATTAAGTGTGTCATTGCCCGTTACCGTACCTATCCATATACGCGATTCGAATACGAGAGAAAAAATATACCAGGAAGGAAGGAAATGAAATTAACCGATTATAAAATTGATCCGACTAGCAGAACGTCGAAACAGTTATGAACTACCCACTTATCATTCCAGTTATCCACCTTTACGCGTATGATGCGCTCACTTGACCACATACCATTTTAAATCGCGCTATGTAATTTCTTACTCTTCGTCTGCTCCTCGCCTCGATGAGTTGTAATGCCGTTGTTCAACAAGTGAACGATGCCGACGTTGGTCAACGATGGATTCAACGTTAGCCGTTGAAAGCATACCGCACATCCGTCCTACTACATGTAACGCTTATTTTTCCGCCATAATGATAAGGTTTTTCTTTACCTCTTACGAAAAATCGTTAATTTCTAATTACATCGAACGCCATATACACTGTATGTCACCGGTGACACTGATATTCTAAACGAAACGTTCGTGTATCCGCATATTTCGCCGATGCTACGGGTATAACCTGCAATACTCGAAACAATAGGCCAGATAAGAGTCGCGAATCAAATATAATTTCGTTTCGCCTCAACGTCCCAGGAGGTAAGACACAATACCCATATTACATACATAATACCAGACGTAACCATTTTCAAACTAGCTCGCATGCATCTATACGTCGATACGCGCGTGTAGCGATGTCGAAAACGTGATACAAAATCCAAACAAATACCTCACATATTAAATCACCGCACCAACGCCAACAATAACCAAAATTAAAATGTATTTCAGCTAACAACCGCCGTATATATTCCCAGTCAAAGAAACTTGGCGCGTCAAAGACAACTTCTTCATCTTCAAACAATAAAGAAAGCAACGATGTTGTATTACCATAGAGCTGAGTTTGTAATGGGAGTGTACTGGGACTAGCAGGTAATGTCAAGTTGCTGGCACTTTTACCTATTTCCTCCAAAACGACCGGAGAAGTTTGATTTAAAATATGTAATATTTATTACATGAATCTAATACCTTCGAATTTTAGCTATTTCTTCAATTTAGGTTCAGACGCCATTTTGTTTTCATTTCGACATAAACTTTAGGAGTCATCTTTAGTCCTGATTTGGGTAGATTCAGTGAGTAGATATAAATTATGCACGAGATTTCATCACCCAATTTCTTCTCCTCACCCTCCCAGTTATTTTTCTCTCACACTCTCAGAGGTGTGTTCAGAGTACCGAGAGCTTAAGATACCAAAATTATAATGGAAGTCTCTCTTACACATGGAACATTTTTTTTTTTAATTTTTTTGACGAAAACCCCTTCAATTTCACATGGCTGACCAGGCGGGCAATGAACAAATGATATACCTAGTATGCCTAATGTTCATTATTTTTCAGTACCTGAGAAGCCTGCGGCCATGAAAGGTCCGATGCCATGGCACAAGCTCGCTACAAATAGGTACATGCTACATCGCTACCTTCTTCCTTAGAAATCTCGTCAACGAACTTTTTTCACCGCTAGAACGAAGTTCATTCGCAACAGTAACGTAACTACGTTAACGGTCATTCCAAGGAAGAACTGGCAACCCGGTATACCGGTATCTATAATGCTCTAATGACACCTTCACATATGGACTGTTCATCATAACGTTATTCCTTTTGACATGCTTTCTTATAAGAGCGTGTTTAATCCTTTTACATTCACACTTATGAGAGAAATTCTGTTTTTCAAATTCTCATCAATATAAACGGTTTAAGAAAAAAATCATCATTACAAAATATTTACAGCATGACATTTTAAAAGAATTAAATGTTATTAATTCTTCTTAACGCGTCTTTAGCCCTGGGCTGTACATAGTGAAAACAAAAACAACAACAACAACAACAACAACAATACTACATTTGAATGAAAATCTCAACATCATCATATTAGAAATTCCACGTGCTTCATTTTAATACTTCGAACTACTAAAAAATTAAAAATCTCAGGAAAATATTTGCAATCATAATTATAATGATTTTCAATTCCCTACAATACTAGAAAACTGAATGATAAATTTTCTCTACAAATTCAAAAATGCCCTAATAGTTCAATGATGACCAATTTTATCTTGAAACTTTTTATTTTTGCTTAAAATTTTAATAAAAAAGCTTTCCATAAGAATAAAATTAAATTCCATTAAATAAGACACCAGAGTAATGATAAGCAACAAATGATGACGTCATTTTAGACAAGTACACGTTTCTAACAGGTTATACTACTCCACGCACTCCCCTCCAGTTCCCGCGAGGAGACTGAAATTCTTGTAAATAGGCAATCTGAGTTTACTCAGTTATTTCTTGTCGCTATCAAATATTTTTTACCTTTTGTTTACAACAACCACATTTCAAAGACAACAACACATCCTTCTTTTCCACCAGAAATGGCTTTAAGGGGGTGCGGGGGTGTGCCCCACCACCACAACATTGAAGAAAACCGGTAAATGGTCAAAAAATGGAATATTCGCGTTTTGGATTTCTTTTTTATTACCTACAATTTTAAATACAGTTTATGACATTAGATAGGTACCTACCTACCTACTAATGTGTTTCCTTATTTAGAAAAAAAAAATCGGTTCACATTCCGTTTTTCTTGACTTCGGCAAATTTTAGTCTCGCCAACTCCCTACCTCCTACAAAAAATCTTCGGGTTCAAAAAAAAGATGCCACTTAACCGGTAGACGACGAAATATGATGCCACTTCACCCCTACATAAATCTATATAATTATATAGCAAAGAAAGTTAAACATTCGACTACATCTCTATTTTTTTAAATGAGGTAAACCGAAATAGCTGTTTTTTTTTTTTATTGGAAACTCAGTTAAAAATATTTCATGTACCCAACACTCGATGTCAATGCTACAATTTGCGATAAAATCACGTAAAACACCGTCCAAGCCAAGGAACAACACGCGTTAGGAGTTAATGGTGCTTTCATCTCTGCCACAAAACCCTTCACATACGTTAAAAGCGTAATATATTTGCTAGAAAATATTTTGAATTTTCCACGAAGCCAATTCCGGCGAAAATTCCACACCGTAGGATATTCTGGCAAAATAGTCGATAAAAAAAAAACCGAGAAACCTGCTCCCGGCCGTATATCAACTGCTCGTACACAGCGATAGGGTGAAGAGCTTTCGAGTAAGATAATTTTTGCCCCACTGTACTTACATCATAATGCCTTTCAGATACCTAATCTAAGCTTCGCTATCGTAAAGTGTTATCTAACGAGCCGAACTACCTTAGAACTAATTTCACAGTTTTATTTTCATAACTTATTAATTTTCTAAAAACACGATAGCGACGTCCGCCGTCTCGAAACCATTCACGTATTAGTAGAACATTTTTCGTCTAATTAGAAAGCCCACATCGATACCCATCCAGTACGAAGTTCATTAGAGGAAAGAAAAGCCAGCGTCTAATATCTCAACCTCAAAAGAAACCTATCAATTCGTTTTTGGAAACTTGATTAAACTTCTGCACACAGTACGCGCGTACGTGCCATCGCGTAAAACGCGAAATTCTCAATACCTTAGAGATAAAAGATGATTTTAATTTCGCGCTAAGTTCGTATCTCGACGTTCGTATAACAAATTAACTTCCTACTTTCTTCTAAACCTATAATACAGCCTTGTCGCCGGTGCCAGGTAGCTATTGCGATATAAAGAGTACGCCAATACGGTCGCCCTTTTAGAATTGGCGTTACGCTGGAGAAGTTTCAAAATTTCTAGTACATCACGTACCTTTTGCCAGATTTCGTTATTATAATAGCTCTTCGAGCGTGTAATCCTTTTCCAGCTTTTCGGCGACGAATTCACGACGAAACGTGTAAAGCCGAAGCGACCGTATGGAACGATGGCGAGATTCATTGGTAAACGAGCGATCTACTTATCGTTACTCTTTTAATTAAATATTTAATCTAAATTTACCTGCCGATAAGTGACGCGTAAAAAGTGGGAAAAATGTGTTAGTAAACATACAACCCATCGCCTCTTTTTATTCACATATACAAGAAGCTTTATATTAAGAACATATATAAATTTAATAAATAAAAAAAAAATAATTCTATATTTAAATTTAACTATAATTTTAAGATTTTATTTTATTATAATTCAATTATTTGAATATAAAATATTTTATTTTAATATTAATAATTCAATTATTATTTCAAATTTTTTTATATAAATAATTTATTTTATAAAAATTTATATTTTATTAAAAATTACTTTAGGGATAACAGGATAATTAAAATTAATAGAGTAAATTAAAATTTTAGTTTATCTTTATCGGCGAGCGAATTTCATATTTTCATTACCTTCTGCACGGTTTATCCTATTACGCATGTAAATGCTCCACCGATATCACGCTTTTGTGACTTATTAAAAAGTAAAATCCTCTCCAATTATCGATAAAAATAGCCGCCGTCAGTTCCATCGGCAGTCGCGCTAAATATCACTCAAAGTCGTTGGAAAAAACGTCAAATAATTTTAAAAGCTTTTAAATAAACTTTCAGTTTGGTGTCGCGCACCACCTGTTTATACCAATAAAAACGATTTACAAACAAGTTCATCGCCGCCGAGTACCTTACATAATTTTCCAAAATCCATCAACGCGATGTTGCCATTTATCAAAAACTATTTTTCAGTTTGTAGAGAGAGAGAGAAAAAAAAAGGGGAAAAAGCGAAGCGTAAGGTGTAACTATCGTAAAAAATTACCAACTTAAGACTAATGCATTACGTGTCAAAACGAAAGGTAACTGTCATTTTTCTAAACGTTGCTAACGATCGCGCCGCTATTAACGACCCTTACGGGATATCGCGTGGGTACGAATGGTGTTTCTGCGATTAAACCACTGTATTCCACATTCCATGCCCCGTAATCCGTACCCCGTTCGGTTTACTTACAGATATTAAAGACACCGATTTCGAGTAGGTATTTAGTTACTCGCTCATTTACAGCGTGTACTTTTAACCCTAGATTGTTGATACGGAAATGCTCTTCGCTTATCGAAATTAATAGGGTAGGTAATTAGGTATACCATAGCTTTACAACTATTACAACTGTATAGGTATGAATTAAAGGCCATTAAGGGGTGATAAAAATGGTATACGATTATCTCCGAGGCTCACAGTCCATGTAACGTTGGTAATATTATATAATAAAGGTTCACCAATAATTTTCATAGTTGAAAATAAAATTCTTGAATTGTACGCATTTTCATAATATCATTGATTTTTCAAAATTAAAATAAAATGGTAAATCTAGAATTTAATGAATTCACCACAAAAAAAAATTAAATTTAGTTTAAATTGAATTAATCATAAAATAATATATAAATATAAAAAAATTATTAAATTTCATAAATAAAGAAATATTCATAAATTTGGTATTATTTGAATAATAAAAAAATAATACGCAGGGACATTTCTGTACACTCACTCAAAATATAATTTTATATAAATTTGAATAAGCTGATATAAATTCAATAAAATCAAACTTTCAACTTGTTTACATACATTTCAATTTTAATTATTTTATTCTATGCACTGCATGACTAGCTTTGCCAAAAAAAAATCATTTTTTTTTCATATTTTTCGTTATTCCTTTCAGTACCTTTTTAAATTAAATTCACGGTGCCATGGACTACTGCTAGAGCCAGAAGCAGAAGTGGAATAAGTTATTACATTCTGCGGAAGAGATTATACTTTTAGAAGTTTATGAGAAATACAAGGATAGCATGGTCACTATTAAGAAACTTGTGCCAATAGAAGGTGGTTGAGAGTGTTCCTAAAGTCGACGTAATAGAGCGTAAAGGTTGTATAAATGTATATCCAATTTTTTGGTTTTTTAGATTTTTATATATTCTAATTCTGTGAAACATTCTCTTTACGGCTACACTGATAAAAAAGCACGAAAATCATTGGCCAATGCAATAATGCACTTTTACACAGAGCTAGTTCCATTGAAATAGCCTCAAGTTGAAATTTGTTTTGGTTCTCCTGTGAAATTTTCTAAAATGGATACACGACCTTTACGTTCCATTATGTCGAAGTGTGATATTTTAATAAGAAGCAAATAACCAATAAGAGGTGACTGAAGATCTGAGTAGATGATTTTTTTTTTGAGGTTCTCCATTTTATCATATTTTTTTATGTACTATGCGCCGATTCCAAAAATCATTTTTGCTCCAGACCTAATCATGACTTTCGTTGGCCTTTAGCTCCTGAAGATAGATAACTATGGGTAAAAACAGTATGCCCTACACAGAGTCAAGTTTAATTTTCAATGAAGAGATGTAAATTCAATATTAAATTAAATCCCAATTATATTTCAAAACAGTCAAAAGGAATACGATGAAATCAAAGCTGCTGACAGCAATGACTAGAACAGGTCAATATTGATTATTGTTACACTATTGCCATTTCTTTTGTCAAACATTAAAAATAAGAGGCGTGAAACGCAAAGATATAAAGACTTCTCTCCCCCTCCCCTCAAATTCCCAAATCAGGTTATAATAGCTATCATCTTGTTTGAAAATTCAGCTAAAAAATTATTATGAATTCGTTTTTAAGTTGTTTTATTTCTTGAACTTTTTCCAATTTTTTTTCCATACTTTTATAAGTTTCAAATGACATAAACTGCTATTTGGTCAGAAGTAGGGAGAAAAGTCAAAAAATTAAAATATTTGAGAAAATTATATGCTTTTTAAAGAATTTTAATCCTTAGATAGAAGCTCAAGGGGATGACTGGATTTTGTTCGCGTTAATATTTTTGTAAAAAAATAAATAAAAATTTATCGGATATTATTGCATTTTTTAGCTTTAAATTAAACCTTTCGTAAGATTAAGACGTTTTTATTTATTTTTGGACATTTTTAAATTTTGGAAAAATTTTCCATACTCGAACAAGATGGGTGTCTTTTTTGGAAACTGATGTATTTTTCAAAGTTTTCAATTTTTGAGCGATGCATTTTTCATTTTTTCATGATTTTTCATTATAAGGTCGTTTTTTCTTTTTTTGATGTCATGTTAAACCAGAGGCACGGTTTTAGTTTACTGAATAAATTTGTATGTTTTATTCTGAAGTAAACATCCCAACAAGAAATGGAAACGCCTATCATAATTAATTTCAATTTTTTTAATTTTTTCTCAATTCAAATCAAACATTTTTTTTGCGAGGTGAAGGGAGGGGGTATTTTTCATAATTCTTTTGAGATCATTTTCTAAAGCAAAAATGTATTAGATATTTCATGGTCTCTTTAATATACTAGACTAGTTACAACTTGTCACATTCTGCCTTCCTCACATATTACTCTAATTATCAATATTGAAACATAACGAATGAAAACAATTACGTGTATTCCAAGTTTAACAATAAAACAAAAATAATAATGTAATGAGAATTTCATCGCTAAAACTTTAAAATATTTCCTAGTCATTTTTATATTTTCCGCTAATTCTTCGAACGATACTTTTTGTACCCCTTAAATATCGGAATTTCGAATTTTCACCATCAACGTTATAATAACAGAGGCATTGGCCATTTATTATTCAGTGCTAATGTCGTGAGAAAAATCATCAATCCAACTATAATGTGTACTTTAAATAACGCCGAGAAGAATAAAATAATAAATAAACCAGACAATAAAGCTTACGACGCGGCTGTTGATAATAATAAATTACTTCATTTTTCATAATTCAAACGTCAATATTTAATACTCGTTTTCAATGATACCGGGTATTACGATGAACAGACAATAAAATTAAAGTATAAGAAATGTCTTATTCTGAAACACTTTGTCATTGTATAAAAAAGAAGAAAAAAAAATCCAAGGTTATGGAAAATGGAAAATTAACAAATGGAATTGACAAACCAAAATTTGTATAATTTCATATTTCATATCATACAGCAATAATCTCCATACTAAAATAGGATTCTATAACTATTCGATCCTTTTTTTCATTTTTTTTTCCGAATCTATTTAAATCTACAAAAATATGTAGTGAAATTCACAAAGGCATCGAGAGATTAAACAATCTTTCGAGGAAATTTCAAAGGCGAAAAAAAATTCTAAATCTCTATCGAACGCTGAAAGTACCACTACAAGTTTACAACGTGCAAGGCATTCCTCTTTTCTTGTAACTTATTAGTTTCCATTTTCTCAGCATACGTTGTAAAATTTTCTAAACTCGTAAAATGTCAAACGTATAGCCGTGCTTCAGCCATAACAAAACAAATCAAGCGAGTCGCGATAGTAATTTTTTATGCGAATTCGCAGCCACCTCAAACGTATAGAAATCGATTTCGCCAACGCCACACCTATTCTACGGTTAGAGCCAGGTAGTTGGATATATTACTATCTGAGGTATAATTAAAATACGCATTTATTCGTGTAACACGATACCTAATTTGAAATCGATATTTAAAAATTACTCTTTATTTAGATCTTTATCTAGTGTTACGACTTTCGAGTAAATTACTTTTTCACCTAATCTGTAAAAATGAATTCGAGGTTTTCACCTAATATCTATATGTAGTTGAACGAACACACGAATACCCACCTTTCGAGATTATCGAGTGATATCTGTAAAAATAGCAGAGAGAACAGATTTATCACCGAAGAAAAAAAATACTAAAGAAAAGTGGGTAATTCGAACGGCGTTACTTATATGAAAAATTAAATAATTCTCAAGTCGTAACAAAACCATTTCGCTGTATCGCTAACCAGAACGAGTCTACTCCTTCATGCTAGCATTTTTGATGTTCCATGTAACACATCGTTTCGATACGAGTCGCATTAAAAATAGAAGAACTCGCGAAACAATACGACGCGAAACACGACCGTCGTTTTATCTATACACGATCGCGTCTACCGAATAAAACACTTAATTTAATTCGTCCATCGTCCTACCTGCGACGAAAAGTCAACGTAAATCTTGTAACCTTACGTCTCGTCGTCTAATTTAAATTCATCGCCAAAGGTCGTTAATTCGTGTTCCTATCACGTGGACTACTTCAATCGCGACAAATTACTTGGGATCATTTTTTACGTGTCGTACGTATAAAAAAAAAAACAAAAAGCGACGAAACTAGTTAAATATATAAAAAAAGGTACTCACCGGGCAAAGGTAAAAGAAAATTCACTATTCACGTCACACTAACCCTTCCCGGAAACCGGTTACCGTGAAATTCTGCTAATAGAGTTCAAGTGCGACGACGAACATCAATCTAATTTAGACATATATTAATTTTTTTCTCTCGAATGCAAAAACAACCGGTATACCCACGCCTTCGATACGCGCATGCGTGCAACTTCTTTCAGCGTTACAATAATAATCACGATACCCGGAATATCCTGCAGTCGGGCTTATCTGTTATCACTCTCGTCGAATGGAACATACATTCACACTCGTATTATCTCTGGCACATGTCCTGCAGATAACACACGTTATGGTAGACGAAACGCAGAATGTTCGAGGGGATAGTCGTCGATAATGTCGCTTTTCCTTGAAATCAACCATCAACCCTGTTCAATGTCGATTGGCGATTCCTTCATAATTTTTTTCGCATCTTAAAAAGGAGTGAAAAAATTTAATTTTTATGCAGTTATTATTTTTGTCCATCGTTCAGAAAAAAAATCGATTTTTTTTTTCGTAGAATACGCGTATAAAACCAGCATGCTTTTTTCTACCACAAAAAATGGAAGTATGATTAAGATTAAATAATTGCTGTTTCCATAATTTTTTTCTTACGTGCCGCGTACAACAGTTATGGCTAAAGGCACGGTTGTAATGATTATATCAATTTAAGTACTAATAAAAAATATATAATGAAAAAATAGACGCATAATTTTATAATTTTTTTTTTTAAATAGGCAGCAACACCATGAATACTGCTTTGATCATAAAAATTTTGAATTTTTCTCATAAATTTATTAATAATTTTACATTATGAAATATTAATTTGAAATCTGAAATTAATTTCTGATAATAAAAATACAAGGTAAATAATATATAATAATTTTCTTAATTTAAGATTTCGAGTTAATTTATTAAACCATCAGTATTCTTTATTTAACGTATGGATTTTGATCTGGTTTAAATCCAGAATTTAAATTTCAGCAAATGACACGAGAATTTCTGATCAGTACGTATAGCTATTTTATTCTCATGAATGTTAAGAAAATAAAGATTAAATAATTTATCGTCATTGTGAAAATATACGAGTAAAAATTTCAACTGCTTGAAAAGTAAATTTCACTTCTCACAGGGGTTCTCAAAGCATTATTCAGCCAGCACCATATCATTGTATTTACGACATATTAAATCAACATGAATAATACTTTGAGAATCCTTGAAAGATGAGAATCGAGATAAGATAATTCTTTTATCTATCAAAGCTCTCAAAATGCACTGAAACGCAAGTTCTAGGCAATATTGGGAAATACGGTAGGTCGCGAGAATCCTCTTCATTCTTTTGGAAAAATAAGCTATGCTTCCAATTTTCGCTTCGCGTGACCAAACGTTTTTTCATCATAATTTTTTTCTTTTCGGTTAATTAAAATAGCAAAATAAAATGTCCATGGTATAACACGTTTCATGATGAATTTATGAAGATTGAATAATTTGTTAGATGAAAGAAAAATTTCATTTTCTAAAATACTTTTTTGAGGTAGTCAGCAACACTGCTTGTTCACAAAATCACTCCTATTAAGGCACTATACACCATATTTCTACTCCATTATTTCGCTGGAATGCATGAAAATACATTTGTTCTTCGATCATACAGTAATGGGCTACAAATTGCAGAACAAAAATGAACGCAAAAATATAGCAGAAATTCAAGACTCCAAGAGGCAGATGAATGAAAATTGCATGTATGAAAAGTAAAGATATACCTAGTTTTAGTTTGAGGGAGAACATGAGCGTCTAAGCAACACAGAAGAGAGGAGAGTGGAGTATTATTTCTCCACAGTAAATAAATTGCATAATGCGCATGCGCACACAATTTTCATTCTGCTGCCATTTACAACTTGTTCTTTATTTCTCTACATCCCTATTAGCAATCCATAGTACATGATCGAAGTGTTTTTCGTCTAAGTATATGTATAACAAAAATAAAATTACACAAAATAATCCTTTTTTTTTTTAATCTCTTCATTTTTGGGTGCACTGCCTTTTAGTCATTTGTGATGCTAATATTTACATATCAATATCAATTTTATATTTTATTTTAAATAATTACCTTCATTTAACCCTTGGTTAGTCGCCTGGTTCCCTCATCGTGTCATTAGGCGCATTATGGAGGAAACCTCCAGATTATACATACATCAGGGCGCGTTGTGGAGGAAACCTCCAGACTTCACAAACGTTATGCGCGTTACGGAGGAAACCTCCAGACTGCATATATACGTTATGCGCTGTGTGCAGAAAACTTCCAAACTGAGATGGAGGAGAAGTTATAAAAATGAAAAATTAATCTCAATCTAAAATGAATTTGTACTCCAGGAGCCAAAAATAGTAAAATTCATTTTAATTTTCATAGAACTTTCTTTTTAGTTTATGAATCTCTTCATAACATAGCCCGCAACTTATATTTTGAAAATTAAAAGAAAAGAGTCAATCATCGAAATCTACTTTTTGTGAAAAATTTTCCAAAAGAAAAACCTAAATGATGAAGTACTTCCTAAATATGTGTTTGTTCTTTACTTCTTTAAGCAATTTATACGAAGAAATTAATGCATTTCCAATCTGGAGGCTTCTTCCATAACGCGCCTAATGTGTATGTAAACTGGAGGTTACCTCCATAACGCGACCACTGTAGGTGAATGTGGAGCATTCCTCCACCACGCGCCTAACGAAGGGTTAAACAAGGGAGTATTTTTCAGAAAATTTAATACTGCGTTACATTTTATTTCAGTAAATCTTCGATGGTTAAATTTTCTAGATTTTGAGCTTTTCTTTGGTTCTAAATCCATGTAATCCGAAAAAAAATTGTCCAATAAATTTTTTTCAAGCATGGGCACCTAAATTTAACCTCAGGAGGCAATGGCGAAAATTCAAAAAGTACTAAAAAAAACTTAAACAGCCATGCCACATTATTGGAGCTGAGTTTTTAATAGGAGCTTATTTAGTTTTGGAAATAACGTAGCTAACAAACAGCTTCATGAGTAACTACAGATCACACCCAATACCAAGTCTGAAAACCCCTACTCTATCCCTTCCAAAATCACTCCAACAAGTTAAATTTAGAATAAACGTATTATTTTTTGCCATGTAATAAAAATATGAACTCCTAATTTCTCAAATTATAACTACTTGAGGCTCCTCAAGTTACCTTCAAATCGTTAAGATCCGCCATTTTGGATCCATTTTAAACCAAATTCAAGAGGTTATATTTTAGTCATCAACCAATCCTACACACGAAGTTTAAACCTTCTGGGTTGATTTGGTGACGAGATATGGAAGATTCATGAAATTTCTTGCAGCAATTTCCCCTCCAAATTCACTTGAAAAGCTAAGATCAGAATAAATTAGTCATTTGGACTCATTTTATCACATTATGCAGCAATAAAAAATTTTCATTTCTTGTGCGCCCCCACCACATTTTCTGATCGATCACCTATTCTTCTCCCCTCCAACATCATGCGTAGAGGTAAATAATTGGAAGTAATGTATATTGTATACTTCTTAACTCTAATAATCCTATGAGTTCATTTTAATTACATTTTTTATTAATTTAAGGCTCCTCGAGCTCTACTTCAATTTTGATAATCCGCCATTTTGGATCCAATTTAGTTCAAATTGAAGGGGTTATATTCTGGTCATTATCTAACCCTACACACGAAGTTTGAACTTTCCATGTTGATTAGATTAGGAAATAT
The DNA here is from genome assembly GCA_009761765.1 of Phenacoccus solenopsis. Classification (NCBI taxonomy): domain Eukaryota; kingdom Metazoa; phylum Arthropoda; class Insecta; order Hemiptera; family Pseudococcidae; genus Phenacoccus; species Phenacoccus solenopsis. Next base: position 27,146,407 of record CM019753.1, on the reverse strand, counting down.
AAAAAATTCAACAAATTTCGTGACTCAAAACTTCCTCAAAAAGCCGTTTTCTGCTCCAACTCCCAACAAATGCACTTAGGAAATGAAATTTAGATATGTTGGTGTCCGTAACTCACTATTTCATATGAGATCAAAAACAAATAATTTGAGCTATTTGCCTTTTTCCCCGCCCCCTCAAAATTTGAGTGATCCGCCATTTTGAATTTTAGCAAAAAAACAAAAAAATATTTTTTTGTATTTTCGAGAAGTCTCAGTTTGTTGATAACATAACTCAAGTTAAACTGCAGTTTATAAATCAGAAACTATTTTTTAAATTACTTTAATGAATTTTAAGGCGAATAAGTTCGTTTCAACTGCATTACAATTTCTTTGCAATTGAAAAAATCAATTTTAAATAACTGGTAAAGAGATTTTTTCGCTGATTGTACCCGAGAATCGCTTGGACGCACGGTATAATAATCATATGCGGAGATTTTTTTTGAAAACTCATTTGAACCCAAAAGAATATTTCTTGCTTCATATATCAATATAACAGTCGAATACGTTTTATAAATAGGACTCCGAATATTTATATTAAAAATTCAAATATATTTTTTGACTTCTTGTATTCTTTTTTTCATACACACACAAAGAAAAAGATATGGAAGCATAAAATGTTTGAGACCGTCTGTGCTTCAGATTCATTTCTATTCATTCTCCATTTGCAAAAAAATTGTCAACCTTCTTTCTCCCAACAGAGACATCCTTAACAACACTATAGCAACCCAAGTTCTAACATCACCGATGAAAAGAATATAGAACACATATACGTATAACATTACATTGCAGCTAGCGTTGAAAGTCTACATAGTCACATACGCTTCACACTCCAGACGCTTTTCCAACACGCATACGTACAACATACATATCTACAATTATACATGTTCTGTAATGTCTTATCACTACAAACAAATTAGCGATCAATTTTCGATAAATGGGGCATTTGAAAATAAAACAAACCGAAAGAGCGATAAAATAAATGTATGGGAATAACAATGTTGTTTCAGAGTAATTATAATACATAATAACCCAGTGTTCGTTATAATTATCGCGTTGCTGTACAAATTATACGTACTTATTATCATACGCCAAGTAGAATTATCAGTAAAATGTAAATGCGTGTAGATTGTAGATTTCAACTACGTACATTTCAGCCACATAACATAATACATAAGGAAAGTACCTCCGAGCAGATGAATTTTTGCAAAAACTCAAACGTAGCAACGGCGAATGACAACAAAATTAATTCCACATCACGTATACCATCCAGGTAAATACAAATTGGCTCGTGATAAGAAAACTGTACGCGAAATAATTTCATCTAGATACCGCTTTAAATCAACATGTGGTTAATATCGTTTCTCGCTTATCAAAATAACACCGACGAAATGCTCTTCACTTCATAAACAATCTTCCAATTTACTAGAACGAACACGAAAAAACCCCCAGCCATGGATTATTCTAAAACCCGCTCATTTCCATTACAGAAAAATTCGTCGTTTTCCATAATACCGTTTAAAAAATCGAAAGTCAATTTCTCATTCGTTTAAAGACCTCGCCACATTCGCCGATATCGAGTTTTTTTTCTTCCACGTCGACTTCGTTACATCCCGCTGTTTATATATTTTTTCCTCATTTAACCTTATTTCGTTTGTTAAAGGATTAAAAAAAAAAAGGTTAGAAACAGAATATTTCCATTTTGTTGATGTATATTCGCCTTTGCAACAGCTTTCGGCGCCGTTCTACTAATCCATTTTATTTACGTTTCGTACATGATGTGAAAATAGAATTTCAAATAGCTTTTTACAAAATTTCCTCGTCTTATTTTTTGGCTTCACGATAAATAATTTAACTCGCTAACCCGAGCTCTCTTACGTAACGCCGGAAAAACGTCGTAACATCGTACAAATCAACGTCTCTAATTTTCTAGCTCGCGTGAAATTTTTCTCGCCATCGCATTCTCGAACGTCCTCCGCGCGTATTTCCATCGTTCCTATCAAATAAGGTTACGGTTATATAAGGTTAAAGGATAGCGGTAAACGGAGATTTTTTTTCCACTTATTTCCACAAACGTGTACAGAGGCTGGCCCGACCAGCTCCGTACATCGGCGACCATAAAAGTATATAGTAAATATTGATATTCTTCGCTTGTTATTACGAAGTATCGTTCGAGCATATATAGGTATGTTCGTTTATACGAATCGATTCGAAATTAAACCACGTCGATATTTTACTCTCGAGGTCGCGTTTAATTAGCGCGACGTGACGAATACTTTATTCAAAATAACCGCGCCAAAGGATTAAGTCATTTTCAAGCCGCACCGATTCCCACAATTAAATTATTCCGAGATGCGAGTCGTCTTCCACCGACTATACCGAGAAATTGACGAATAATTCTCCGTTTCGAACGATAAATAAAAAATACACTCGAGAAAATCGTGTATAGTTTTATAAATTTAACACTATTTTAAAATAAAGTACCGACGTTCGTTCAACGAGGTGATTAGCTTTCCTCATTATTTACTCATCAAGTAACTAATTAAAGGGAAAACTTTTAACTTTTTTCGAACGCTAATTACGACAACGCTTTTCGGTTATTTCTACTCGTAATTTCTACCGAGTTTTCAAAAGCAACGCGAAACGAAAAGAATTTCGATGAGTTCCAAATATACACTGTATATATTTTTTTAAACTCGAGTTTGCGCGATAAGAATTTAATTTGCTTTTGCAAAGGTCAACTGCAACGTGTTAGTGAATCGAGATACGGGAAAAATGCAGTAATTAAAGAACTTGTTGAAAATTTATCTCATATTGAAATCCGTATCAGAATCCTAAATAAGATACCTAAAGTTACAAGCGAGTAGAAGTCAGTTGAGCAAGACAAGGCATTTGAAATTTCGACGAGAAATTCCTACACCGACTTTCTCCACGTTGGTAACAGCGTCAATTTATTTCTTGCAATTTTCATTTTATATTCACGCGAGTTCACACCAAACTCGACTGGGTTGTAAAAAAAGATTTCACTGAAGTGTTATAGTTGCAGGGGAGGGGGGAGATTTTTTTTCAGATAAAGCATGTGTTGGTTATATTAATTTTTTCTTTTTTCGACAAAAACTCATTCCAAGTTAAGTCTCAACTCTTAATTTTTTTTTTTACGTGCCGTGTACAGCAGCTATGGCTAGAGGCAGGATTGTAATGATTATATCAGTTTAAGTAAGCCAGAAGAATTCAAAAATTTCATAAGGGTATTATCAGTTCAATATTGTCTGAGAGTATGATTTTTACACTATTGGTTTGAAGAAATGTATCCCGCGTGGGTTGGTAATTTGGGCATTCGGTGAGGATGTGAGGGACGGATAATGGAACATTGCATGGGTTACACAAAGGGGCGGCTTGTTTAAGAAAAAGATGCTGGTGAGTAAGCAACGTGTGGCCAGTTAACAATCTAGTAAGTAGGATTGAAGATCGACGATTTAGTTATTCAGATATTTTCCAGGGAGAGATAGTGGTTTTAATGTTTTTTAGTTTATTCGAGTTGGAAACATCGAACCAAAAATTTTGGAATTCTTCGTTCATTATAAATTTTGCTTGAAGTTTGAGATCAGTTAAAGGGATTATTTTACTCTTATCCTATCTCCTTGGTATGCACAAACTCCAAAATCATAATTTACTAAGAAAACTGAAATGAACTCTATCAAGGAGGTGGAAAGTAGGAAAGAATACTTAGTAACAAAAACAATGCTTTTCAGTTTACACAAGCACTAATTCCTTTGAAAAAACTTCAATTTAATATTGAGACCAGTAGCGTCAAAATGCGATAAATTTTCGATCAAAAAAAATTTCACTCGATCTTTTATATTGGGATTCCTTATAAAAATCAAAACCTATCAAGGAGTATGGACAAACTTGTATTTTTTTTTTTATGTGCCGTGTACAGCAGCTATGGCTAGAGGCAGGATTGTAATGATTATATCAATTTAAGTAAGCCAGAAGAATTCAAAAATTTCATAAGGTTGTTTATCCGTTCAAGTTGTACTCTACCAAAAAAAATTCACTTCACACACGCACGTTCGAAAAGCTTGTGTGTTAGTAACAGCTGAACCTCTCGTGGACTATTGAATGATTCTGTTCTCTCTTTCCAATTTCAAACCATAATTAAAGATTTTTGATTAAGCAATTCCAGCTTCCACACCTAAAATTATTCCAGCATGGATTTCAATTGAATAATACTAACTGAAATAAAGTAGTCGGAGATAAAAATGAAAACATATCACTAAAACTATGTCTATTACCGCGTACGTCATCGAGACTGAACAAAGTTTTAAAGATGAACGCCAGCTTCAAAATTCTACATCGTCGACTCGTTTCAATTGTATTTTTACCATGTCTCTGTCTTTCAAGATTAGGTGAAAATCATCCAGAGGAAAAGTTCGCACAGTCTGTTTCGACGGTTATTTGACGCAGACGAGGGAGGCTTGATTAAAACCTGTGAACTGCAACTGTGTCTCGACGCATGCTCGTTTCTCGATCGACTAAGCGTCCAAAAAGAAGAACTCGGTGATTTTCAAGTTGCCAACAAAAAAAATTCGAACGAGATAATGGTTTAATTCGAAAAGCAGTTACAGGCTTTTATTTCCTTGCCTTCGACAGGTATACATATATGTAGCGAACTTCGATAACGCGAGCTTGCTGTTTTACCCATACATGTAGGCGAAATGAAAACGATGAATAAAATATTCCCACGTTGGAATAATTTAAAATTGCGCGCCACATTGTAAGTTAAATTTTGTAGGGTTGACCTGTTCACGTAAATAGCAAACTAAATAAAGTTTGGAAAAATTATCATAAATTTATTTCGCAAAGGCGTACAGTTAGGTAGGTTGTTACGCATTCGCTTTTTTTTCTCCCTTTAGCATATTTATTACCGCAGGTTCGGAATACTTTGGTGGTTTGTAAAAAATTATATTTGCGTCGTATACGCAATATGCGGTTACGGTGGCGTATCAGTGGTGGTACGTTCACATGCTGGAAATATCGGTCGTTGGGTGAACAAATAAATTGGCCAAAAATCGAAATGTGTGTTTTTCGAGGAGCCTACATATTTCATAATTTACGACCAGCATCGAAAAATGGACGAGTTATTAGAATTTAAATTTGCCCGTATCCTAACGGTGACTCTGTTTTAGTTACATGTTCGTATGCCCTCTCCCATACGAAATATATACATATATACAAATCTCTTCTCACGATTATTTTTTGTGATCAAATGAATAAAAAATTATTGATGTAAACGCAAATTAAAATGAAAAATTAATCGTTATATTTAAAAAATATATTAAATGAAAAAACAAAAAAAAAAAAAACACATGAAAAATTACTCGCTGCATTAAAAAAATCAACTAAAAAAATAATTATCGATAATATACATAATTTTAAATGGAAAAATGAAAGAAAAAATTTAATGTAATATACGTATACAATACATTAGTTTTAATATTTTTGAAAAAATAAATTTCAATAGAATTTCAAACCACTTCCAACCTCCTCCCAATTAGTTCACTAAATCCAAACTTTTTTAAGAAATTAATTTTTAATATAATATAATTATTTTTCATAAATGTCTAAGCAATAGCTCCATATATAGCGTAGCAAGAGTTCCTCAATTTTCGTGAAGGGGCGCCAATACTGAAGGGTGAAGTCCCATTTTCTCCACGGTTGACTTTACAAAAAAAATTTCTCAAAAAATTTTTATTACATTCAATTTCATACAATTTGTGTTTTTTGGGCGGGGGGGGGAATTGTTTGTACAAACTAAAGGTTTGAAATTAAAAACGTCATAAGCTACAAAAAGACTTCATTTTTCTAAAACAATTCTTAAATTGTTATCTCTGAAAAGTTTGAGAGGCAAAGCAACGAATACAGGCAAAAAGAATAAATTTGTTCACCCTACTAACATATTTTTGAGCTAGTACACTTCGTACTCAGGCTCGAAATAAGTGTTTTTCAACACATTTTCTCTTCGTACTCAAGGCCAAGTAGATCGATCTTCGATTTCAAGAGCACATTCAAATGTATGCAATGAGCTTCGAGATGACGTAAGCGAAAAAAGTGTAGAAAATTGCCATCAGGTAGCTTTTTCTATATTCACGTGAAGTACGATTTTTTGCTTTGAAACGTGTTTTCTACAAAATTTAAAAATGTTGTGCTGTCTGAAAGCAATTTTTCACGATTTCGTAGCTCACCTTATTTGAAAACATATTGAAAGAACTTTCAAATTATTTTATAAAATCGAAAATTTCATCAATCAGTCTCAATTGCAGGAGAAAATATGTTAGAAAACAGGTATTTCGTGCGAGGGCACAAAATGTGAAATTGTTTCTATAGGATGCCCGAAACAAATCTCAACTGCAGATTGCTATTGGGGGGGGGAGAAGGGAGTTACCACTTCTTCAGAATTTTGAAATTACCATTTATCGATTATGAAAGTACATATCATGAGCAAATTAAAAAAAAAATTAAATTTTGGTGAAATACTGTTTCGTTAAATAATAATTAATATATTTATTATTAAGAAATATTTCTACCCTCTGTGTAAGTAGGTGGTGAGATCATATAGAAGAAAGATGCCAGCAAATGAACTACGTAAGTTCATGATGACTAAATAATCTCATAAATTCCCAATTACAGATCTTTTTTGGTGAAAAAGATTATACAGTACCTATCTAAGTGGGTTGGGAAATACGCGTAAAACAAGAAATTAATGAGTTACACTATACTTTGTCAGATAAACCTTCATAATTTTCAATTACAGACCTTTCTTATAGAACATCTCCCTCCTCTCGTTGCTTGCATCGAAGAAATGTGTAACACAGAGAAGTATCTGGTTAAATTTGTCACAATGCAATAATCATTGGGATACAGGACCATTATATTAGAAGATTATTTACCTCTAATCTCTCCCACAGAGGAGCCAGACTCGTTTGAAGTTGAAAAAAAAGCGTGAAAATTCGTGCGTTGAGGTTTGGGATAAAATGTTCCGTTGAAAGAAACTATTATGGGCTATTTCATTTCGCATATTTATTAGCTGAAAATTTTATTTTTACGAGTTTTTTTACTATTTAAAGTCATCCGACTTCTCTTTAGCAGTGGTTAGGTATGCCAGATCTGTGTTTTTGGGTTCGTAATAAGAAGTGTTATAAAATGTAACTATTTTCAGCCATTATTCTCAGAATGAATAAATTTATTAATTAAAAAAAAATGTATTTTTTAATGATTTTTTACTTTGAACAAGTCTGACACCTCTTCAGCAAAAGTTTGGGCCTACCAAACCGACATTTTCGATTTCAGAATGAAAAATCCTGTGAAATGAACGCACTTCTAGTCGTCAGCTACTCCAAGTGAATTATCATGAAAGCTATGAGCTTTAAGCTCTCGCAACTCATACAAGCACCCCTAAGTAAATATTACCTCACTGGCTCTTGGACTGTTATGGAGGAAGAGGGAGGGAGGGAGGGGGTTGGTGGAAACATGCCAAATCTTCTCATCAACTCATAATGCTGGATACGACTTGTAGCATATCGTTATAAAGGTATTTAGAAGCGCTGTTCCTCTTATTAACTTATTTCTCATCACCATCCATTTTCAGCCCTTCTCCCCCACTCTGGTAACCAAAATACAGCTCTCGTGTTCAAGTTCAGGTTGAACTGGCTGGTGCAAGCACCATGTACTTTGACCATTTATAGTCCAAGTAACCGAAGTATAATAATCATAATCCTAAGCTTGGGTGAACTGATACACAATGAGTTGAAAATTAAAGAAATTGATTTATTTTTATCAATAAAATTGATAAAGTTGAAAACAAAATCATTTAAAATTTCCAACTCGAAAAAATAATAAAGTTGAAACGAAACCAAAAAGACGAATGAAAATCAGGTTAAACTGAAAACCAACACCAAGTCCCTTCAGTTCAAAGCTGTGGGCATCTTGAAACCTATCCTTCCCTCAGCCATAACCTTTGCCATAGCAAAACAAGCTACGTTACACAGCCGAAGCCAACATCGCCACCAGAGCACGCCTTTATTAATTTCCTTTTTACGACGAATTTCTTCGACAAAAAAGAATCTCGTTCGTAGGAATATGCGGGAACGCGAACAACGACTAATCGATAAAGATAATTACGAGCGCGTTTCGTACGACGGCGGAATAAAAATAAGATTCATAATGCCGTATTCGTTTCATTATTCACGATATTATAATATCTCGACTCTAAAATTTAGCCGTTCAGCATTAAGCAACGATGGAAATTCAAGCCATAAAAATATTATCGCTTCGGAACCGCCCACATTTGGATGGAATGTGAAACCGAGAGAGGGCAGTTCCGGGCAACGAATTTTTTTTTTCGCCAAAAATAATAACGGTAAAGGCCATATCAATTTAGAAACGAGCGTGTTATTTTAGATTTCATTTTTTCCGAAACCTGTATAACCCAGAATTCCGAATTTTTAACCATGTATCGATTTTCTTCCTTCTTGTTAAATTGTATAATGGCTTTAGCGATACTTATTCAAGCTCATTTCGGTGTCGTTTCTTCTTCATTATGAATCCTCGCGAAATCTCTACTTTATCGATTTCGCTCACGAGGATGATGATGTTTCCTCTACATCGCGGTATTGGAATTGGAGTATACTTCAGGCAATTACATAGGCAAATGCGGACGAGTAAAGGGGTATTCATGAAATTCTGTACGTTGCTTATGCAACTACATATAGCTATTTTGGCAAACAAACTTCACCTTATTAATTATTACATAGAGATAAGCACGCTTAGACATGTAAAATTTTCCGCTCTGTATTGCACGTAACATACATCGTTTCCTAAACTAGACGCAATGTAATTATTAAGTTGAAAATTGATTAATTGTACGTGTACACCGAGCAGCATAAATTTACGTACAGGCAAAAGCGGTTTCGCCATTTAAGTGAATCGCGATGATGAATTATTTCAGTTGGTAATTTTTCATCGACTACGAGAAGTTTGTTTTGGTTATATAATAATTGATTTTAGTTGCAGTTAGTTCGGCATTCGGCACAACTAAAGGTTAATTTGGGTACAACTTCGGACCATTACTACGAGTATAAAGATTATATTTGTACGTGTTTTAGTTTTCGACCAACAGAGCCTTTTAAGGCTGCCGATGGTTGCGGTTTCGAGCGTACGGTCGGCGTAAAGTTGGAGTTTTCTCGTTGCCAGCGCTTTTACGCGGCTCGAGTTAATTGTATCTTTTATTTGTAGACGAGATAGCGTATGATTTGGTTCTCACGTTAGAGAAAAATATTCCGCTCGGTTATCCGGCTTTCGTCAGGATTATTTGTCATCGTGGTTAATCGCGATATCAGCACGGATGGCGAGCTCGAAATTATCGCAGTGGATGAAACTTGGACGTTCGAAAATACGTTCGATGAGCCATCTTGATTCCAATAATGGATTCGCATTAGGATTAAAGATTGAAAAAAGCGCGCGTGCGTGACCTCAAGATACTCGATGCTTGAAAAGCGTACGTGGATACGCGTCGAGTGCCGGATTAAATATGAATTTTTGCTATAGCTGGTTTTATTTATGTATTTTCTGACATACCCGAATCTGATTATTCGCGTAAGTATCGAGTTTCAATTCTTTTTTTCCGCTCCCCTCTTCCGTTCGAAATACGGATTCAAAAATAACGAAAAAATTGTTCAATTTCGTACGTCCCACGGTTAACGTAAAAAATTCCTAATATTTATAGGATAAAAGTTCACCATGTTTTTTCAATTCGATCGCGCGTTTTCTATATCAAATAATACTTGATATTCAACGTTGGCAATATTTTCCCGAGCGTTATATCGTGCTGCTATTTCGCGAGCTTATCGTATTTTTCGATCTTTCCGATATTGATTTGAGCGAATAAAATTTCGAAACCACAATAAGTGTTTCTCAAAACCATTCGGTATAATTTGAAAATCTCACGCGGGGTTCTCGTACTCAGCTGACGGTGGATTTGGGAACGCGTTTAAATATATTAACATATTTTCATTTCATTCAGTCGGTGCGACGCGTCCAAGGTGAGCACAATATTGTACAAGCCTGTGGTATTGTTTTATTCATTTCATTCACGTATTTACTCGTTCACAATAAAGTCTGATATGGTTTTGTAGGCCGATGCGAACGTTGGACTCGGTTTTTGATGGATTTATTTAAAACGTTATTAGTTGAGGTTTCGAAAGAAAACGACATCTATTATAGCCAAAGGCGTATTTAGAGAGGAGGTAAGATGGAGTCTAATCTCGACGGAACTTTTCTAAAAATAGGATGCAAATAAATATCAATTACGATGTAGGTAAAATGGTTTAAAATGACTTTTAGTTTTCCAAGTTTGTTTTTTTTTCACCTTTTTTTCACAACATATTATGAATCGATCATGGATGGAGGAAAAATTCGCAGGGACAGGACATACATAGTGTTACCAGTTTTTTCACTGGTGAAGTCTCTAAATCGTCAACGCGAAGTTGTCCAACATTTACTTCCAACTTGAAAACTTTTTTTTAGGGCACGACATACGATCAATAAGTTTTTAAGAATTACGACGAAAAAATGAAATATAAAAAAAATAATAACTGTAATCAAAACAAACGTTTTTTTATAACTTTGCCATATATTAAAAAATGGACGGCATAATTAAAAAACTTATTAAAAAAATTGATAATACTGACAAAATTCTTTTTGCCGATCAAAACATTAACACTTTGAAAAAAACCATTTTTTCAAAAATTAGAGACAAAATACCCTGGAAAAAGAGAGCAATCTGGTCTATAAAATTGACTGCTTGGATTGTGAAAAAACGTATATAGGAAAAACTATTCAATATCTATCGAAACGAATTAGCCAACATAAAAATGACATTAAAAATAAAAAAACTAATACTGCTTTATCCCAACATGCTGTGGAAAATAATCATAAATTCAATTTTGAAAATCCCAAAATTCTTGATGGAGAAACCAATACATACAAAAGAAAAATTTTAGAAATGACGGATATAAAAAAATTTAAAAACTATATCAACTTTAAATCAGACGTAGCGTAGATGGGTTATCTAGGCATTACGCCGATGTATTATAATTAGCCAAGTCGCATTTTGTTACCTACGCGTTATATTAATGAATAAGATTGTACACGTATCTCGTATCGCACTCGGTTCATTACACCTGAAGATGCCGACAAGTACGGCGAAACGTCTTTTATTTATGAATATCATATTAAAATTTTTTAACGAGTTTTGTGTTGTATTTAAAAAAAAAATTCTGATTATTATCCATTATCAACGTTTAGAATCAACTAAATACTAAGTCTCAAAAATATACAACTTATTCCTTAATAATATTTGGAAAACAATACCTTTAAAATTAGAAACTACTAAAAATCCTAAATAAAAAAATCACAAAGATAAAAAACTTATAACAAAAAGGAAAAAAGAACAAATCACATACAAAAAATCAATAAAAAAAAAAGCAAAAATCTGAAATCGCCCAATGGCAACACTGGATACCTGTACAGTGTACATTACTATTTATTACATTGCAACACCCCTGGCTCCAAAAGAACTGGATACATACTCAACTGACTACAGCTTGTCCAATAAGAAAAGAAAGGTAGAGACTAGAGAGAGTAGGTTTAAAAATGTTTGCATTTCAAATAATTTATAAATGACTACCCAATTCCAATGGCTCAATCACTTGTTTAACTGAAAATTGAGAAATTGATTTTAATACGTCACTGAAAATTCAGTTCTGAAACACTTTGATGGGTAAGAAAGTAAAAGAGCCCCATCGATCGTTTGTAGCGTCCTCATCTTGAGTATGAATAGATACGTAACAACATCCCTTGAAACGATGTAAGAAAGAGTTTGAGTTTGAAAGGAGATCGTAGCCAAGGGGTGAGGGGTTGGGGTGTCAGAACATCTACCATGAGCTCAGTTTCTTGAATATTTAAATATTGTTGATCGTATAATTCCTGTATACAGACAGTCTTAGGATAAATTTAGACTAAAATAAATTTACTCAATCAAAAAAATTATTTCTCATCATTAAACTGGTAATGACTATTTTTAATTCTAAATATGAATCCTTACAAACATTTTTTCAACTTCTTAAATTATGTACTAAAATGCATAAATATAAATTAATGAATGGACATAAAAAAAATTTATACCCTTGAAAAAAATTTCCATGACCTCTCTTCGAAAATTACATTAGCTGTAGACTGGTAAAATTTATGTTCTGAAAATTATTTTCGAAAGTCCTTCCACTATATATCCTAGCTACGTCCTTGGTCTAAAAATCGAACTGAATGTGGTACAAAAGCCAAAAAATATTTAGAAAATTGGTCTTGGCCTCATTTTAAGAGAATTTTCATGCAGTATCAGGAAAGGGTGTGAATTCATATCGAACAACTAAACGAGCCCTTTCATTCTGGGACTGTCGCAGTATATAAGGTGTCCCAATTTTGACCGAAAAAAGCATGTGTGATAATAATGCTCGCTTAGAACAACTAGCTTAATGTACATGAACGTAGTTGTTGAAATAGGTAGAGTTAGAATTTTTTTTTTTTTAATTCCAATTGGCTTCTCTACAAAACCTTGCTAATTTTAAAATACGAAGAAACTTGAAGTAAGTGATTATGGCTTCATATGGAATAGTCTCAATTAGCAAAGCATGAAGAAAGGTCATTATCCTAAAAATGTAGCGGGAATGAATTACAAGTCAACATTTTTTGGTCGAGGTTTTCTATGATAGAATAAAGTCAAATTACAAAGTGGGATAGGGGACGAAGGGGAAAATAGCTTCTGGAGAGAAAACTGTACAATGATATTCCTCGAATAGTCCTCACCTTCTCACCAATATATCCAAGAAGCTCAAATTTATGTCAATTTGAATACTAAAACATTATTCATGTTTAGACTGAAAATCACTTAGAATGGTGAATAAAGAAAAATTCGAAGAAAATTTCAGAGTTCTCAAATAGCTGAATTTTGATGAATATAGACTCATATGATTTCTGGTGAAGAACAAGGACATGAAACAAAGCCAGCTTTTTAGGTACTTCGGATATTCAAATTGAGTAATTTTGAAGGTATCTCTTGGAAGTCTAGGTATACCTAAATTAAAAATTCAACTCCAGTAATGCCGCATGGCTGCTTACGCTTATTAATTTTCACCACTATGGTAACAAAAAATGAATAAAATAATGAATACCCGTATCGATGAATTTTTCAATATACGTATATTTATCATAATGATAAAAAATGCTTATCGTCAGGAAACACTAATGCAGTTGAACAATGAACAATCCATTTATGCAAGCTATTTTTTTTGTAACATCAAAAATACTGATACGTATTAAAATAACCAAGCATGGATATCTAGTATTCAGCCTCAATCATCCTTTTTTAATCTATTGAAAACAAATTTAATCTACGAGGAACAGTATTCATGACAACATGAGGACGTAATATACGAACAATTCGCTCACGTTGGAAATTATTCAGGCGATTATGAAATTATTGTGGCGGACGTATAAATAATGTAGATAACATCTCACGCGACAATTTTCGCTTACATAATTTTTTTTTTCTTCATAAAATTGGTATGCAATGTTTGAGGTTTGACGTTGAAGAAAAAAAATTAAACTTAACAGTGCAGTACGCTGACGTTGTTTTTAATTCTTTAGTTACGAAGGCGACCGCAACCACGATATAAGGATATTCACATTGTTTGAAAACCTCTTTCGGCATTTTTCGAGCTGGTATTTTTTCTAGCTTTTGTTCGGGTGAAATTTTTTTTCACTATGGTTCAGTATTATTAAAGATGAAAAAAAAATGGGTATCGGGCTTTCTTGAAATTAAAGTCTCGGTGCGATTTATTCATTATGTGATGGAATGTAATAACGCTTCGGCTTTAGGGACGTAGAATTATAGAGTGAACTGGGTATAATAAATTCTACAGCAGCGTTTCTCGCGACGGCATTCTTCGTTTGGAAATGTTGAAAAAATTTTCGTTGATAAGCGCATACATGTTTTAACAATCGAAGGAAAAACAATGACGTAAGTGGAAAAAAGAATTCAATTAATAGTTAAGAATTTCGGCTATAGTTACGAATGTAGGGTACGCGACTATACGCGTGTTTGCACGTATTCGGTTACCGTATTCGTACGAGGCTGCGTATACGGGTCTCCAACACGACGTTCGAATATAATTTTCTCCAATTAGATTTTACGAGACGTGAAACCTATAAATAGTAAAAATAAGGGTGGTACACCGTATACGTGTATATTTCCGAGATATCAATAAATAACCCCCGTGCTACATACTCGTACGCGTACGGTTTCATTTTTGACTTGTAAACTTACACTTCTGGCTGTTACGGCATGTGCTACTTACCACACATATGCATCTGGAGGAATGGAAATATTCGTATTTACCGGATTCTCTCACATATGATGAGTTTAGACTAATATTATGAGTATAATGCGTTGTTATCGAAGTTCGTCGATCGTTATATAGTAGGCATATTTTTTACACGTACCATTTACCTGCAAGATGGTCATTTGCGATGGCGTTAACTAAAAAATATTTCTAAGGTGTTTCACACTTCCGCTTTTACGGTGCTGTTTTTATTTACGAATGCGGTCCATAACCGTTCACGGTCATGCATTCCAGAATTGCATGAAAGATTTGGCAACGCGTTTCTCTCTATGAAAACGTTCACGAACCAGTTTTTTGATGTAATTTATTCCGTATGGTCGTTTACGAGAAAGAAAAAAAACTTGGCGAGGTGATATCGTTATGATTGTGATTATCGATTACATTCGAATTAAAGATAGAGTGATGAGTTTATCGTGTTACGAGTACTTTATTCAACTTAATTTTTAGTGAGGAAAGATTCACTTGCATCGTAGAATTTCTGAAATCAAATAAGAATAAGAATTCTACAAGAAGCAATTTCTGATTGGCACTACATTAAATCTTTCTTTTGCAAAAAAATAATAAGCAAAAAATTATAGTACATGTATAAATATGACGTTCATGGACATGAGCTGTCAAATGCAGATCGTAGTATTGATTTTTTTTCTCACCAAGGTACATCCAGCATGTCAGTCTACTCTCTGTGGGCAGAAAATTATTCTAGAAGAAGAACATTTTCAATTCAAAGAATAGCTGTAAAATAATGTGCAAAATTTAAATTCACAGTTAAAAAAGATACTCGTTTTATTTTTCATTATGTAAACCTCATTGTCAATCCTGAGCATAGGGGAAGGGAAGCGGGTCCCCGGGCCTGAGTTTTTTTTTCAGGGCCCACTGAGGGTCCGCGACTTCATGCTTCCGCGCTAAAATCTGTCTTTACCTACACGATCATTTTTTTTTTGCTCTTATGACTTTTCCTCCTATCCTGAGCCCGAATTTTCTCTGCACGGAGCTGCTCATTGTTTTATCATCGAGGATATTGAAATTCAACTTTTCTTACCGAAAATAAAATACCTATTCAGGGTGCCTAACAAAATATGTTGACCAAAATGCCCGACTTTGCATGATCTTTTAGCATGACTTTTTCGATATTTTCAGCACACCCCCAACCCCCCCCCCCCCTCAAAAAAAATTACCAAAAACTTCGACAAAAATAATTTTTTTAAAAAAATCACAAGTAAGTATTAAGTAACTCTTGAATTAAAATTTTTACAAACAACTTCAGATAAAATGTGATTGAATGCTTTACATGACACGTAAAAAAAAAATTAAAAAACTAAATATACTTGATTTTTTAACAAAAAATCATGAGTATCACAAGTAAATCTCAACTTCAAAGTTTTACAATCTTGAACAAATGTTTATAATAAAAATAATAAAAACTAAATATATTTGATTTTTTCAACAAAAAATCATAAGTAACCCTCAACTTCCCATTTTAATTATTTAAAAAAATTTAAATCACTTATCAAGGGTGAATGGGATTTTTTTTTAATTTTCGAAAAATGCATGACTTTTGAGTCAATCTTAGTCAAAATGCCTGACTTTGCAATACCTGCATGACTGTTAGACACCCTGTGATTAATTTCGTATAAGACACATTCTCTCGAAAACATCATAGTTACAGTAAAAAAAAAAAAAAAAAAAAAAAAATACAAAATAATTAGTATTAAGAACTG
The DNA here is from genome assembly GCA_009761765.1 of Phenacoccus solenopsis. Classification (NCBI taxonomy): domain Eukaryota; kingdom Metazoa; phylum Arthropoda; class Insecta; order Hemiptera; family Pseudococcidae; genus Phenacoccus; species Phenacoccus solenopsis. The sequence continues at coordinate 27,130,137 of CM019753.1, read as the reverse complement.
TACTAATATTTCATATAAGCGATAAATCAGTAACATTATTTGGCATTCCAATGCATCCTACATAAAAAAAATATTAAACCTTTCTAGTAGGATATTAAAAACAGAATAATTTTGTACCTAACCGTTTTTCTCGTGGGCACTATATACACAGAAATAAATGGAAAAAACTCACCAAAATCAACATTTTGAAATAACTTTCAAAAAAAAAAAACTTATAAGTGATTTCTTGGCTTTAGAAAGCATCATATTCGAAAAATGAACAGAACCTTTTCTGTAAATAATTAAAAATAGATCAACTTCACTCCTGTTCATTTTCCCTATAAATGTCATAACAACTGAGATAAATGCAAAAAACCCATTTTCAAGCTAGTTCTTACCCTATCGTGAGGCTTCATACGAAAGATTGATTACGCAGAAATGTTGGTATCTATTTAAAATGACATTTTTGACAAATTAACCAGAAACTGAATTCTTCGGGTCATTTTTGACAACTATTTCGTTCACTTTATACATTTAATAGGAGCTGATACCTCACTGATCAGTAGTGAGGTTCGAAATATAACGTTATTTTCGTTAGTGAGAACTACTCTAAAGAAAAAACCAACATCCTCACGACCATCAAAAAGTATCATGGGATCAAGCTTCTACCTTCGAGATCCCTTCACTTCTTATCGAACACCACTGAGGTTGGGGATACAGCATATTACGACTTTTGAACTCTAACCCCTTCTTCAAAACTATCTATACTGAAGAAAGTTGACTATTCGTACTACAAACTATTACCCTTCATTTACATTTTGATAAGATGGTCTGACGAAATTGCACGCTGTTAATGATTGTTTAGGACGATTTAGGATGTGAATTCACGTAGAGTTGTAATTACTCGTATAACATACAATTTTCGCCAATTCCAACACAGAATGTTTTTTCTTGATGAAACTTCAATTCTTTTATTATTTCTTTTTTTAAATATCTTCCTTAAATTTAGATGGGAGGCGTTTAAGCGACAGACTTTCGATAAGTTATTTTAAAGACGAGCGATTGGTGTTGAAAATTTTCCTACATTTCGCTAAGTTTAAAAATTTCGCTTTTGTTTCGCTCGGGCATAGTAAAAGCATACTTTAATTATAATCAGCAAATCATTGTCTTGGATCATCACTGCTTTTTTACGCTAAACAAAAGATGTAAAAAAATGTTCACCACACCTCCTCCTCCCACAAAAAATTTGAACCTCCTCGAGAAATTCCTGGCTACACCACTGACGCTCGATAAATATGAACAACTACATGGAGCGCATGCGCGCAAGTGAATCACGCTGTTTACCGGCTCAATTCTTCGTTTTAATTTCCTAACAAATTTTAACCAAGAACTAGCGATCTTTGCAATGTATAAAATCGATGATGAGGCATAAGTCGTAAGCTGATGATCTATTGCAAACCAGCCAGGCGCATAGCAACTTAGCCCAAACATCATTTTAGAAAGAGGTAACCAAATTTTAGAGGAGGATTTGACTTTTTTTTTTTTTTGTTGGTACTTTTGTAATGAATACGAAATTTTATCAGGGTATCTCCAATTTTCCTGGAGAGAGCTCACACTTCCAGCTCTGACTACGGGTTTGAAATCAACCTCAACGAGTTGATATTTCGTTGAAGTATCATATCAAAAAACATTATTCGCTTGTTTTTGAAAATTCATCGAAATATTAGAAAAATGAGTAATTAAGAGTCTGAAAGTATTTTCAAATAATTCCAGAATCGCAGTTTTTGAATGCTTCGTGTCTGTTACGAAATATAAAAGACCATATTCAAACCACTACCATTTACCGTTTTAATTAGTCGTTGAAAATACTATTCAAGCTTTCCCTGCTTCCCCGCCGTTTTCAGGAAAACATAATATTGTTATAGCGTTATCCACAAAACTAGATCCTAATGTTTATATTTTATACACAAAACCAAGTTTTTACGTTTATAGAGGAAACGTTGCCGAATCTCTTCAAATTAATCAGCTATTTTATGAAATCTAATCGTGATTCGCATCAGATGTTCGTTCATCATTCACATTAATTATCATTTTTTTTAGATAAAAATGGAATAATTTCGTACATCTTTAAGTGATTACATTTCTTCTAAACAAAAAACGTATGACTACTACTCTCTTATCATCGTAATTATTAGTAATAAATATGGCAACGAAGTGCTGATTACAAGGGTCTAGTTTCGTAGACGGCACTCTAATTTGAATACTGCTTTTTAATTTTTTCTTTGATGATGTCTTAATTTTCGAACATTCCTATGAAAAATTACAGATTAAATTGGATGAAAATTTTTCATTAAATTTGATAAGAAAAGTTGTTAAAATGATGTTAAAATGTACTTAATTAATTTTTAATACGAGCAATTATATCTAATATTATATCCAATTTGACATCATTGGATAAAATTTTTATACCAAATTTGATCTGGTCAAAATTTTAATCCAATTTCCATACAATTAGAGACTACACTTTTATCCATGAAAGTATATTTTTTTTTTTCATTTTAGTTAGAGTAATTTTCTTTCAGTATAACATACCCACACATCTTTATTTCATCGTTTGCAAGAAAGAAAAAAATTATTATGATAAAATTGAATGAAAAATAATTCGTTTAGTTTCGAAGCCTCGAAAAAACTATTACAGTAATAGAAATGACCTAAATGGAATTCGAAATGAGATCGATCAAATGTAATCTCAAAAATTAATAAATAACGTAAAAATTTATGACCTAGGGCAGCTACCTACACTACTTCCACCTAAATCTGGGCCTAAACCCACATCAATTGTAAACGAAGTCGAATACAGAAATAGTTTCCATTCATTAAGAACTAATTATATAAGAAACGTTTCGAACATTCGGTTTTAATTTCTTATCAGTAATAGCCGAGCAAGTCTAACGATATCAATTAGGTAGAAAAAGGAAATTCTCAATAACATCACAATGGACTTGGTTAAGTACACGTAATAGGAGAATATAAAGCAACGAGCGCAAAATAGCTTATCTAGAGAGACTTCCTGGAACCGCGGCGATCATTCATAATTCAATATTTACCCGAGTATGTTTCAACTTTCAAGTATAACACACATCGTGTTGAAAAATTAAAACCAAAAAAAAAAAACTACGTCAGAGAAAACAATAAAAATTATTTACTCAATGTTGGATCACCGATGGGAGAAGTCATAATGTCATTATGAAATCAAACCCACCTTCATTAGTTACATACTGGCATTCGTGTGGTAATAATTTATTCGTATACTTATACCATCACCACAGCTTACTTATAATTTACGCCCATCCGAAAGCGATACTTATACGGTGTTACATCGCGAATTTGAGTATTCAACGCGCGCATACGCCGCTTGGCAATCTAGTCACGTCACCTTGGTCAGGAAGTACACGGTAAGGAATAACGCGAATACACTTCTCTTCACTTTTTCGAGGCAATACATCCAACATCCTTATACCTTTCGTTAAAGTAATGCGCTTTTCTCATCGTTTCACAGTTCAAATGTCGAATTCGCCTCTCTAATACGTTGAAATACGTATACGTGGCTAAATCACGTTAAAAATAGCCCACCGCATCGTAGATAATTTTTCAACCGCTCTTTCAAAATATTAATAAACAATCTATAAAATTTTTCCTACCATTTAACATCCGTGCAAAAAATTCACTCGTAACGTTGATGGTTTATATCAAATATACAGTGGGCGTATCGCCTAATAACACGAATGTTCTGTGTCGGGTAAAAATAGTACCAGCGCCGACAGATTTTTCTCGTCATTGATACTCCTCCGTTTCTGAAAGATGCAGTTCTCGAATAATTTTTGCATATATCCCATTCACAACACGAACTGATACGAACACCGACGTAACCGATACTTTATTTTTAGTTTCAAGCTAATTGAGTACCCGAAAAAAAAATCGTCCTGTTTCGTTCACGAGCGAGGAAAAAATGCCCTTCAGATGTGTACGTTAGTATTAACGTGTTAATTATCGAATTCCTAATTCTAGTTAGCCTAATTTCACTTCTCGCTTACGATTATTATTTTTATTCCTAGCGGCAAGAAACGAATTCAAAATTAACACTGAAATTTCGTTAAGACGGTCGCCGCTACGGTGTTTATTTATATTTAAATTTTTTTCTTCTTTCATCAGTATCTCTTTTTAATAAGTACGACTGGATTGTCAAACGCGAAATACACACAGCTTTACTCTAATACACAGATTATATAGAAGAAGAAATACATCGCTTGGAACTATATTAATTATAATTACAGGTATGGTGAAACTGAGCCGGAGTATTTTTTTTTTACACGAGCATGAGTAAGTTAATCGGTTACATATTTATTTATAATCATGACTCAATGAACGAGGTAAACACCAAAACCAGGTTATTTTAATTTCGAAAACAGAAATATTTTTTGTTTTTTCGAATAAATAAATAAAAAAAAAAAAATCACGAATATAATTTTACTTACAACTTATAGGAAACGAAATAACACAGGTTACTGTAAATTTTAAATCATGAAGGAATTCCTACGACCTATTTTCCTTCAACGTAAGTTTTAAGAAGATTACTAAAACATAATTATCGGGTAATAATCTCATAAAAGTTTCAAGTCGAAAAATGAAATATCCTTGGAAAAAGGCGGTGCCAAGTTCCTCCGAAGAGCCAAAATTTGACCCAGTAAATACCTCGCAGTAGCTAAGAAAATATCTATTCTTGTTGGAAGGATATCAAACACGAATATTAAACAATACCCTCAACCATTATAGCTGTTTATTATTATTAAGGTTCGATCCTTCATCGAAAATATGGTATAAATTATGTAGTTATCTATGTCATTACTTATGTTTACTTCAGTACTTTGTTTCTAATTGGTTGATAACTGATAACGTAGTATTTCGTTATACTTGAACCTCATCTTATTACTGGACTAAAAATTCCAAATGAACAAATATCCTTGTACAGTAGGAGAGGCTCTTTAATACTTGTTTTTCATCAACTAGAACTATTCAGGAGATGAAAGGGACTTGAGTTCATGGAACTGAAATCCCCCTACCCCTCCGAAGCAGCGATCCTAAAACCGGCACCGGATTTGAGTCGTGAAATTTTTTTAATCTTCTATATCTACTCACTAAATCGACCTACCAAGGTCGAACATCGTATGTACCTACAAAGGTCGAACATTGTATGTACATTCAGATACGAACCAAAATTCCACCCCTTGAACTTGAATCCAAAAATCCAAAATGGTGGATGGTCGAAATTTGAACGGCTTGAGGAACCTTAAATAACTCAAATCCAATAAATATAAGCTCATATGGTTAATAGTTTATTCCAAACCCACCTTCGCAGGTGATGTTTCTCCCCCCCCCTTAAAAGGAATTAAAAATGAAACAAATATTTTGAAAATTATTTTCTAAATAATTTTTATTGATTTTTTTTTTTAATAATAAAATGAAATCTTTCATTTTGAAACACACTTCAGTGAGGGTATTAGTACTTTTACTATTTAAGGTATGAACTGGTATGAACAATGGGTACAAAGATTTTTACAAGTTAACAAGATTATGGGCAAATCTGAACAATTCCTAATTAAAAACTTAGCACCAGTAATACTTATTTTTTTTCAAGAATTTTCATTTTTCATTATTATATGCATTAAAAAAAATTAATCTAATTAAAAAAAATTAAATATAAAAAAATTCAATACTAAATAATTAAAAAATTATTAAAGTAAAAAAATCGAACTACAAAAATTAAATTAATTATATTTGATCATTTAATAATTTATAAAATATTAATTTTATATTTAATTTTTCAAATTAATATTTTTACTCTAGTAATATTTTTTTTGATTCATTAATAATATACAATTTAAAAAAGGGGAAAAAAAAAGAAAAACAAGTCATGAGCTACACGCTCATTGCAATAAGGTTTTGCTTTTTGTAGAAACCGAAAAGAAGTCTCCTTATGCCGCTTGCGCATTAGCCATGCACTACTTTCTCACTCATACCTCCCATCAAAATCTCCTCCACCAACATGCTCAACCTGCTCTGTCCCCATATCTGTACAACATATCCTCATAGAATGTTCAAAATTTTACAATATTCGCCGCGCACTTTCACTCCCCAGCACTCTCATTAACCTCCTCCAAGATGACGAACAGACAATATAGCCCAGCTCTTCCTCTTCCTCAAACAGTCTCACCTCCTCTCCCAGATCTAACTTCGCTCTTCCGTGCCTCTGGCCTTTATAGCAATAAATGGCACGTAAATGAAGATAAGCAAAGCAAGCAAGAAAAATGCTTTATCGGCCAGAAAAAAATTGGAGTAAAAGTAATTAATCCATTACTTTTTGTCTTTCCACTAAAAAAAATAAATGATACAGTTTTTTTTCCAACAATGAAAAAAAAAAAAAAAAAACTAGAAACTCCTGTACAAACTTCAATAGACATTTATTCAAGTACCTAAAATAAAAAAAAAAAGAAAACAATCTACAAAAAAACGCTCCCATCGACCTACCTTTCAGATCCATAACTACTACCATAAGTCCCGATAAATTCCATCTCCACTACTCAACATCATTCTCACGCAAAGAGCTGTCAAGTCTACAAGGTAAATGTTAAAATTCACGCGAATGAAAAATACCACCTCCGACACTTCGCAAAAGCCGAATACGAAATTCGACTAGAAATATTTCATTATAATAATATCGAAAGCTTCAATTTATACCCATTTCGCGCAATTTATACACGAATCCGAACACCTTAAGGAAATGTTCACGGGTGGATAATTTCAAAAAGCGAAATCACATCGCGAAAATTTGTGGTTGACTAGTTATTTCGATAAACTTATCGAGCGAAATTTTAGGCATGTTTGATTGTCTGTTTTCAACCTAGCAAACATAATGTACGTAATATAAAATCCGCCTATATACAACGAATAAAATTATTATTCTATTCTCTTCTTACAGCTATTAATTTCGAACCATTCGATTACGTCATCGATGAAGATACTATGTTCGTAAATTCTCATTTCGCATCTATACGAAGAGAACACCAAGTACAAATACCAAATTCTATAGCAGAAAGAATTTCGGCTAGGTAATCAAAATGTATTAATCCCAAAAACTGGCATAGCGCGTTGAAAATTTTGCCAAAAAAGATATAATAATTTTCCCATAAGAAAAATGTGAATGCGTGAAATTTCACGTCAGCTTTTATTTTCGCCAGGGAAAAACAGTCATTATTAGCCTTGAAAATATTCGCATAGAATACAGTGCCACAGGGTTCATACTTCATATAAAAATCTCCACACCCACAAGAATTACTTACAAAATGACCTGCTGGAGGAAAAATATTACGATGGTGAATTTCTTGAAAATAAATTACATTCGCGCCTTTCGTTCTTTTTTTGAAGAGAACTTATAGTGTATAAAAAGCGCACAAAGAAAAGTACCACTTTTTGGCCTTTTCAACACAATTTCATCCGCGATATAAAAAACCCCCATGCCCCACCACGGGTACCGGTCGAAAAACATTCTTTAAAGGATCTTATATATTCGAGCTTTCTAAGCGCTTTAACAAATACGAAAGCTCTTACAGAATAAAGTCTTCCGCTAGAAGAATCATGTCTATTCGCCGCCGCGCCTCCATAATAAGGTCGCACCGAACCGTTTACTCGGACAACCTGATGCCGGACGTAGCTCGAGCGGCGGAATTTTTTCCGAATAATTTAAACGTCGTTCGCAATTTTCGTACATACGCGGAATGATTCTCTTAACGAATACCATTCGCTCGGATGGTTTCATTTCGTCGAATTCACGAAAATTCGACAACTCGTTCGAATGTAATTTCGCGAAAAAACGACGCCGGCAATCTAAGCCCCTAAAGCCAGATAAAAAGTCGACTGAATTGTCTGCCAGTGTATCGGCTCTCTCTCGAAACAAATGCCATAGAAACATCGCATATCAAACGCGCCATAACGAGTCGCTTATTTTATTCGAGCGCGAAAAAAATCCACGCAATCGGAGCGTATCGAAGTTGAAAAAATTTTTTAGACGTTTGCAAAAACGGGTTAGCTCGTAGCTTCGAAATACGACTGTATAAGGTTTCCTTGCTCCTTTGCCTCGACCAACTTAGGCAAGAGACGCGTCTGAACACCACACCCTCTATACGTTCATCAATTACGAGACCTACGACCGTCGTCACACCAACGCGCAACACAGCTGAATGTACCATATTACGTACCGGCTGCGTACACCACTCTGCTTGTTCGCCTGATGCTTCCTATCGGCTCCTTCAAGACCTCCGTCCATGTATCCAGATAATTGTCTCATTAATCGGCGCTGTTTGGTTCACCATCGCCCACGTAACGGAGGCGTACACGGCACAGTATTACAATCGCAACACCCGATACCATCGACCGGATTGAATTTACGAGCGTAATCCGAAAAATCTACGCTTTTGATACTCGCTTAATTCGATTTCGCGTATAGACGTAATTTATCTACGTGACTCGATAACCCATTTAATTTTTGGCCCGCTGAAAAGACGCCAAGCCGAATGAATGGGCCGCGACTCCCGCTCTATTCCGCCGGAATTACCTCGACGCGATTTTTCCGCATCTAGCCAAAAAACCCACTTTCATGCAAGCTAAACCGCTCCGTACTATTCACAAAAACACCGCGACTAACACTCGAGATTAAAGGCATTAAAGCGGTTATCCGTATTAACCGCAGATACTATCGTCCTATACCAGGCGGTGTTGAAACTTGAAAATCGATATCGTCTGAATAGCAATTTCGAAAGCATCATTTTCATCCGAAATCTCCGTTTATCAAGGCGTCAGTCGCAAATCATTAGAAAATTAAACCTTAAGCAGCCACGTCGCATCGTTAAAAACGAATTTTTAATGGAGGCAGCGAATCATTTGGGCACAGGCAACATAGGCTGCGTTCTTGACCGACAAATTATTTTGAAGCCTTCATCAAAAAAAAATGAGAAAATGATTATATTTTTCAAAAAAATGTTATTACAGGATCTTTTTTTTTAGCTAAGCTGAGAAAGAATGGTTGGGGGGGTGGGATTTTCAAATATTTGCGTTTCAGACCGTTTGCAATCATTTGGCAAATGTTCAACATTTCGGTATATCATATATTTTTGCCCCACGCGTAGCATCAGCGGGTGTTTTTGAAATTCGCTCAAAACTTGGTGAGAGACTCTTCTTGGAAATGAAACAGAAGTACTTTTTTATTTTTTCGATAAAATTCAAAATGGCAGATTACTCAAATTTTGAGGGGTGCTGGAGAAGGGGCAAATACCTCAAAGTTTTCGTTTTCGATCTCATATGAAAGAGTGAGTCACTGACACCAATATACCCAAATTTCAGCTTCCTAAGTGCATTCGGAGGGAAGTTGAAGCAAAAAACGGATTTTTGAGGAAATTCTGAGTCATGAAATTTCTTGAATCTTCCATATCTCCCCACCGAATCAACCTAGAAAAGTCAAACTTTGTGTGCGGGGTTAGTTGGTGACTACGATATGATCTATTGAATTTGGATGGAAATGGTTACAAAATGGCTGATTATGAAAATTTGAGTACAGGCTGAGGAGCCTTAAATTGGTAAAAATATAATTAATATGAACTCATATGATTATTAGGAATAAGAAGTATATTATATCTCCAATTCACTTGCATACATGATGTTGGAGGGGAGAAGGAGGGGTTATCAACGTCAAAATGTAGTGGGGGAACACAAAATGTCGAAAAATTTTTATTGGGGTGTCATATGATAAAATGAGCTTAAGTGACTAACTAATTATGATTTTAGCTCCCTAAGTGAATTTGGAGGGGAATTATAGCAAAAAAGGACTATGGAAGGGAAATTGCTGCAGGAAATTTCATGAATCTTCCCGACCTAGAAAGGTCAAACTTCGTATGTGTGAAGCTCTTTAATTTGGGTTGAAATGAATTCAAAATGGCGGATCGAAAGGATTTGAAGATGATTTGAGGAGCCTCAAGTAGTTATAATTTGAGAAATATACGTTAATATGAATATTTATTTTCAAGAAATGCTACGATTGTTCTCAATTCAACTTCTTAAGTGGTTTTGGAAGAGATAGGATTGGGGTTTTCAGACTTGGTATTGGGTGTGGCCTGTAGTCATGAAGGATTTAGCAACGTTATTACCAAACAGAACAAGCCCAGTGAAAACTCAGCTCCAGTAATGCAACATGGCTGCTTACTTTTTTTTTTTTTTTGGTATTGTATATCATTACGACATAAAGTATTGATGCTTAGTTGGTTTTTACAGCACTCTCAAAATTCGAGCTGACTAATATTTCAAGTGGAATAAAAAGTATAAAAAAATGTTTCTAAACACAGAAGGTTGACATAAAAATTTTTTTGACGAACTGTCCAAGAAAAAAAAAATACTGACATTATTACAAAAATTTATCTCTTCATATTTCAATTTTTATTAATTTATTCCCAAAAGTAGAGTAAACAAAATTTAGGAAGGTCGCATAGAAATCGAAATTTAAAAGGCCAACAAGGTGAACCCCACCTATTAGAAATTTGTCGAATTTTGAACCATTTAAAATTACGAAATGGAAAAAAGTTACAAACGGAAAAGTAGGACAATCGTCAAACGATTACAAATGCTCTGAAACGCAAAGATATGAACACCACCTCCACAACTTCTCCTTCCCAAATCAGGCCAACAGTACCAGCTATCCTTTTTCTCAAAACTCAGTTAATCACCCGACTCCACCTAACATTAAAAAATCGATTCGGCCTTTCTTTCGCCAAAATCCGCCATCCGCAGGAATCCAACACATTGCAAATGAACACTAGTTGTAAAAGAAAAATCCGCACTATGTTTTCGTCGAGGGAAATAAATGTTTTTTCGCGACTCGGCACGAAGTAAACGAGCCCGATGCAGTGGCCGCAATAAAGTCGTTTTTACTGACCCAATAGCTATCAGATTTCTCAACTATATCCCCAGTTATACACGTATACGCGCGGCGTTATTATAAATTCTTTATGTGGTTAGAAAAAAAAAATGTTCGCTGGGAACTTCTACGTAGTTTCCACTTTCCACGCGGCGCGTAACTTTTCCAAGGTAGATTCCACCATGCCCGCAGTCGTTTTCTACAGACACGTTTTTAACGGCTCGCCGCAAAAACATCACCCATGTATCACAGTCAACCAGGGCGTGGCAAGGATCGTTGCGCCAATTCCCGCTCCCCCGAACCACCGGCTTCTCGTTTTCCGGCGAAACGAAAAAATTAATTCGATTTTTTTTTTCACTTTACCAACTTCATAACGAGATTCGACTTTTAAAGAAAATTCGCGCGAAAATAATTCAAACACAGTAACGTCGCTGGAACACCCTTTAAATACATTTATCCGCGTGTTTCACCTACATATTCGCTCTACAAGAAAATAATGAACCACGTTCGCTGCGGATGAAATGAAAATTCAACGGTAAATTACAAAATTACCCGTTTTAGTATTTGCATTATTTATTTCGTCGACGCGGTGTTAACCTCGATGGATTTGAAATAATAATTACGACAAAACGCCGAGCGCAGTTTTGGTTTTACTAGCTGGTGTAAGCGAACGTGACATTTTTTAGGCGAGGTTTTATGAAAAAACGAAGCTACTTCGAGCCATTTGATTTAGAAATGTAGGCGAGAGAGGATCCTAAAATCTCCACGTTTCAGATTCATATCACTTGTAACCGAATGATTTCTGTCCATCTATATCTTTCCCAATCTATGTATTAGCGCGAATAGGTTAAACATGAAAATGCACGAATCTCAAGATATTTTTTTTTTTTTAATTTTCAATTGGATTTCATTTCGATTAGAGTCAGAGAGGCTTCAAAAACACAAAAATCTCCAATTTCAATCTCACAAATTTTTGCTTCCCAAGCACAGCTGGATGGAATTAAAAGTACACAAAAATTTTCAAGGAAATTTTGAGTCGTAAAATTTCTCAATTATAGTAAATTTCCTCGCCAAATAAACTCAGAAAGTTCATACTTTGTATATAAGGTGAATTTGAGGTCACAACATGATTCCCAAGTTCAAGTTTTAATGATTTCAATTCGATGTTTCAAAATTTGAGAAAAGTTTAAGAAGCCAAATTCGTACTCACTTCATAAAAACTTAGCTCCAATAATGCAGCATGGCTGCTTACGTTTTGCGACTTACACTGTATTTACAGAATGAAGATGAAAAGGAAAGGTCCTTACCTTTTCACCGTCGTTTTTTTTTTTTTTTTTTTTTTTTTTTAATTTCAATACAGAAGAAAAGTACTGATATCTTGGTAAAACTTACGCGTAAATGAAAGCTCGTTTTAGACGATTTTTTTCTTTTCCTTTTTTAAAATAAATCTAACTTTGAATAAAAAGTTTTTCATTTCCCTTTATGATTTGAATAGATTCCTTCTTCAATTAAATTGTTTAATATTTCGCAATTTGACAATTTTTTTCACTACAATCATTATACAAGAAGGAGAATTATTATGTGTGTGGCATACGATGGGGCTTTCTTCTTTACGATTTTTTTTTATTAAAAATTTATTCGACTTAATTTTAAACCGCCTAACAATTTCCTGGACTGGTGAGATATCCGGTATAAAAGATTACGTTTACCGCAAATCTTCCATTATCACTGTACTAGCCTGTAACCTCGTATCATAATTATGTTCCAGCCGGTATACGTATGTTACTTGCGCTCTGTAGTGTAAGTATATCGATCACAGTCAACAGTAAGTCTATAGTAAAAATACACTCGTTCTCTTTCGGATTACACAACCAAGTAAGAAAAAGTGGTACTGTAAAATGATCGGTGGAAATTTACCAACAACAGACATGTACATACTCGAAAATAACTTCACATAACACTATCGTAGAATTTTTTTGAAATTCGTTAAAACACGTGGAAGAATTTGAATACTGAAATTATTTCATTATTCTATGCACGGTACGAGTACAATATTAAGAAAAAAATATAGCGCTTTAATTACCCTCTGCGCCCTCCATTTTGCTTCCTTTCAACGGAAAACAATTCATAGAAGCGAGTTTTTTCACAATTAAATTAGGTACTTTGTATTTCCGCGAAGGTGTTAATTTCCGCCCCAATACGAGCCGACCATTCGTAAATTGCAGGTAAAACCGTAAATGTAAAAAATGTCGAAAAATTAACACCCTTCGTACAACGTGGAAACACCGGACGAGAGTATCGCCCGTGCAACACACACCGTATCATCGATCTACTCGAACGTAATACCGAGTTGCGCTTTTGTATACTTCGTACACATAATCTCGCTCATTTAACCTTATTTATAGTCCAAGGAATTCGTATACGTATACCCATACACAAAACCATCATCAGCGCAGGTACAACGTTCTAGAAACGAAATTATACTTTTATTCGCAGAATACAACACAATCGATAATACGTAATAGCGTATTGTTATCATTTACACGTAATTTTCTGCTTTGACAGGTTGTTTTTCTATACGTTATACTCGATTATCGAACGTTAGCATTTGCCATTTATCAAATAATACGATAAAGGCGTGTTGCCTCGAACTCCTATATTTGCAACGAAAACAATTTCAGCTTAGATGATAAAAATTTGGCACAAATGCTCCGCGTATATATTTTTTCTTCAGCACGTGTAACGTTATTGCAGTTCTTTCAACTGCGAGTAGAAAAATTTATTGGCCCAACATCGTCGAATGGCGAATGTCGGCGGTTCCACACATACATGTATGCACTCATATACGTACATTAACTTCTAAGTATAGTAATGATGATGATAATTTCGCGTGAATAATTACATATGCATTTTTTTTCCCCTTGGCCAAGAGCAGTATTTTCATTTAATCTTCGATGCATTCAATTACGACGCGAAAAATTACTCGTACATCTAAAGGAAAATTTATCGTTAAGTATATTTTGTACTCACGTATAATCAACTCCGTGTTTACTAATGAAAATAACGTTTTTTCGGAAAATTATTCGACACTGATTTTTTCAAAATTCTTAAGTCTGAAATAAAATTAAAAAAAAAAATATACGTTGGTGATATAATACGAAGAACATTGAACAACGGATAGGTAATGCAAGTGAGATAGGCTAATATTTTGAATTGCGGTTTGACCCGTACAGAAAATACTAGTAGTTTATACTAATATTAAAATACTTGTAGTATTTTAAGACATTCATTACTACTAGTATAACTATAAGTACATACCATAAGTAAAACTATAAGTACATGCTATAAGTAAAACTATAAGTACATACTATTAGTAAAACTAGTAGTTCATTTATACTACGGAGAAAAATATTTGAATAATTAGCTATTATTAATTAGACTTTTTATAGTTCAAAGAAATTATCCCACTGTCTTGTATTTCTGAAAAATATAATTTTTGGTGTAAAAAAAATTTCGGTTCCACTGGGGTTCGAACCCACGCTCATTATGTCGCTTGTTTCTATGCCATACACCTAACTTACTGCGCTACCATACCTGCATGGTAGAGTTGTGTTCTTTTGAGTATTAATATACATTATATTTATAATACATACAGTAAACACACTAACTACTCCGCAAAATATACCTAACAGTTCCAATGCACCAGTGTATTACAATTTGTAAGTGCACAACCTTACTATGGTACACATTAATAATAATTACTATACATAACATTAAATATTTTAAAACAATTTCATGTTCTTTGTTATGCATATATTTGAAATTTCTCGAATATATATATTTATAAATTTCTCGAACATTTCCTAAATTGAGAATTTTCAAACTTAATTTGTAAAATTCTACTTGAAATTACAAAGATATCATGTACCTATGTATTTAATATGTACGTATTACATATGTTATTATAAATATGTATGTATACCCATATATTTCTCATCAACATGCTACTTACCATTAGTAATTAATACCACAACTACTAGTTGTGGTATTCACTAGTAGTAAAACTAGTAGTTGATACCTTAAGTACTACTAGTGAATACCGCAACTAATAGTTTAACTAGTAGTTGCGGTATTCACTAGTAGTACTTGAGGTATCAACTACTAGTTTTACCACTAGTGAATACCACAACTAGTAGTTAACTAGTAGTTGTGGTATTCACTAGTAGTACTTAAGGTATCAACTACTAGTTTTACTACTAGTGAATACCACAACTAGTAGTTAACTAGTAGTTGCGGTATTCACTAGTAGTACTTGAGGTATCAACTACTAGTTTTACCACTAGTGAATACCACAACTAGTAGTTAACTAGTAGTTGTGGTATTCACTAGTAGTACTTAAGGTATCAACTACTAGTTTTACCACTAGTGAATAACAACTAGTAGTTAACTAGTAGTATGTGGTTCACTACTACATGTATGCACTCATATACGTACATTAACTTCTAAGTATAGTAATGATGATGATAATTTCGCGTGAATAATTACATATGCATTTTTTTTCCCCTTGGCCAAGAGCAGTATTTTCATTTAATCTTCGATGCATTCAATTACGACGCGAAAAATTACTCGTACATCTAAAGGAAAATTTATCGTTAAGTATATTTTGTACTCACGTATAATCAACTCCGTGTTTACTAATGAAAATAACGTTTTTTCGGAAAATTATTCGACACTGATTTTTTCAAAATTCTTAAGTCTGAAATAAAATTAAAAAAAAAAATATACGTTGGTGATATAATACGAAGAACATTGAACAACGGATAGGTAATGCAAGTGAGATAGGCTAATATTTTGAATTGCGGTTTGAATCGTCGAATGAATTGAAAGTTGTTGATATTGCTAGAAAATCACACCTCTAAACTTCAAAAACATTCTTCAGGTTTTTCAATTCAGTTTTTTTTTTCTATAGCAACTAATATGCCATCTCATCTTACCATGGCTGGGTGTTGGAGGATGCATCAATGCTGGAGGGGTTTTGAAATTTTTTCAGATTACACATTTTAAGGGTCGATGGCTAGTGCAGTTGAAGGAGGGAGGTATTTTTTGAAGGGCATAAGTTTCTTCAATATACAAGAAATTTAAAAGTGTACCTCAGTGCATAATTTTTAAAAAAGTAACAAATTCTACTGTAATGGTTTACAACAATAAAAGTGGTCATAGTCAATTATTAATTCATTATGGAAAATTAAGAAAAATTGATTTCTGTTAAGATTTAAGCGACGACTATTATTACATAGAAATTATTATACTTATTACCTAATATGATTTTAAAGCATTGTATATTCAAAAAACTAAGCTTATGTAAGGAGTTCAACATTTAAATGAAAAAGAACTGATAATTTAAACATGATCCGCAGTTTAAGGCAGTAAGGGAACACCTATATAAGTTTATACATCTTCCATTAGTATAGTCAAATCAGCTTGCTGGCTAGCTTAAAAATACGCCTTTTAATAAACTGCGAAGTTTTTTCTCCAGAAATGTAGCTGAAGGATGTGGACGAAATTAAAAACATCTCTTGAAATAACGCTAAGGCATTTTTCCCGAAAAAATTAGATTTTTGCCCACAGCATTGTTTTTGGCAAATATCATACTTCTTTTCGCACCTACACAAAAACTAGTCTAATAATAATTTATAGAACTGCAAATTCGCTACAAAGTAGATGCTCTGGAGTAGACAGCTTTTTGTTGAACAAAATGAACGAAGTAGGAGCACAAACGTATACATTTATTTCAATTAAATTTTACAACCTTCAAATTGATTTTACCGAAAAAAATGATAAAAACTTTTCTGTAAAGAATTTACAGCTCTGCAGTTAATTACTGAGCTAATTTTCGTGTAAGTGCAAAAATGAGCAAGAAACTTGTAGAAGTAAAAAGTAAGCAGCCATGCTGCATTACTAGAGTTGAGTTCTTAACTGCGGTTTGTTCTGGTTTGGTAATAACGTTGCTAAACCTTTCATTACTACAGGTTATAGCCAATACCAAGTCTGAAAACCCGTACCCTATCCCTTCCAAATCCGCTTAAGAAGTTCAATTTGAAACAAAATTGTAGTATTTCTTCCTAGGGAATAATCATAAGAACATTTTTTACAAATTATTACTACTTAAGGCTCCTCAAATTATCTTCAAATCCTTATGATCCGCTATTTTGGATCCATTTGGACCCAAATTAAAGAAATAATATTCTTATCATCAACTAATCCTACACACGAAATTTAACCTTTTTAGGTCGATTTGTTGACGAGATATGGATGATTCGTGAAATTTCCTACAGTAATTTCCCCTCCAAAAGCCACTATTTTCCTTCAACTCCCTTCCAAATTCACTTGCGAAGTTAAAATCAAAATGAGTTAGTCACTTTGGCTCATTATATCACATGACATTGCAATAAAGAAATGTCTACCCCTCTTGTTTCCCCCCAACATTTTGACATTGATAACCCCTCATTCTCCCCTCCAACATCATGTATGGAAATGAAATGGGGATACTGAATACTTCTCATTCCAATAATCATATGAGTTCATATTAATTAATATTTCTACCAATTTTACGTTCCTTAAGCTCCACTTAAATCTTTTTAATCCGCCATTTTGCATTTATTTTCACTCAAATTCAAGAGGTCATATTCTGGTCACTAAACGAATCCGCACACAAAATGTTGACTTTTCTACGTTTATTTGATAAGCAAATATGGAAGATTCGAAAAATTTCATAACTCAAAACTTCCTCAAAAACTCGTTTTTGGCTTCAACTCTCCTCTGAGTGCACTTAGGAAGCTGAAATTTGGGAATGTTGGTGTCTGCGATTTACTCTTTCATATGAGATCAAAAACGAAAAATATGAGCTGTATGCCCCTTCTTCAGCCCTCCTTAAAATTAGAGTAATCCGCCATTTTGAATTTTATCAAAAAAACAAAAAAGCTCATTTTGTCGCATTTTTAAGAAGACGCTCTCACCTAACTTTGAGCGAAATTCATGAATACCCGCCTGCGCTACGTACAGTCTAAATAGACACTTTTAACTACGCTTCTAGGAAAATCAAAAATTCCTCCCATTCTTTCAACCCATTACGTCAATTTGACAGTATGGTTGAGGTTAAAGAAGTAGAAATAGGACGATTTCTTCAATAATGAAGAAAAAGGGAGATAGTGACTTCTTTATCAACGAGTAGTTCAGGAAGACTTGGTGGAAGTTTAAGTTTACGACGTAAAGAAGTGTACTGACTGGGGACAATTTTGTGAAATATGGTTCACAGATAGTGGAAGTGCAGTCTGGTCGCATGACAGAGGTAGGGTGCGAGACAGTAGGTAAGAATGAGTGAGATGAGTATGGCCTACTCTCAGTCTACACAGTCTCTAAAAAACATACAAAGTACAACAACCAAGTTCTCGCGCCAAAGAGTATAATAAAAGACATTTTAAAGAAAAATCCGAACCACAATTCATTCATAAAGATATTTGTGCAGCCAAGTTAATGACCGCAACCAATCGCAATGAGATACCGAGGTGATCACACATATTATGTACATATATATACTGTATAAATGTAATAAGTTGAATTAAAATAAAATGTGTCGCTTAAATTCACCAATTTCCATTCACTTCATTACGAGTTAAATTCCCATATACTCCAGAGACAACAATCTACCTTAACTTCTACGTTACGCTGGTCATCTGTTATTTACGAAACCGTCGTACCGGTAATTTTTCCACTTTTATTTCTCGCAAGTCTCCACAAAAGTATAATCTGACCGTGTATAAAAGCTCACCTTACCGCTGTACGTATAATGAATGTGTACACTGTATACCTACGTTAAAACGCGTCAAATGGAGTAGAAAAAAGGAACGAAACTTTTGGTCGCAGCGTTCTCAATATCCGTCATCTTCAATACGCTAACGTTTCAGCATCACTAGACTGGAACGCAAATTATGGCTCTCCAATTGCCGAAGAAACTCGCAATAAAACCGAGTAAATTCTTTTCGCTCCGTGAGCGCAAAATTTTAAAAGCTCGCAAAAGCGCAGGAAATAAAATTCCGTTGTACTCAAATATACATGTATATACTAGTATTTCACCGTTTCGGTGAAATGATTTCCAGAAAGAGGCGATAAAATTTTCGAAGCAATTAGATGTATGGGTTTTATTATGGTATTAATTATTTCCTATTTTCCTTCGCCGATGATTGCGAGAATGAAGATACAGACCTCGAGAGCAACTCAACCAAAAAATTATTCGAAATTATATCGGTCACAGTAAAACTACTTCTTTGAAGTCAATTATTTGTTTTCCAAGAATTACCAAACACTGATTTATAAATTAATCGAATAAGTTTTAATTTCGAATCGAGCAAAATAATTAATGCATACGGATCAATAATATCGATATCGTAAAGATCGATATTTAATAATATCGAAAAAATAAGTACTGATATATCAATAACGATATAATCGATACGTCAATATCGATATAATCGATTCGCCAATATCGATATAATCGATACATCAATATCGATATAATCGATACATCAATATCGATATAATCGATACATCAATATCGATATAATCGATATGCTAATATCGATATAACCGACACTTCGATATTTGAAAAATTGAAAAAATCCTACAAAATTCATTAAATTAAAAAATTTATTCAGCCAAATCACAAGAAAATGCAAAATACAATGTACTATAATTCAAAAAGCTAATACGAATAACAGAAATACAGAATGGACAACAGAAAAAACTGAAACAGACAATAAAAATAACACGATATCGAAAAGATCGATAGCTCAAAACTGAGTATCGATATTTTATGATTACGATATTATCGATTCTTCAAAACTGTGGCGCTTCGATTTTGCTGAACGCGTTTCATTGTAATACTTGTTTCATAGTGGCAGTTGGCCGTTTACCTCTTGGTATACCACACCAAATTTTCAGTGTAATATTCGATGTTTGTAAAAAAAAAGAAAGTTAAGTATCGATAAAAAAGTATTCGATATTTCTTAAAGAGTATCGATCCCTTTAAACATCGATGTTATTACCATCCCTAATCATTGTTCAATCAAATACAAACAGCCTGAAACTTGAAGATATGACCATCCCTAATCATTGGTCAATCAACTACAAACAACCTGAAACTTGAAGATATGGTGTTCCCCTTTAATCCATCCTTCCGAAATCAGATACGCTGTAATAGCTTATTTTTTCAGCGAATACTCGGCTAATAATAAACATCCCATTATGAATTCGAAAAGAATAAAAAAACGCTTTCGATATTACATCAGACTCGTCGACAATAATATCGAGCAGCGAGCTTTTTCCATCCGTCCAATTTCTCAAATTAATTTCATCCTTATCCGAACTCGTGAAAGCATACAAATATCAGCCCATGTGTGTCAAGAACGGAAATTTTTCTAAAAATCGTGACCCGACTGGTAATCGAGTCTTTATCGGTCCGACAATCAATTTCATTCGCAGCATTCGACGCTTAACTGGCGGTTAGCTAAGTCCTTCGTAAAAGGCACGACTACGAAGGAGAAAAAAAATATGAAACCCTTTACCACAACAGGGGCGCGTTAGACCGACTGACGCCGCGTTTTAAAAACGACAAATAACGCAATCGAGTGGCGTAACGTTGGTAAAAGTTATAATTAAAATTTAAACGCCTCCGTAAACGTTTAAATTCGACCCAAAATTTGAAATGAATTTATAGCGACACCGCGAAACCGCAAATGAATTTTAAAACGTTTCGGCGCTCGCGAAAATCTTCAAACAAAACCCTTATCGCACGGAAATTCGACCCGGTTAAAAAGTCACGCCACCGCGCACCCCGTTCTACCCAAAATATTGACCCGTTCGCGGGGGCGAACGTACTAGTTTTTAATTTCATTTTAATTTTTCGCCGCCGAGTGGCGAAAAGGGCGCGTTTTCGCCCGGCTAAAATTATGTACACGCGTTAAGCCGTAAAACTCCCAACGCCTGGTAACTTTTCCATTCGACGAGAAAGTTAGCCGCTGCGGAAAAAGTTTGCGCTAGAATTTGATCGCGAATTAATAAATTCCGGTGGCAAGTTCAACGGTTCATTATTACCGTCTAGAGTAACCGCGAAGAAAACGTATAAACGACAAATTTTCCCAACTCTTCGTTGCTTTCCAAAACTCGTTGCCAAAATCTGTTATAAAAGCCTTTCGTAAGTTTAACACTTGCGTTCGTGTGTTGCGAACAAGCGACGAAATTATGCGCGCGGTGAAGTCGTTCCAACTCGCAGATGTCGCTATCGACATCGCGCACCGGCCACCCACTGACCTTTACGGTTCGCGTGATTTTTTTCTTCATGGTAAATAAAACAAACGTTATTTGTAGTATTAATTTTTACGCCTAAATCACGCTGCCATTTAAAAAGCCGTAGTTACCAAATTATGATGCAACTTTAAACACCGCCATAGTACGCCACATTACCCACCCTTCGCTCCGTCGCCATCTCGCCTTTTTCCTTCACGTTTGCGCAAATTCAGCCACCCCGAATAAAATAACTTCGCGATAATTGAGCGTACCGTCGCCGCAACGTTTTTACATTCAGCCTTTATCGAACATTTTTCGCCGCCGAGCACGAAATTTTCCTCCGTCTACGTGATACGATGTACATCTAATAAATATCGAATTTAAACGGTACCTCCGAGACGCCGCTTCCATCGTACCGAGTTTTCGTCAAATGTAACCCATAACGTTTCCATCCGACCATTCTCCCTCTTCCCCCGAGGGGTCTATGTTATCTCTTTTCTCTACTTCTCACGCCAAACTCGATGTCGACTCGCTTGCGCGAAACCGCGCAATTTTGAAGAACACAAATTTTCGAATACCAAATAAATTCACCGCCGGATAACCGGTTCTCGAGCGTTCATATGTGTCTGGCAAACAATTTATAAATTTATTTTCATTTCGCAATCACCATTCTCGAAGATCACCGGCGAAAATATTCGCCAAACAACGGCCAGCGGTTTTGCATAAATGCAAATCAGTCGTGCACTCGTGTACGAAATGAGCAAAACTGTTTTCTTCGAAGGTATCTTTGGAATACACGATATATTGTCATACTGAAACTATTTCAGATTCATCGTTTGATATCCTTATTTTCATCTACAGTACTTTTTCTTTTCGCCATTTCATTGCGAATTGGGTTTTTGCAATCTCTTCAAATATCTACTTGAGCAATTTGTGAAAAAGAAATCAAAAAATTGAAATTTATTCACGTTTTAGTTTAAAAAAAAAATATATATTACCTTGATTTCATGCTCCAAAATGAATATTTGAAATACCTTGAAGTGTTTATTTCTCTTATCTTAGGGATGAAATTTTTAGAAACGGGAAGGAAACCCATGGAAAAAATTAAAAAAGAAAGTTTTCACAGCAATGTAAACAATACTATAAGTACTAAACGCCCGATAATGAAAATTCATAAATTTGAGAACCCTTGAAATGGTCAAATATTAGCTCGTATATTAATAGAATTTTTAAAAACTTCTAAGATAGTTACGCAAACTTTCCAACGGAATCGATTTTAATGATTTTTCTTCCAAAATAGATCTATTTGACATGATGTGCATATGTATGTCATCGAACAAAAAAATGAAAATTTTTGGGTAGGAACTCCAACAAGCTTTTCAGTTTAATTTTTTTCTTTCGCACAGCAATCGTAATAGGTATAAAGTACATTTAATAGCAGAGAGCTCAGAATGAGCATTTACAACATCATTGTATTTTTAATTCGATTCTAAATGGCAATTCACTCAAATTTTAAGAGGAGATGGATGAGTGAAAATTCATTCAAAATTTTAATTTATCGTCTCGTATGAAAATGTGAGTTGAGGATACAATATACAAAAATTTCAATTTTCTCAGTTACACTTATTTGAACTCAATTTTTTTTTTTTTTACCAAATTAACTCTATTGAACTAATTTATGAACTCAGAACCTGAAATAAAGTTGCTTTTTTTGTTTTTTTGTCGAAACAGAGTTGCACTAAATTGAACTTGACTAAATTTGTTAATTTTTCCATTATGAACTAAAATTTGAACAGCACTAACTTTTTTCGTTTATATGAAATTGAAGCGAACTGAACGAGTTCCTGACTTTAGAACTTGTGATCTCCAAACTTGGTTTTCTTCACAAATATAATTGCACTGAACTGAATTCGAATAAATTTGTTATTAACTGAATTTTCAATAAAAACGATAGCTATTACAGGCTACTTGACTTGGGAAGGAAGGCGTGGCAAGGGGTCTTCAAATCTATGCGTTTCAGATCATTTGTAATCATCTGGCAAATGTCCAACTTTGTGATGTATATATGTATATTTGAACGTATATAGCTTTCAGTTTTATACAAACGTTGGGAAGCCCTTTAGCAGTCCAGCACATCTAGACCATATAAAGGTCGTTTACAAGGAAAAATTTCCAAAAAAGATAATTTTTTATAATATGTAGAGACTATTTTTACTAACGACAAACTAGAAGTGCCCATTCCTATGTCGTACTCGTATACTACATAAAAGTTCATACACCACTCTTCTTTCCCCCCTCCCCCAAAAAAACTGCATCTTCGCTATACCCGGTCAGGGTTTGATCGTAAGGAAAAATAGCTCAGTATATTTTACACTAATTTTTTTACAACTTTCATATAATTTTTTTTTCTTTCTACAAACAATAGTTAGAAAGTGGAGGATTTTTGAAGTTTATTACTTTCGGAACTCCATTATACTTGATTCAATTATGCTACGTGATGATAAATGCGAATGAAAAATGCATATAAAAATAGTGACTACATACTAACCCACTTATGACCATATAGAGGTCCATACCCACCTAAAAATAAATATTTTCATAAGAGCAGAATGCTGCTAATGTATTTATTACATAATTATGCGTACCACCTTCTAACTACATACTACCCTCTCGTTTGCCCCAACCCCTCCTCCCCACTCACTTATACAGTTACACCGAGGATGTTCTCATTATATGGGATATTTCAAAATATTTACTAATCCCTCACTATAAAAAAATATGATTCAAAAATACGAAAAAGAAAGAAATTTTACAAAATTTGAGCTTTTTCTTCGCCTAATTTTCTTCATCGGTAAAGAAAGTTTATCAAAATATGCAGTATAATTTTTTTGAAAAATACACAAAATTCTCTCTATTTCTAAACACGAATAATACATGAGTAATTAATACGGTCACGTTTATATAGCACGAGTTTGAAAACTCCGAAGACAAAATATGCCGATTTTCACCCCACAGAGCTTTAAAAGTGTCACCACGTTGTCTTAAAACGACATCATTTGGAAGTTTTACCACAAAATAATTCATACCTCGGAAACCCCTGAGAAGTAAGACTTGACAATATTTTCACTTAGCTCAAACGATGGACGTGCCCACTAAATGATTCATTTATAATTCGTTTTCAAACATACACAAAATTTCGTGTTTTTTTATAAATAAAGCGAAAAAGGACGAGAATCATAAATAATAAACTAAAAAAATATATATTGACTAAAAATTTTTTTCCATCTTTAAATGACAAAATTATTTTTCTTTTTTGTATAACATTTTCAATTTTTTGAAAACTTTCACCTCATTTTGGCAGGTGCTCCCATAAACTTCAAGGACCATAAATTTTTCCATATTTCTTACAGATTACTTGAAAACTACTTTTTTCGCCTCTTCCACTTATGAATAAGAAAAATGGAATTTCTGAACTGGATTTTGCAAGTCAATTTAGAAAAGGGATAACAATTTTAGACTCAGATTGAGCACGTAATTATGCATCGCATTAGTACGTGTTATTTTCATTACTTTTTTTGAACGATAAATGAGTTCTAGTTTTGTACAAATGGGTAAAAAAAAGTCACCAAGCACCTCCATAATAAATATACCTGGGAAATTACACCTCTTTAAATTATCATACATTTTACTTTTCTCGAAATAAAGTCAAAGTTTGAAAATTTTATCATGTTTTGGAAACACTCCAAAAAACTATTCTTGGATGATTTTTTTTGTTAATTCAGTTTAACGTGCTATGTACTGCCGCTGAAATTTTCATACAACCGGAAATCATGTTTTACTGTTGAAATGACAGAAAAAATTCCAATCTTCGATTTTCATCGTATTCATGAAATTCTGCAGAAGTTCGTTATTTATTTAAAAATGCAAAATTTCGCTTGTTCACAAAAATGATTCATAAAGGAGTATTCAATCATGTTACCATCCTTGAAAACGAAATCTTTTAAAATGGTTGAATGGTAGTAGGTACAAGACGTGCAAAACAGAAAAAATGAAATTTTCTTAATAATCCAGTAAATCTAGACTATAATGTATAATAATTTCTAACAAAGGTTTTTATTCATAAATATGTAGAGACTGGCTCTACTAAAAACATATTAAAAGTTCCCATTCCCAAGTGATAAACGTAGCTCAAGGAGGGGAGTGAGAACTCTACAAAAACGAATTTTTCGCTATACCTCCTCACGGTTTGATAGTAGGGCAAAAATAATTCAGTGTAAATTTGTTCTACGATAAATTTTCTGCAAATTTCATTCGAAAATTTTTTCGCTACGACTCATAGGTGAGGGGTGTTTGAAATTTGATACTTTAGAGGCTCTATTACAACTGATTCAATTATGCCATCAACTTGTGGTTAGTGGCTACATACCAAGCCAATCATGACCCTATGGAGGTCTAGCCCTCACTTCAAATACATACATACCTAAAGAAGAATAAAATTACGCATAATTGTCAGCCCCCCTCTCTCTCCTCACTCACATATATAGTTGCACCAAGGTTAAGTTGATTTTAGGTATAAGTGTCCACAAAGTTCTAAATTTCAAAGACCCATAACTCCCCACCTATGGGTCATAGCAAAAAAACTTCCATATACAGGGGCGTACCGAGGACATTCTTCAGGGGAGGGGGGGGGAGAAAACCCAAAATTGTCAACTAATATCATGAAATTTTACCAACTGTTGAAATTTTTTTTTTTGCTCCACGAAAATAAGATGTTAAATACGATGTATGTCACAGTCTTGTTAGTCTTCAAAACATTTAAAAATAGTTGTAATAATACTGCGCAAGTGGTCAAGTTTACCAACTTTCCAAAAGCCAAGGGGGGAAGCTCCCCTCCCCCTTTCGGTACGTCCCTGCCATATAACTTGAAACAAATTTATACTGAGCAATTTGCACACTACGATGAAATCTTGAGAATAATAAAACGATGTGTCATGGAATAAGGTTTGGGTGTTGGTGACCAAAATCACTTTTTTGAGAAAAACGCGTTTAAAGTTTTGATGTTGAATTGTTTTTAAATTGGAGTAGTGAACTTTAAACACCTGTAACTTATTTTGAAGCAAGATAGGGGCCTGGGGGCGCAATTTATTAACTGTTCAGACTTTTTTATATAAAAATCCGGAAAAAAGTCAAAAATAATTTTTTGGTTACTAACACCCAAACCTTATTCCATGACACATTATGATTTAGATGAAATATCAAGCTGTTAGGATTTCAAGAGTATAGTTAGCATAAGTTTTTTTTTGTTTATGATTTTCAACAATTCTTTTTACTGTATTTTAGTTCCGAACAATTCAACGAAAATCTAGAATCTTAGTTTTCCTTTCTAAACAAAGACCGTACAATTTCAATTTTCAATCGTGGGAAATATTTTCGAGCGATGCTACCGAATAGCGAGTGCTACAAGCTACTAAACGTAAATTTAACGCTCTACCTTTACGTACGAATTTTATTCAAGGGAACCGTGCCGAGTGAAGCGAAACATGAAATGCAATTTACCATTTTGCATTGAGTATTCGAATTCTCAACAAACCGTTGAAATTTACATAAATTGAATTTAGCTCGTAGCACAAATTACCAACACAATACGCGGAGCAATGATTTAAATTACTCGACTTATCCTCCGGCTGAGAGAGTTATTTGAATAATAAAAAATTATGCACTATGTAGGTATTTATTAAAGAAATAAAATTTTTCTGAACTACCCTCCATTATGAAATTCTAATCTTACATTGCTCAGTGTTGAAAATACAACCGAATGAAAAGAACTATGAACTCACAATTAAAGTATGGACTTCGGACATTGGAAATAAATCGTATCATCGAACGAATACAATTACACCCTTCCGGAGTACTCGGCGAATACCAACGCTATAGTTGAAATATCCGTTTTGCTCGCTTCGAGAAAGGTTCGAATAAAAATCGACGCGTTTCACATAAATTTCACGTAAGATGGATGATAATCGGTAAAACCGCTCCTCCATTTCATCCTCGCCATTGCCAATCACCGTTTGACAAATAACCCCCGTAATGAATATAATAACGAAAACGCCAACGACAACAAAAACAAAAACCGAAATAAATTAAACCTTGTCAACCGCCGCGCGAGTCCACTTGACATGCATCTTAGCGTCGATGAACAAAATGCGAAGGTAAATTAACTTCCTGTTAATCTCGGTACGAAGCTCTTGAACTTTGTTACACGTCGTTCGGTAATATTCTCACGTAACGTATGAAAGAATTTTAAAACCGCTGTGTCTCTGTGTCTCCGCGAGACGTCGGTTTTATTCCATTATGTTAATAAGCGCTGCATCCCGATACCCATCGTAACGATTTTCCATTTCTACATCGTTCGCAGTAAATTTTTAAATACCCTGGCGCACGTTCACCGCGCCCCATCATCTCCAGCCTAGTTAAAGTCTGTTAGATAATAAAATATTTCCAACCAAAAGTCAAAATCTATTATTTGAAAACAGGTCACGCCGTTTTATATTTATTTTCGAAGAAAATTTATTTACTTTTTTTTCCACCCCGGCTAACGCAATCTAAACCGAGGCGATATATTTTTACAAACAATGAAGTTTTTCTGCTCTACTAACCGTACACGAGGCGCTATACATAAAATTGAATGTCAACTTTCGCCTCGCCCCTCTCTTCTACCCTTATCGCTATCGTCATTCACGGGTATCAGGGCCCAGGCAATTTTCAAATACACGTTCGACAAATTAAATTACATTCGCTACCAGTAACCAATTTTGTAAAGATTAAAATTAACTTCTAAATATAGAAAGTTGGGTGACGGGGAAAAAAGCAAAAAAAAAAAAAAACTTTAAAATCAGTTTATTATCATTTTTGTTAGCTTTCAACTTTTTTAATTTAATTTTTTTTTTTAATCCAAACTTTTTTCCTTTAATTTATTTTGATCGAGTTAATGACTACGAATTCAAACGCCACCATCTTTATCGATGGAAAACAAGCGACTATGGTTTCCAGCCA
Source organism: Phenacoccus solenopsis (assembly GCA_009761765.1). Taxonomy (NCBI): domain Eukaryota; kingdom Metazoa; phylum Arthropoda; class Insecta; order Hemiptera; family Pseudococcidae; genus Phenacoccus; species Phenacoccus solenopsis. The sequence continues at coordinate 27,101,747 of CM019753.1, read as the reverse complement.
TGATTACATTATCGAATCGTACGATAGCGAATTTTTTCGCCTAAATTCTTTCCACACCGAACGGAAAAATTTCGTCGTCGATGCATTATTCATTATCGTCGTCGAGTTTTTTGCCAACGTGGAAGGTTTTCAAAATAACGCTATTTCGGCAGAAAGAGGAAAAAAAGAGACAGAAACATTGCCATAATTTATTCGCGTAATTCTTTAATTCGAACTAGCGAATTGCTACAGTAGCGCGTAAACAGCACCATACCAAATCAACGTTGCGAAATAATCTCACAAACGAACCCTAGAATTTAAAGTTGCATCGCTTCGAAACTTTTCAGCATATTTTTAAAAACTAGTTTAAATTAGCAGCCGTTATCAAGCGGCAACGATGTTCGCGTCTAAATCCAAGTAAAATCCACATGCATCGAGCAACTAGTACAAACCTGCATTTCAATAACATTAGCCATAATTGGCTATAACCGGTGCCAAAATAGCATCGATTATATACCTTTTAAATACCTACATACACGAAAATCGACGACAACTCGGTTGTATTTAATGTACTTCGAAGCTGACCTTGAAGAACACGAAGAATAAATTTTTCTTAGTCATGACTCGAAATACAACTGATTCATGCGAGTATTAATTTAGCTGTAATTTGTTTTCTTACATATAGTTTCGACGGTAACCTCAATTTAAATAGCTTCCTTTGCTACTCGTATTTGCGAAGAAATTATTCTCACATAAATGATCGGCGTATTCGCTTAAATCTTTTCTCGAGGATATTTACGATCGTTTTGATTAATGATGAGAGTGTTATTCTTGATTCGCGAAAATAACCGTTCGACTTGGTACCGAATCGATGAACGGTTCTCCTTCCGGAACGTTGTGGTAGGTAAACGAATTTTTCATACTTGCGGGAGGAAAGCGCTACTTTACCTCCCGCTCGCTAATCACTAGGGTCTCAAACGAGCGCTTTTCTCCCGCATTTAGGAAAAATTTCTTTCACAACTTGGGAGAAAAACTGATCCTATACTCGTGTGACTTATCACCCGAGCAAAGTGAGAGTGATAGACCTCACACTCGTTAAGAATCACTTATACTATTTTAACAATAAATACAAGCCAAGAGATTTCGCCCTCTGACCAATTCGTAGCCCATCTCCCGTGATAACCATGCCTCAACTTGCTTGCCCTCTTTCAGCTTTCCAACGTACTCGTATTATTTAAACGATACGATACACGTTTTTCAAAAATTATGAAAAAATTATTTATTAAAATAATTACTTACAAAATTAAATTTTACGGCGATTTGAATTTTTTAAATTCATTATTTCAATGTAAGAAAAATTTCAAAAACATTTTCAACTAAAATGAAATTCATTCTTCACAACAATCCTACCGACTTATCGGGCCAACTTCACTTTCTTGAACAAACATCCCTTTATCCACTTATTAAAAAAAAATAAAAAAAATAACCCAATAAACTTTCCGTTTCTCCAACCCTCTCCGAACTCCTTTGAAACAGCGAAGAGACAACAGATATCCTGTTTCTCTTCCTGAAAACCACTTCTCTCCTTCCCTTCATTTAGTCTTCTTCATTTTCTCTGTGCCTCTGGCCTTTGTTGCAGTATATGGCACGTTAATGAAAAAAAGTAAGAATTCTGTGATTTTATCGTATTTTTATTTTTACCCAATAAAGATGTTAAATTTCAGAGCTTAATAGAACACTTATGGAACCATGGCAAATATTTCTACAATTCTAATGGCAGTGTACATGAAACATTTGATCATCGTATGGAGCACTGGTATCGTGACTTTAATTATGCAGGAAGAAACAAATTTAGTTTAAGATGACTGAGAACTCATCCATGAGTAAAAAGGAATGAACTGCTTATATGAATTCTAGTTAAAATAACTCCACATTTACAAGAAAGTTAGAAGCTATATACTAAGGTTTGATAATATAGTAAACTAATAGCAAATATGTAGGCAAATATGAGAAGCTTGGTTCGAAGAGTGACTTTATCCATTCCTACCAGAAATGAGTTATGTATGGTTTCGGATACCATTTTTTATGAGCTATCGGATGAACTTACCACCGTTGTCCTAGAATGCCTCGTTCTAGTAGAAAAACGAGCTCAAAGCACTACCTTAGAGTCAAAACTAGTTAGAAAATTCAGATATTTCAAATTCAATTTAGTGAAAAAAATCATGCTTGGGGTCAAAACTAACTTTATCCATCCTTTAAACAGGGAAATTTCTCTGATGGGAGAGAAATTTGGGGAAATTTTCTATGGAATATTTTTCTAACCTGTTTCACAGTAGGCATATCTACAACACATTCCACCTTACTTTTCCTATCTATTTCGATTTTTTGGCTCTCCTGAAAGAAAATGATTTTGGATTAAGTCACTTTTGCAACCAAGCTCCTCATATGCACTATTATTAGAATCAGTGTTGCCATTTTATCTTTTTGCAGGTTAGATTCAGCTTTTTTTCAAAATTTAGCTAACAAAAGAAAGAATTTAGCTTTGCAATATTTTTAGCTCATTTTCCATTAAATTTGGATTTTTACCTTTTTTTAGTCTTTCTGTTAAATTCCTAGTAAATATTATGAACATTTCTGTGAAACTTTTGAATTTTTAAAATTTTCGGTGAATTTACTGAAGTAGAGGAGTGAAAGAAGTATTTACAAAGAATAATGATACTCAGAAGCAAAAATTCGAAAATTATAATCAAATGTAGTGACTGTAGCATGCATCCTAATGAAAAAAATTGTTCAATTTTTTTTCGACTTCTCAACTTGTATTTTAATTCTTTTTCAGTCCTTTTCAAAAATAATTTAGCTCTTTTTTAGCTAATTTCGTACAAAATTTAGCCTTCTTCAGCTTTACTGAAGATTTTTTGACTTTTTTTGCAATCGTATTTGGCAACACTAATTAGAATAACGAATGTCTGTTGCAAACTCATGAGTTGGAAGGCCATTTGAGAACATTTCTTACTGCCTCTCTTGAGTCTATCAAAGGTATCGTGTGAACAAGGAGTTCACTAGGGCTTTATTGGATACTTGTAACATGTACGAGAAACGTCCACGAGTTTAAAAGTGCTGTTTGAAATAAAGGCAAGGTCGTAACTTTATGGAGGAAAGTCAAGGCTAGCAAATTTTCGTTTTTTGTGAATATCTCTGTTCCCATGGGTAACAGATGAAAAATGGTCTAATATAAAATTAGAGAACATTAAATTTCCTACAAAAAAGGTTATATTTATGTTTTGTGTTGGTGCGATAGCTTCTCTGTATAGACGAAAAACGTGCATAGATGAACGTGTATCCGATTATAATATACGCCGTATTATATACACGTACCACATACTTCGATCTTCCACCAGTGACGCTGGTCAAAATAAAGAAGGGTGACATGAAGGGAAATATTTCCATATTTCTCAGACTTCAATAGTATGATACTTTTGATGATGGGGGCGGGGTGAAGTAAGAACTTGATGTATCTTCTACAAAATATGCAAATAACTGCGTAGGAAGGCAGAAAATATATAAAAGCGACCATGATTAAAAATAATCCCATATTATACCAAATTCATTCTAACAAATGATATTGGCAGGGGGTAGGGGAGAAAAAAAGATCATCATCCTCTACGTATTGCGGAGCAGACGAAAAATTTGGAATTTACGAGCTTAAGTAATCGAGTCACTACCACACACAAATTTCAACTTTCTCAATGAATTCAGAGAGTAGATAAAATGAAAAACAACTTCTGGAGGGGAAACTATAAGCGATGAAAATATTTTTCAACATTTTATTTTTTAAAGAAGAATAGAATGACCAAACATACATATTACATACTTATTGGCAACTTAGCCCCATTTAAGTTGTCGTCATATAGAAGAAATAACCAGTACATTGGATTGAAAAATCTGGACCACCTACATGCGGGGGCATACGTGAAAACATTTTCCTCAATTATTTTTCAACCAAGAAGAAATTTGTATCCGAAAATCCGATTTTTGTCGCATGATTCCATCATTTTACCACATAAAACTTACATTCCGTTCTTATGTGGAGAATTCACCCCTCTAGAGACACAGACTGAAATTTTCGTAAAAATATTTTTACATTATTTAGAAACCTTTTTTTGGTGGTGGGGTGGGGGGTGAGTTCACATCACAAATTTTGAAATCGTTAACCTGAGACCACCCAAGCTTACAGTGTACAATATACTGCTAGCAAAAAAATGCATGTATCTGTTAAATAAGAACAATAAAGCCAGATAACATTTTTTTCTAGTTGTACAGCTGAGGAAGATAAAGGTGCATCAGAAGTTTCAATTTACCACGGCTCCCTCAGTTTTCAAGATGAGCAAGAACTTTATCTAACCTTTTTAAAGCCAGATAATAGATAATATTTTTTTTTTTTTAATTTTAAAGTTGAAAAAGATAAAGGTGAATCAGAAGTTTCAATTCACAACAGCTCCCATAATTTTCTAGTTAAGCAAAAGTGTTATCTAACTCTTTTTTGTTTCACACTAGTCTCGGTTATCGAATACATGAAAAAATACCAAAAAATACATACTTCTTTCGCAATGCATCGAAGTTCCCAACTCTAAAAACCAAAATATAGCACTATTGACTCTGAACACTAGTATTTTCACTTCAAAAGTACTTAAATAAATTTTTTTAGCTTCCAAAATTTTAAATATCCCAGGACATCAAATTTTAAATGCATGCACTTTCGTATGTATTTTTACACGAAAATGAAATATTATTGTTATTATTTTTTTTTTTAATAATTTTTCCTACCTTCTGATAAATTAAATTTTATATTACCAGTGTTATAAAATTATGGGTGAGGGAAGGAAGGCACGAGAGGGTGGAAGTGATACATAAATGAAACACTTCATTCGGATTTTTTCTAAGAGTAAGACAAAATATAAGAATAAGATACTCCCTAAAATTTGTGAATAATATACAAAAATATCTCTTGAAGACTAATGTGGATATTGAGAGAAAATATATTTTTCTATGACTCACCCCTAACCACTTTTAACAAAAGGAATAAAAAAATACCTTTCATACACAAAAATCAAGTATTTATTTCACCTTCCTAAAACGTCCGGTGAAACGGAAAAAACAAATTAAACTATTTACGTGTCATACTACAACGATATTATTGATACATCCATCCTTCCGAACTTATAGAATTTATAAAAGAAAAATGCAATGTACATTCTTTACATCAATATTACCTCTCAACCAGTCTCGCTACGCATGCGCGTACGAACACCGTTCCGTTAGAGATTCATGCGCGTCACACCTAATATTAGGTTTTGAAAACTCATCGAAAAAAAATTCGTAACGTGTAAATAACCGATATCACGCGTCCGCTGAGTATTTATCGATAATTAGATAACTCGATAGCAACATGTTTTCCAAGTACCCAAATCAACTTTTGCCCTTTCCGATCGCCACAACTGCGGCTTCATCCAGTCCAACTTCACCGCAATAACATACACTATGACGAAAAACCTTGAGAAATCACAAATTTAAGTTAGTTCGAAAGTTGATTACTCGATTGCACAGGAAAAAACCAATAATACAGATAAAAGAGGAAAACGCATACAAGTATAATCGACTAATCACGAATACGCGAGCCATTTTTCACCTGTTCTATGCATGCAGCTTACGTCAGCGTCATGTCGAAAGAATCTAGGTGAGGAACAATTACATTCGGGTTTTTTCCTCTCTTCTAAGGCACCTCCATGGGTAGATGTTTTTAATACGCGTGCGCGACCGATGAAATAATCGAGTAGGTTCATTTATGCGCGACGAATGACGAATGACGACATTCTTCTAGCGCGTCCTACCGTCCTTAGAGTCGACTGATTAAAAGCAAAATGGACCAATTAATTTTTCAATCATCGAAATTTCACACTAAAGAGAAAAACTCACATACGATACACTTCGCTGATCGAAATTAATACGTAGAAAATTTTACGCGTGATAATGCGCCGTTTCAGAGCAATATCCTTAGACATTAGTTTTTTCACGAGAAAAAAATAATGTAAGACCAAAAAATAATCTATGTCGCCTAAAATGTCACGTTCCATGATTACACTGATGCATGAAACACCGTGCATGTTTTTATGGCATGATACGTACACAGCGAGACTTTCACTGACGTAGTTCATAATAACTCACTGTGCGCTTAAAATATAATGAATTAACGCGAATTTTTTTTTTCGTAATGCATTTCGGTTTAACAAACTCTGACCATTGTGACAAATTAAGTAAAATTTGTTCAAAACCCATTCGAAGAATACTGTCATTAGTTCTAATTAGATTTACGCGGCATGTGAACATGACTTGCCAACTTGCGCTTAAAAATAATTTTTGAGAATTTTGGTCGCGTTCAATTATCAATGAAGTTGCATCTTGTTTACATGTTTCATATACTAAGAGAAAAAGAAAAAAATTTCGAGAAAAAATCAAGTAATTCTCACTCGAGTCCGAACTGGTCACACTATCCTTACACATGGCCAATTGGCCATATACTTTCCAAACAGCCGCCACCTAAATGCCTACCTACACTGTGATACTCTTATCACCATTAACCATATCTTCACCGAATGTCCTAAATTTCAACGTCTTCGAACCAAATTCTTCCCAAATAACCGACCTCTCACTCAGTTTAATGTTCAGTCAGCAAAGAGTATCATTGAATTCCTAGTTCAAATAGGCCTCTATTATCACTTCATATAAATCTATTTTTTTGGCGCGTCTCCAGCCACAATGGCGATACATAGTGCGTAAAAAAAAAATATATTGATTTTTTATTTATTTCACATTTTTCAAATTTTCTCATTCTGGGCATTTCTTCATTTTTACTTTACTTATCTCCATTTACGTGCTATATATCTACTGTTACAAAGGCTAGAGGCATGGAAGAACGAAGATCCGAGAGGTGAGGTGAGACATGTTTGAGGAAGAGGAAAAGCTGGGCTATTGTCTGTTCATCATCTTGGAGAAGGTTAATGAGAGAGCTGGGGAGTGAAAGTGCGCGGCTCAAAATTGTTTATTTGTAGTCTTTCTCATTTTATTAACATTTAAACTGAATATTCGAGATATTTTACTGATATTTTTTTTTCAGGAAGAGAGTTTAAGGAGGGGAAAGGATCACGCTTAGCGTTTCTTTTTCATTTTTCAACTGACTTCTACTCTGCAACATTTGTTCATTTTTGAGTTTTTGAGCTTTTTTTTAACTTTTCTAAACTTTTAACATGTTTCATTTTATTTTGCTTTTTTTGATGATCTTCATTTTCTTAATTTTTTCTTTTTCAAAAATTTCCACTTCTTTCATTCCTTAATCTGGTTTTGTTTTCAATTTTTTATACATTGATTTTTCGTATTAACAACTATTTTAGATGAAATTTTTCATATATCACGCTGCCAATTTGTTTATAACAGAAGGGAACTTGTGGAGGGACGAAAGATGAATATTTTAATGTTTTAAATTTTAAAACAATTTTCATTTTCCAAGTTTTTTATTTTTCAACATTTTTTCATTCTTGAATATTTTTGAGATTTTTTTTATTCCTGAACTTTTCTTATTATTTAGATTTGTGTATTTTCCTACTTTTTTATTTCAATTTTTATTTTTGCATGTAGAAAACTGCTACTAAGCTAGAGACACAGAACAGGTAGATAAACCAAGTCAGAGCATTTTTTTAAGCTTTTTAAATTTATGGACAATTTTAAAAAAAATGATTATTCGAACTGTTCAGCTAGGTAGGGGACAGCCTAACTGGAGGATTCGTATTTTCATGCTTCATTTTGTTTTTTCAACATATATTTATTTTCGGACATTCTTGCAAAAAGACACGATCGTGGACCTTTTTGTATCCTTTTATACAGCTCAAGCCCGGAACAACTCGGCTATTTGGTCTTTTTTACCAACGCCTCTGTATTTTTGGTAATAAATCAATGCTTACATTCCACCAACACAATACTGAAAACCTGGACAACGATGAATGTCTATTGACATTCGTTATCAGCACTCAACACCTACCTACATCTACAAGAAACCTTTACTGAGTCATCATTATCAATGAATAACTACTCAAGACAGGTTGAAAGAATTTCCAAAAGTGTAGACTTATGTAACAGATATGAAGGTCGATTAGTAGAGGAAAAATAATTCGTTTTAAAATAGTAAAGTAGCTTTTGTCATTAAACCAATAAGGAGCCTTCTTGGTCTATCCGAATTTAGAAAAAAGTAAGTAAAGAAAATATGAAATTTTATTATTTTTATTGTTAAAATATTTAATGCTTTGAGCTTGATATGTAATGAAGTACATACTTAAAAATGAAAAAAATAATAATTTTCGAATTAAAAAAATTTTTAAGTGAGACCAAAAACAAATCAATCCTTTTTTTCAATGAGTTCAGCAAAATACATTTTCTGTTTTTTTTTTTTTAGTATTGTTATTAATATTATTATTACTATTATTATTTATTTATTTATTTATTTATTTACTTACTTACTTACTTATTTATTTAAACAAAATGTTGCAAATATTATCTAATTTTTTAATAATATTCATTAAAAAAAAAACAAGTAATTTTCTGGAAAAATATGCAGCAACAAAAAGTAACTTATGTTAAAATAAAAGTAACGTATTAAACAACCTGCATTAAAAGCAGTGATAACAATGTATTCCTGATAAATCAACATACTGAAAAAAATGATCATGCCATTAATGAATGGGTGATTTTTATTAGGAGAGGGGTGGGGCTGAATCATGCAACAATAAGTATTATGAATTATTATTTTGTAAAATATTTCTCTTAATTAGAGCTCTTTTTGTAACTGGCTTTTTAAAACCACGAATGGGCCATTCAAATAAATATTTTCATCTATTATACACACGCATGCAATACTAGTGTATATTTCCATCTAAACGATTACGATTTTTCCTCAACAACTTACGTAAATTATCACTTCTGTATCATAAATAAAATAAAACCTTCAAAATTGATAAAATATTGAATTTCCTTCAACCGATTTCATATCACATTTGTCCATGCTTGAAAAAAAGAATGAAATAAAATACTGAATGCACTTGAAAAAAAAATTAACTGCGCTTACACCAAGTCGAAGATATATTAAAAGGAGTAATATTTTACAACTAATAATCAAGGCGAGAATGATGAATTTATTTTTTATAGCCGACCAATTAAGACTAAAATTCACAACCAACATGACCTTCTTCTTTCGGCATGACCTAATAACTTTATTGTTTTAGAGTCGACCGGTAAAGGGCGTGAAAACTTCCCCAGTACCTACGAATTTGTAATCTGAATAGCTAAACCATTCGGTATTCGCCAACGTTACCGTACACCGAGCTCGATGGAAAAATCCCAAATGAATATGGCTAATAAATTCGTACAGGTAGAGCTACAGCTATTCGTGTCAGCGCTTCGGGATAGTGTAAATGAAACCATCGAGCGGATAGATTCAGCTAAATAATTCAACTTCATGGTATTCCTAAACTAACATCCGATGTAATTTGATGTACTACGATTTAAACAGCTTATACCTTATACACGTGATAGTAGGTCACGTGGTATTTTCCTCCTTGGGGACCGCGTAATTAATTAAATTCCAAATCTTCAGGGGTGGAGGGGTTGGTATTTACGTATTCCTAAATTATTAAAAGTATTTGAACGCAAAGCTCAAAGAGCTCGATAAGTTGTGTAATTAAATTCACCACAGGGTACTGTAACGTGAAAAAACGAAAAAAATTTTAATTTTACGTCGAAACGAAATGGTTATAAAGTACGATTAATTTTAGCGACTGGAATAATGTATTTTTATTACATGCCTCGTAGAGGTACCATTAAAATCGTCGTCCACCCATTTTCCTTTTTCGCACGCACGCCAAATTCAGCTACGTTAAGCTCACCTACGAAGACGAAAAACTATACGCGAGCATTTTTATAATTTTCACCGGCAACGGGCGCAGATTACTCCAAGTCATGAAAGTACACCGAACACCCAAGCATCCGAATTTACATTCGGTTGGGTGTCACGAATGGAGTGTAAAATATCGTCAATTTAAAACGATTACGCTCATTTCCTAAAACAGTTAACATAACTAACGTACATAACCATACACCACCGATACTTAAAAAAGGGAAACAAGTGAACATATTGATGTAACATGCCACGCCTGGCTTCGTGGTGCAGGGCCGAAGGAAAAATTGCAAATAGCAAACACTTACCGGCTTCCGAGAAAAATCTGCCGCATATGCACAACACCGTAAATCTAACGAAAACACGTACCATATAAAAATGAACAAATTTTTTGTTAAAAAATTACAAAAAAACAGCTTAGCTTTATGTAAAAAATTAATAAATAAATAAAAATTACGTATACCGAAACTATATACAAAAAAAAACCGAAAACCGAAATTCAAAAAACACACGGGTCAGTCAACCGATGAAACCTGTACGCCTCAACAAAATTCGGGGTACAATTCGGTAGCCGATGATGACTAAATGATACGACGTGTATATGACTATGCGTCACGAATCGACCACTCCCCATAGGCAAGCGCAGGTTCCACGCAACCAACTTCAAATCCCGCTATTGCCATTACAATATCACACTATTACTAATGCTATCTTCGTACTACCAACTATCGCGTCGCGTACCACGGTCCTAATAAGAAAACATTAACATACCGGGTACTAAAGACATCGTACAGAGTGCACTGCACTTTACGTTCTACACTACCCGATATACGTATGCTGATACGGTACCCCGTACCTCTTTCTCACATCTCGTTCGACGCCGATGCATAAGTTTATAAGCCATTCAACAGAATGCGATACCAGTACTTTTCCATCGTAATAGTAAGTAACGCTCCAAGCGATACTAACGCGTACTATAGTCGTAAGAATAATTTCCGCAAATTTCTCTATGGCTATACGCTTTTCGCTTTTCACATTTCGCTAGCTATCTTTTTCTCGGAGGCAAGCGAGGAGTATTGTCAAGAGACCGATCTACTATGCCCATCTGTACGCGGAAAATCTTCAAAACCATATCATTTTCGTAACTTCCAAGTTTTAACCAGAACTCGGGCGATTTTGACTTGAAAAATTATGCCAATTCACGGAAGTAACGTAGGAGAAATGAAACAACGAATAAATAAGCAGTTTTTTTTTTAATGTTGAAATGATCGATGAAATGTAAAACAACTGAAAAATTATAATTTCGAATTCCTTGTCATAAAAATGTAAGCAGCTATATCACATTACCGGAGCTGAGTTTTCAATGGAGACAAGCTTACAATAAAATAAGATGATTGATTTTATATACATAAATTGTTGATCTTTATGGGAAGCTTTGAAATATGAATTTTAAAAGTAAAATATAACGGTATTATATATTTTGATTGGCTTAAGTAACTAAACAACCATTCAAATGCGAGCATTCGATCTAGTCAATTGGAGTTGCAATTTCGACTTGTATGTATTTTTCATATTTCAAATTTAGTTCACGTTTACAGAGTAATTAGCAGTCTATGTTAATAAAGTCATGCATAACCGTGAACCAAATACAAGGCTGAAGTCAAGGAAGGGAGTGAGCTGGGGGTTACAGCCCCTATGAGCTAAATTTCTAGAATATTTAAATATTGTCAAATCATATAATTTTTTTATAATAACCATCGTATAAATTTATACTAAAACTAACTAACCCAGAAGACTTCATCCTGCCACTACAATTCTTGTGTTGGCTCCTTGCACTCACAAAGCCACACTCTTACCTATACATGAATGTTAAACTTCCAATTATAATACATGTACCTTGTACCTATTCCAAAAAGTAACAGACACACTCTTACATGAAAGTTGTAGCTTCAAAAAATAACAACTGATAACTATTGTAAAAATTTTTAACAAAAGTAAGCAATCATGCCTCATTACTGAAGCCGAGTTCTGAAATTCGACTTCAAGTTTTTAGGTAATGTTGCCTTTTTACACCTATTGGCCACACATAGTACTGACTCGGAAACCACTCCGCATATGCCTTCCAAAACCACATAAGAAGTATCATAATGAGCTCATATTTTTCTGATTTTAGCAATTTTAGGTACCTCAAGCCTTCCTCAAAATTTGACGATTTGTCATTTAGGATTTATAATTATTTTGGTCGTTAACTAGCGGTACATAATTATAAAGTTTAACTATTCTACATTAACTTGGGAAGGACATATGGAAAATTTATGAAATTTCTAACTGGTATGAAGATTTCCTTCCCCCACAATATATCCTTAAATCAGAGGAGCTGTAGTAGTTTTAGTTTTTTATTAAAAACTCGGCTAGAAGAAAGATGTACATATCATGCCCAACCAACAAACTAACGTAAGCTAATCTCGGCAAATATTGGCATTTTCGTTTCAAGTTCTTTCACACAGATAACTATCGCATCTAAATTTATCAACGATAAGTGGCCAATTTGATTATGAAAATTTCAAGATATTCAGTATAAAATATTGCACTTGACCTTCAAATATAATATGCACAGTTGTGTACCAAATTATGAATGTTAGGTGTAAGAAAATTAAACCGTAGAAAAAACTGCACACGAGTATTCACCACTTACACCTACAGCTACATATCTGACTAATATTTTTCAGATTCTGATAAGGAAAACTCCATTTAGTAATGTTCGTATTTCTATACAAAACTATTCTAGTTGAATATTTCGACCTTCTAACATATACATTATACATATCGTCATAAACTGAAATTAAAGAAAAAAAAGCTTTAATTCCAGTTTACTTCGATGCAAATAAATGCAACGAATAAGTACACTGTTATTAGCAAAAATTCCCATTAAATACTCGAAGACCATTGAAATTAAACATCTTTTCAGACACCTAATTTAAATATGCAAAATTATCTTGGCGTTTCGTAGAATTAATCATACATACACAGATCAACTTGCATTCCAAAATGAGCGTTTATTTACTCACATTTTATTTTTCAATGAGACTTGATACAATCTTGATATACCTACATACTTGGCACAAGTTGCGAGTTGTTGAAGAGTACTATTCAGCAGATTTTTTTTCTAATACGATGCGTTCTTTTCAACTACAACATTTTTAACGAAAGATGCTAGACGATGAATTAATTATAAAAATGTCAGTGGTTCCGAAAAACCAATTCAAGTATTTATAACATGTATTTGCTTGAATCAAAATTTAAAAAAAATCAAAAATAAGTAAAGGAGTATGGTGACTATACATAACTGGCCTAAAAAAGAGAATACTTAAACAGGCTCAAAATCCAGCAGGCGAGTCACCGAGATTTTTTCGGTGGGCCGTGAAGTATTTGGGCCGACTTAGGTAAAAATTGGGTCACTTTAATTTTCAAACTTTGATTAAAAAAAAAAAAATCCTAAAAATCCATAATTTGAAAAATGAGAGAAAAAATTGGGCTGATTAATACTAAATGGGCCATTAAAAATGGGATTTCTCGGTGGGCCGCTAAATTTTCCCATTTCTGGATACAGCCCTGTACTTAAAGTATAAAGGAAGATTATACCTTTGTACTATTCTGCATAAATGCACAGTTTCATGTAAATTTAAGAATGATATACCTTCAGTGGTAATCTCGTAGCAAAATTATCTTTTATAATTTCATGAAAAAAATTTTGTATTCTTTAAACACCACCTCATAATAAAAATTAATTGTACGTTACCTATTTTTAAATTCAGAGTGCCTCAATATCACAATACGTATGGCGCAAGTCATATAGGTAACGTAAAACATACTTAATATTCTCCAAAAACTTATCCTACTCCACAAATCTTTCTTTTTTTAAATTATCACCTGTCATAATATCGTGCAACGTAGCGTACTGCACTTAATTAGGTCACAAATACGTGAAAAATTATAGATTACAAACCAAGGAAGTTAATGACTGCAGGAGTATCGAGAGCTTTAGCCTGTAATTAGGTTTAGGGCAGGATCAATTTTTAGACTGTTTATGAAATGTTATTTTTACAAATGCTTACTCACAATAAAAATTTTTATGAGATAAAAACAATTTTTTTTTCATATTTTTCTCATTATTCAAAAATTTTTTTAATTTTAAAATTAAATTAAATTTGTTTATTTAAGTGCCATGAACTGCGGTCAAGGCCACAGGCACAGGTAGAGTGGGAGGCTAAATTTTATTGAAAAGGTTTGTCTGTTTTAGGAAAGTCAAGAAGGAAGGAAGAAGGATCATAATTTAGGATTTGAGTTAAAGATGTTGGGTTACTGAATACTTTTCTATAGCATACATAGACAAGGCAGTGAAGTAAGAGATGGGAAACCAGTATGGCAGGAGAATTAGTGTGATTAAAACTGAAATGTATTTTTTCGAATATTATGATTTTTGGAAAGAATGGTGGGAGGGAGGAGGTTACCAACAAGCGATGATTTTAATAAGTTTCATAACCCAGAACAAATGCCACGTGTTCGAATAACATTTGATGATTCAAATACGAAAAATGTTCATTTTTAATCTAATCTTATTCAGAATTTATTATGTACTTTCATTAAATTGAAAAAAAATCGACAAAATTTTTTGTAACCATCACAAATCTCGAATTAAAAATGTAATCAAACGATGAAAATCCGCATCTTCAGCATAGAAAACAATCGATATATATTTTAGAATTTGACACTCGATTAATCAACATCGAATTGGCTCTGTAAAAAATCACTACATTGTGTCCAACTGATTTTAACACACCCAAGCGCAAAATTTCCTTTCATGAAAAAAAATATCACCTATTTCATTTTGTTTGACTTCATTATGGCATAATGAATAATTTAAGACTTTGGTAACTCAAATTCTATGATTTAAATAATTTATTAATGGTTATTTGATTGATTTAAATTCATTTCTTCCAAAATCAGTGTTGCAAAATTAACTAAAATGAAACGTTGAAAGTTTAAAAACATTCATAATCTCGTAAATTATGAATTGAAATCGTAGAGAAACAATTATTTATGTGTTAATTTCTTAATCCTGGTGAAAAGAAATGAAATAATGAATACTTTTTTGTGGATGAAGGGAATTTAGCGCTGGGGGTGTTATAATCAGTTAGACACAGTGTATAGTCATTAAAGTGCTGCGAAATACTCGGAAAAAGAAATTATTAAATGATTAACGAAAGAAATACTTTACGAGAGCGTCGTTATAGTAATAACTTTACATACAAAATACTTCATCAACTTTGCGCTGATTAACGCAGTTGAAAAGGCGGACGGTTAAAAGTTATAATTGTCGGCAGTTAATTAATAAATAAGTTATAAAAAACAGGGGTTCGAAAATCGGGCATTTGTTACAATTCTATCTCGTCATCCATGACTGTGAATGCATGGTAGTCTGCTTCCTGTGTTAATGAATTAATTAATACTTGCAAAAGTATATAGAATGGAAGCGTATATATATAATGTATACCTAGGTCAGGGATGTATGGCAACTTTTTAGGCTGGCATGACTCATAGTACAGTTTACAGTTTAACTACATGGAAGAAGGATGATCAATAAATAGAGCTGAAGTAATGGCGAATTTTTTATTTTTATCGTTCGGCCATTAGTCACGTTATGAAAAATCAAAATTACTCTATTGTATCGTGATAAAACGTGATACATTAAGAGAGACGAGAGGACCGACATGTGGGTACATCCGAAGATATGCAAACACAAAACATTAAAAACACCAACGTCTAAATCGCCAACCAATACATTTGGTGAATCAAATTTACATTTAAAATTTCACGCTCAGTAGCATATGAAAATAAATGTTGCAGGGTTGTTGAAACCATCGGTTAAAAATATTTTCTCTTCAAAGTGTTTTTATATTATTACACCTCGAGTATCCCTACAACCTTGAGTGTAAAGTAACCGATCTATACCAAGTCATCTAGCTAAAAGCTACGCTATAATACCGTAACAAAATAAGATTCGATCGTTCACTGCAATAACTGGAATATAATAATGTTAACGCACTGACGCACTGTCATACAATTTTCATAGTCTATCCACCATGTAAGATTTGCAATTGCAGTAGTACTCGTGTCTGAACTTAAAAGATATGCTTCATGTAACTGAAATGAGAATACAGTATCATATATATTTATCACTTAAACGTATAATTGCCATGCTCATTTTACCAAATGAAATACTTACGATGAAAAATAAAATGTACCTTTTAAAATTCTCTTTAAATTTTTAAAACGTCAACGAAACCTATAAAAAGTATCGATATATCCTTTTCGAAGCTATAATTTCCTTTGTTTACTCTAAAATATCGAGTTTTAAAATGTTTTCCTTTTAGCTCCGCGTGCGGCACAATGAAACACAAGATTTAGGTTAGATTTTTCTAGAAGTACTTTCCGAAGGGCGGATGAATAACATTTTCTCAACAGTAAATTGTCAGCGTTCTCTAAAGTGACTTCATATCTAAACCATTACCGCAGCGAAACTATATCATCGAAGAATTCCTCGTTTTTGTTCCACCATCACCACCATATTTTTTTTTTAACTCAGATATAGCTGAACAATCAAACGTTACGTAGTTTATCAGATAACAAGGCGTAGTCGTCATTCAATAACGTCTGAATCAAAATTCTAAGAATATACCTATCAGAATTATACTGCTTATTGCTCGTATTTTATTTCTAATAAGCCAACGACACGACACCGAATGAATGCTATGTTATAGTCTACTTTCTGTGACTGATTTCCAGTCATTGTAAGCTTTGAAAAGTTGACTGATGCTGGATTCTTAACTACTGAGAGTCAATAAAGGGAGGGGGGGGGCTTAAAGAGTCAAAATATAATCCTAATATGACCCGTACAGGGACAGGGTACCTAAAGTCGGAAAACAAAATTTTGCAAAATAACCAAATAATATTATATGAAAAGTGGTTGGTGTTTTTTCCACGTTTTTTAGTAGGTAGTTCAGACTTATATGTAGCTGGTACAATGATTTCACTTCGAGAAACCACTTAAACAATTATTGATGGTCTTTACTTTAAGCAACTTCTTTAATATGGTTATACGAATGAATAACAGCAGAAAAAAATTAAGAGTCGTTTTTCTCAGCTTTTGCTTTTTTTCGAATTCATAATTTCCTAAATTTTAAATCGTTCTACCTTGGCTAAAAATGTACCTAGAATGCTCATCAAGGTCTTAAAATGTTCTTCTGGGTCCCCTCTACCATCATAGGCCAAAAAACTGTTTTCAAAAATTTCGACTTTAGGTACCTTTTCCCTGCACTCAATAACTATAGCTTTTTCAGAGGTAAAAGTGATGCAATATCTTCAACCCTATCCCTGTTCACTGAGGTACCAGATATGATGAAAAATGTAAAAACGAAGTATTACCAAAAAAAAGTAAAATTAATAAAAATATAATCAAAATTGAATAAAATTAAAATTATAACTTTAATTAATCGAATTAATATAAAAATACCAATT
This sequence comes from Phenacoccus solenopsis, assembly GCA_009761765.1. Classification (NCBI taxonomy): domain Eukaryota; kingdom Metazoa; phylum Arthropoda; class Insecta; order Hemiptera; family Pseudococcidae; genus Phenacoccus; species Phenacoccus solenopsis. The sequence goes on along the minus strand of CM019753.1, from coordinate 27,084,193 downwards.
TTTTATTAATCGTCAAGAATGACTGCAAGAATTGAGTTTTTTGGCATACTATTTAAAAATATCAACATTACTATACTAAAATTTTTTGCTGTCAGACTCACGTATGCCCTTGAAGATAACAAATGACTTTATGAAAATTTGTTAACTTTATATGACACTTAGTCCACTTTCTGTGGACCAAGAAAAAAGTCCTCTAAAGTAGGAAATGTTCCCTTTCAAAGGTAGCTAAGAAGTAATGCACGAAAAATGAATCTAAATCAAAATACCTACTGTCTTAATCCGAAGTGTAGTCCATAAAAGAGGGTAACTCTTGATAGGTCCAAATTGTTCTTGTAAGTACTTCGTGATGGCCATAAGGACATTGACTTTTTCGATAAAGTTCACCTCAGAGATGAAAATCGTGCAGTATCTCAAACTCCACCATTGCTCTATGAGGCACCAGCACCCTTCAAAGATGTGGAGTATACGTAATTTTTCACTAAAAATGACCAGAGAAATGCAGTTTTTGGGCATATGCTTCAAAGGAACACACTATAAATAACATACTAGAATATTTTCTTTTGTTTATTTTCAAGTATCATCTCCATATCAACCCACAGAAAAAATTAACATAGGACTAAATTAATTAATTCTGTCGAAAAATTGATCTAAGTTTCATTTTTTTTTTTTATATAAAATGGTTCACAAGACCAAAAAAGTTAGTTACCAATTTATTTTTGAAAAATATCATTTGAACATGTTCATATAGTTTTGCATTTTTCTCAGTGCATAGGGCATTTTCGATGAATACTCACGTATAAAACTAATTAGTTTATGATTTCTAATTTTAAAAAGTTTTATTGATTTTTTCGATAACAGAAGTACACTAAAAACCAAAACTTCCATTCAAGCTTTCGAATGATGTCCAAGCTACTTTTTCAGCCTTGGGAATCATTCTGTTTGAAAAAAGAATAGAAAGTTTTTGATTCAGAAATTTATATAGATAAAAATACCTAAATTTATTTTTACCTATTAATTTTCTCTCTAAGTGCGATATTAACTAAAATGTATGCCAAGAACCCATTTTTGTGGGATGTAGAGGGGTAATTTCGATAAATTCCCCAAAAACTGAATTCTTTCAATTATTTTTGTTAACTATTACCGATTACTTTATATTTTTTTTGAAAGTTACTACCTCATTACGTAGAGGTGCGGTTGGGGACATTGTATAATTTTCATTTTTAAGAACTTTTTATGGAAGAAACCAACGTCTTCACGCCTACTAAAATGTTCTTTTAGAACTCATTTAGACCTTTTAAGGTTCCCACAACCTTTCAGCGAACACTCTCGGCTCGGTGTTAATATTTATCGAGACATTCGTAAGTTTCTTTTCGCGCATTACTGATCAGCATTCAAGAAGGACTCTTCGAAATAAAAAAAATAATGTCGTGGAGTATTTTTCGCTGCACAGAAAGTAGACTATTACAAACTAAAGCAAAAAGGGCTGTTCTGATTAACATGAAAGCAGAATACCTACATAGTATCCATATCAGACGGATATTATATACACCGGTAAAATTTTTAATTACCTACAATTTTTATACTCTTTGTTCTGGCCAAGATAAATAAGAGAGGTATTGTATTAATTACATTATTTCCTCGCGGAATGTATGCACTTTATTTAAACCTAATTAAAACTTACGTACAGATCGTGGATCATGTCTTCGGCGTAACAGTAGATACACTCTACATACGGCAGTATTTTGTAGACTAATTGTTTCACGCTATTCCCATACGTAGTAAAAGAATTAAAACCTTCAACTAAGCCACCACGATAACAATTATTCGGAGCCAATAACCCGTATATAATTCGCGATTAATTAATTAATCGACTAAAAAGAACGCGTGTATCGTTGAAAACCTACTATGAAAATGAAATTCATTGTGTAAATTGAAAAAAAAAAAAATGTTACCTGTTTAAAAATATATCATGTATACTCGCGATATCTATGTACATCGCTTGTGTTAGCTCAAAGGTTCAAAAAGTACAATTTTTTTATTTCGATTTTTATTTTATCCTTGAACATACACGGAGAAGTGAAAAAAAAGAAAGTTTTCAACGTATAAAATCAGAATATAAAATGGATTTTTTTTTTAACTTTGGTCTTTTCATAAATGCATTACCATAGGACATTACTAATTCAAAAAAAATCTCGTGCCGGAGAATTTATTCTTTTCTTCTTTTATTTCGTTTGCAGTATCTCAGTAATATCTGAATACTTGAAAAATATTTCTTCTTTCCAAACTACAGCCTAAAGTTATTCGAATTCTTTTCCATTCCAGAAAACATCCAACGCCATACGAAGCAAATGATATTTTTAAAACTATAGAAATACTTGCGAGATAAAATAGCGCATGCAGTTCGGTGAATTTTCATTTTTCATTTTTTTTTTTCTAAATAAAAAAACTTGGAAAAACACAAATAATTACTTCGAGGGGGAAAAAGATCATGCACGAGCATCGCCACAGGCGACGTATTCCCAACATGTAGCGAGTGTTGACTTTTCCAACAATAATAACAAGTCGGAATAATGATAGAAATTCTACGAAGAAGTTGTATACTCGAGAAATTATCAAAAATTACACGACTTTGGAAAATAGAGGATTTTTAGCGTCGCTATAAAACACCAACTAATGGGCACGATGGATCGAGATATTACGTTATTAATTGCCACCGAAGTAATGCTGTTATCTGATTTTTTAAAATATTCATTATTCTCTTCGAAACTCCGAACAAATATAAATTGCAATTTTTTTCATGCTAGGAATGGCTGAAATAGTTCCATCGAGAAAACTTATTTCGCATTCACCTCCTACGCGGTTTGTTGAAGAATCTCTAAAAGTTGGAAGATAAAATAGTTATGTGAAAGGGAAGACGATTTGTTCGCAGAAAATAATTACTTTGTCTTACACCCCCTTGCTCCTTATTCGCTCGTTAAAAAATTCGTAATAGGTAAGGCAAGTAATTATTTCATATATTCAACTTGTAACACTATAGAATTTAATTTAAAATACCTCCTATTTTGATGGTGTGGAGAAAACCCCCACATACGAATGAAATAACTACGAGGAATGCCATTATTGAAATTTATATCGAAAGTATACCTCGTATTATAAAAAGAACGTGTTACTTCAAAACAAGGGTGGATTAGTGAGTAGCAGGATTCACGTTACGGTGAGAGTTTTAACGTAATTATCGATAGAAACATTTTCCAGTAACATATTGAAATTGGTCCACCCTTATGGCTTCCTATACGTCATTTTTTCTCATCCGACGATTTTTATTTTACCGTTAAGTCGGATTGTAAAGATTAATGTTTCACGATATGAATACCGTAGAGGATGAAAAGCTACGCATATACATACGTGCATTGTCAGAAGTGATTTTCGATTCGAGCGTATACCTCATTTGGTTTACAACGTGTAAATAAATTCTGATTTTTTTTGGAGGACGAGAGGGATTCTGGATTAAAATAAAAATTATTTAAAATTTCTTCCCTCGCGAAACGTTTTTTAAAAATCATATAATTTCTTGTTTAAAATAAAATGGAGTTATACATATGATGCTCCTGTCTGATACACAACTAGCCCTCAGATTAAATATAATTGATTAATAAACCCCTTACCATCATCCCACTCACAGTACACTTCAGAATAAACGAATTATTGGAGACATAAAGACCGAGCGTAGCGACCTAAACGAAAGAACGGAGCGAATAAACATGTGAGTAGGTACGCTTAATAGAAATTGAATACTTTAAAAATTAGTGCGCTAGAAACTGCGGGTACCAATTTAGCATCATTTTCGTGACAATGGTTTACAACGAAAACTCATCTATATCAATTTGTTGAACCACCAGTTTATGAATGCATTTTTTCAACATGAATTCTCCACCATTAGGTGGATACATTATTCAACTATTACATTTTTCAAAATTTTATTGGGGAATAAAATTGTTAAAGATTCTTGTTTAGTTGCATTGATGAACAAACTATGATAGATAGAAATGGATGTAAACCATTGAAATGAAATCTGTATTGTTTGCTCCATCTAAAATATGTATGTAGACTTAGGTACGTAAAAATAGCAATACGAATTGTGTGAAGTAATTAAATGAAACATATGTAGCCAGTTAGCCACTAATAAAGACAATTCGAAGGTTCAGATGTAAAAAATCAACTGAATGTATTTTAATTACATTTTAGTGAATTTACAATTTCAATGTTTACTTTTTTATTTGTTTTTTAAAATTATTCCTTCAACATAAATTTTATTAAAATTACTTTCAATTAAGATACTTTCTAATTCAGTATTCAAATGAAATAAAATTATTTTGACTAATCATTTTTTTTCTTTCCAATTTTTATACTTAAACAGCATTATTACATTATTAAATCGTTTAAATTCTGGCTAAATGATAATTCATTTTTTTTCATATTACAAAGTTATTTTAAGTTATGATAGGTATAACACTTAAAATGAAGGTTGTATCATTTATATCTCCATAAAAATATAATATCGTTTTATTTTCGTCGCAAATGACCCAGGCTGCCGAGCGACAAGAAATAAAGTTATTAAAATAAATTATAATTTTATCAATAATTAATTTTATTATAATTTAGCTGCAAGAAGAATTTCGTTCATAAAACTACATTTAAATCATTACATTCACCATCATAATTCATTAGTACTTGGAAAAAATTGCATTTTTTCAATCATAAAAAACGTGTTTTTGTGTTTTAATTTCTATTGTTAATAATTGATTATACAGGGTCAAAGGAGCAAGAGGATGTGGTGAAATGAAATGAAATAAATAGCATTATTTAATTAAATGTAGAATTTTTCTACTAACAAACAAACCTCCTAGACCGTAAATAATGGATTTCAACCGTCAACAATTGAAAGAAACTAAATCACGTAAGCACCTCACCACAAAAATTTCAGTACCTGAAGTTCATATGGAGAGGAAAATTTTGAAAATGAGTAAAAAATCATTAAAAAATTTATGAAGCAACAGTAAAAGGAAACGACATATCTTCACCAGAAAACACTGTGAAATTAAAAGAAATTCTAAGAAGAACATCAGGAGAATTTACTTTTTCAAAAAAATCCCAAAAATATGGGTGAAAATCGATTTTCAAATCTGCTAAACTCACTACTCTAGCAACATTTACCCTCGTAAACTATTTTTAAATGGAGTTAGAATGACACATCGAAGAACTACGTAATTGGAGGGTAAGTACATTTCAAAAAAAATACTAGGATTAAAATACTTTAAGAATATTCAACCCTTCTTCCCACTCCCCTCCTCCATTAAAGAACCCGCAAGACGTGTTAATTTCAAAATTGATCAAAAATTGTGTACATGAGTGAAATATCGTTAATATAAAGGTTCTAGCAAACTTCAGCTACCGAAGCTGATTTCCATCCGATTCAGTGATTTATTTCAAAAAATTACTCCTTTTTCCCATCAAACACCTGTACAGAATGTTAATTTTGAAAACCAATGGAAAACTGGTTAGATGGGGTAAAGAAGTTAATTTATTCTATTCTAGACCTTATATAGTTTTTGAAATATCTCTTTGATTTTTACGGATTTACACCATATGTGTATAGGTAATTAGGTATATTATCAATAAAATTATTTGGTTATATTTTTTTTTTCGATTTCAAGCGTAAAAAAACGCACTTTCGATTAACCAACTTTTTTGGTTATCAGATAATCATAATCATCTCTCATCAAGTCGGTAACTGGGTTCTGCTCAGTGTTGCCACGGTTTTCATAAAAAATGAATTGAATCACGGATCACGAATCTTCTTGTGAAAACTGATCTAGATCACGAATCACGAATCATTACCCGCCACATGATCCAGATCACGGATCACGGATCAAGCTCCAAAAAAGATTTGGATCGCGGATCACGGATCATTTTTTTCTAACAGTTTGTGTAGCTTAATAGCAATGATCGCATAAAATAAAAATAAAACGCTTCAATTTTGATTAAAAAACACGTTTTTTTACACTTAAAAAAATAAAAAACAATTTTGCAAATAAAAATTAACTAATTTCAGAGTTTCAGAACGCAGAATTTTTTCTGTGGAGCAAAAATAAAATGATCCGTGAAATAATGATCCGTATAGGGAAATGAATTGGATCACGCATCACGGCAACCCTGGTTCTGCTTTCTTTTTTTGAAGTAAAAATCGATGAAAATTTTATCTTTTCTCCCCTACACGAAAACAATACTTTGGGGGAGTACTACCACCGAACAACTGGTTTATCGCACTCCTTTTTCATGTTATATAGATAACTTTTCAGAAAAAAGACTCGACCTGAAATTTGTCGAGTAATGCAGTGTGATATTCGAATTTATTTCAATTTTTGTTGAGTTCGAAACTGGTACACAAACATTATTTTTTCATAAATTCAACAATATACTTTTTTTTTAAATAATATGAAAATATGCCCCAAAAGTTGCCCTTCTGAAAACATCAGTTGTTTACAAAGTATATGCTTCGAGTTAGCTGGTTAGTATAATGTATCATATAACTCGGTAAAATTAAAATTATAATATAAACAAAATGGTAATTTTTCTCGTTTATTTTCTTTAGTTTAGAGCGTTTATCTCTTACTGCTTATGAAAAGGGGAAAAATTTAAGAGAAAAATTTGAGACGAATAATCGCAATTTAAAACATTTACAGAAGCTCATAAAATCAGATAATTTTAAATTGCCTTGCAAATTCTCATTACAAAGCATGAAATATTTGGCTCTATAGAACGTTCAATCATAGCGCCGTCGTACTAGGCACTTAATATCGGTTAAATTCGAAGAGCTAAAAATGAAACTCGATTTAATAAAATACGCAGAGCGTAAATTCGCAGATATAGCCACAATGCTAAAGTCCTTGTAAGCAAATATAACCAAACGAGCCAAAATTTCCAACCATATTATAAAGAAATATATACGATCAATTTCATGCAGTTAAAACGTTGAATAAACTCAACCGCAATATCGTTTCGAAAACAACGTCTCGCATATATGGCAAAAATTTGATGAATATGGTTTAGGATTACGAGTATCCACGGTTGATGGGGACATTTATTAAAATACACGAACGAAACACGAAGACGCTGACCGCCCCAACATCTCACACTCGGTAATTCCGAATAATCTGCGTTTCCGCCGAATGGTTAATTATCAACATCGCTGAGCCATTAACACGTCGCCGCGTCAGCACGGCCGCGTGGTACATTAAAACAATCAATAAAACATTAAACATTGATTTCGTACAGCTTCGTAATCAATTCTTTATCGTTGTTTTAGTGTACGCCAAAAAAAAAAACCATTATTAATTCGCAATCAACCAACACGACACAGCGACGCTTTATCACGTATTTAGAAACAGCGATTGGTATAGCGAAAAAAAGGTCGCGCACACGCCCAGCACGAAGACTTGTAAATACATAACGCCTCGTGGTGCAACTTTTTAACGTCCATGTACTGGCAAATCATCCGTGTCGAATGCATCATCGCTAGCGAAGACGTTTTCGACCAAATATTTCCTTAGTCGTTGGAAGCCTTGAAAAGAAAACTTCAATTTTTTAACAAAAGAATTCCGTATTCCATATGTGGTGCTAAACATACCCATACCAACGTTCTTCGTTAAAATTCTAACGTAATAATAACCTTTTTGTCGTCAAGAATTCCGAAAACACGTCACGGCTCACGCATCCATTTTCGCTGCTGTAATTAATCCGAGAGGCGACCGTGTTCTCCTATATTGTTATCATCGACGTTTGATACGAGAAAAATGAAATACTTTTGATATTGTAAAATTATTCCAACATTTTTTCCTTCCATAACAGGTCATTCGACGTTTAAAAACCGAACATGCGCTCTCCATTCGTCTTGCATTCGTTCGTCGCTCCTTAACGTAGCGCAGAAATTCGACATCATTAATTCCAACGTTCAACCTACACCCACCAGTTCCACTTCTACTTTTAGCTTAAAAGGCGAAATCTTGCCAACGCATTTTTCCAACTTTTCGGGAAAAATTATTTTAAGCGGAATTTCAAACATTCGCCGATTCCGTAACGGAGAATTAATCGACGAAGTTTCTAAAATAACTAGGTAAACCTAGTACTTCATTGTTCAGTCAGATTAATTTTTTTTTTTAATTCTGCGTGATACAGTTTTTGAGCATTTAAACTGTAACATAAAATCGGAAATCAATTTTTTCAAAATTCGACAACACTGACGCCCTAAGAGATGTCAAATGACCTGAAAATGTAATTTGTTCAAAAATGTTACGAGTACCCAATGATTTGAGGTTTCATAAACCCCTCCACTTAATAACTTGAATGCTCAGATATACATACAAATTTGAAATTAGAGGAGGTAAGTAATAGTGAGCTAAAAACTCTTCACTAATAATTTAAAAGATTTTTTTATTTCTTAATATTCGAAGACCTAGGTTGCCAAGTAAAACACCAAAATTTTCTGTAATAAGATCAAACATCTAAATCTTGATAAATTATTGAAAAATTTTTTAAGTAAGTTTCTACAAAAATTTGTATCATTTCAAGGTGAAAGGTCCAACTTCAGCAGTTTGGAGTTAAGACCGCCATGTAGTAGAGAATTGAATTCCCTTTCAAATGAAACCTTAAAAAACTCGATTAGTTGATTCTTTGCCGAGTTATGTGCTCCAGAAGTACGAAAGTTTAAAAAAACGTGATTTTGAGAAAAATGCGTTTGTAAATTTTGATACATTTTTTATCGTAACTTAGGAACTAAAACAGTTGAACCACCAATATCTCGTTTTAAAAAAAATTTATTCCCAATAAGGTATTGCAGTATGCAGTTACTCATTTTGAAAAATATTCCAGCAATCGAAAAATCATTTCCAAGAAAAAACAAAAAAACAAAAACAAAAAATATACAATTTTATAGAATAAAAAAAAAAATTGAAAAAAGGTAAACTTTAACGCTATAGTTCACTAACTACTTGCAAATTACTGTAGATAAAAAAATGAGATGTTCAACTATTAGGGTCGGGCAAGGGTGTGGCGCGCTAGTGTCGTTTTACTTGAAAAGGTGACACTGATCAAAATTTAACATGGGTTTAAATAGACACGTTTAAGTTTTTTAAATTTTTTGAAAAAACTGTTGCGTTTAAAGAAAAATTCATCATAACTTAATTTTTAGAGGATAAAATTTCCTATTCAATGATATAAATATTGTTATGTTTTCATCACCAGTAAAGATAAAAATTTAAAAAAATGAGTTATCGCAGTGGCACATTACCTATATTCTATAGCAAATAATGATAATATAATATGAATACTGAATAAAAAAATCTTCATTTCAAAATTCACTTAAACATTAATCCAATAGACTGATTAAAGAACAAGTGTCAAATGATAAGAGACTTTAAATGATTAATACTACAATAAACAATTAATTTCTATTGTTTCGGGGATGAAGATATATCAATGTTTATATCTTTGGAAGGGAAATTTTATCATCTAAAATAAAGTTATAATGAATTTCCCTCTGAATGTCCTTATTTTCTCGTAAAATTAGAAAAACGAAATTATTTCCATTTAGATCAATGTTAAATTTTATTCATTTTTACCTTTTCGGAGGTTTCACTAAAATCCGCCAGGGCCAACTATTTCGATGCCCGGCCTGAATTCTGAAATGTCAATAACTCAAAAGGTCCCAATTAAAAAAATTTTGACAGAAAATCCGGATAGCTATCTTGAAAACTAAAAATGTTAAAGTGGGAGCTTTCACTTTGAAATGACACATTTAAAGGCCTCCACTCCTCCACTTCAGCAATTTTCAAATATGGTTTTATAATAAGTTTACATTAAAATTTTAGTACAAGATATGAAATCTAGACACTACGCAACTGCAGAATTGTTTTAAAGTTACAGAGAGAGATATCAGGGTATGAAGTAGGGAATAGAGTGAGGATCAACTGAAAATTTTAACATGTTTTCTCAAACTTTCCTACACATTCACTTAAAAAAGTAAAATTTCGATGTGTATGTGCCTATGTGTCCTTGATATACTCTACTATATGACACCATGACAACAATCTTAAGATTTCGTTGGTTTCTTCAGCGTCGCTCGAAATTTGGATGAGATGTCATTTTAAATAGAGCTGAAAATCTGAAAATAGTACTTTTAGATATTCACACGAATAACCTTCGACCAAATTTTGAACTGTTTTCATCCCCATCCATCAGCACTACCAAGTGTGTAAAACTGGATATCAGACAACCAACTATAAATGATCCGGAATACAAAGATATAAGAAGCCCTTTCCGCCGATCACACTTTTCCATTATAGGTAAGCTGTAATAGCGTCGTCTTCATAAAAACTCATCTTATAGAAGTTATATGAATGAGAGCGATGACGTACAATTTCAATAAAAATTAAAATAATTTCTCTCCACTTCAAGAAAAAATTAAGTGAATACCTTTTTAATTACGTTTCTTGAAGAGCATTAAATTCATCTCGCAAGAAAGTGATTACTCAAACTTAATGAACTAGAAACTTTACAAAATCAATATTTTTACTTTAAAATTTAAACATAGTATTTCTAGAGAAAAAAAAAATTAATGTCAACTCGGTCGGCTGAATTAATTTACAACAAATGTAACGCCGCAGTGAACTTATCGGGGTGCAAAATTATCCATAAAAAAAATTTGGCAATGAAAGAGAATCTTTAAAATACGCTCAACAAAAATTATTTAGGGTTGACTGACCGGGTAACGAAGGGCGAAAAATTTCCAAAGAGCGATGCTCCGCAGTGCGTACCAATCAATAAAAAATTATCTCTTTTCGCCTACGAGTCTGAAACGACGTTCTTGCATACAAGCCTATAAATGATTTCTTCTATATATTTTTTTCAGTTCAAAAACTGTAAAATCGAAACATTTTGCTAATTTTTTCGCATCATTATTTGATTTTGAGGTAAAGGTATGGAGTCAACTTGTATATTATATATTTTTCAATATTAGCTATTTTCCCAACAGTAACCTATAAACACTAATTCGCCATAGGAGGAATGAACCAGCTGGTCTTTGAATCTTTATTTCCCATCAGGTCTTAATATGCCTTACACATCGTTATTCACACCCTCATTCCCTTCAAACTCTTATTGCTGTTACAAAAAACAAATTTTCATTAAGACCTTTCTTCGGTATCTTTATTTTTAGGCGCTTTAGGTATACTATTTCCGTGACAACTTGAGCTTCGTGAGCCAATTTTAGTTTTTTTCGAAAAGTTGCGGGGCACCTGGTGAAATAATGGCAGAATATCTCCAAAATGGAGTCAACATTTCTAAATTTTGTTGTTTTTATAATTTTTTTTTTTTAATTTAATTTTAAGCATTTAGAATTTTTTTAATTATAAATAGTGATATTTTGTTGGTTGAAGACTTTATAAAAATTTGGCTGTAAAATTTTTAAATTTTCAGGAGTTCTAAAAGTTCATGATCATCAGATCTTATATTCCAAACATGAAATCTAAAAGCCAGAGACACCTGAAGTCAAAAGGACCCAAATGAATTAATGGGTTTCGTCCGTCAAATTTTTCTTCCCAAAAAGATTACAAATTATGAATTCATTCGGGCAGCTAGATCTAAAGGCTAATATTGGCACATTCACTTAACTTGTATTGAAATTTAAAACAATAAATATTTATCAAATTATTAGTAACTACTACTGGCAATTTTTTCATAATTTCCATCAACTAGTATCGAATTGACACACTCAGAATTTTGTTCTTGCTCTGAGCTAGAATTTAAAACATAAGTAATGGACTCGGACTCCACTTTGTATTTAGATACTATTTTTATGGACTGCAGAAATTGAAAAAAAATTACGAAAACAAATGAGTACGTTATACTAATATTTGTACTCAGTATAAATACGCATATTTAAAAAAAAAATCAATATTTATTCCACTATATGCTTAAAAATTGATTTTTGAAAAATTTTTTTTAGAATCTAAGCTGGACAGCTCCTCCTTGAGTACGCCAATGAATTTGTCAGCACAAGTGTGACATATTAGGCCCAAAGGCAAAGTGAATTTGGGCTCCTATGATTTTTTTTATGAATTTCCATAGCTGCGAATCGCTAAAATTTCGATCGGCACCGAGCCCAGGACATTTGCCCCCTTCCCCCCTTTTGACAGCTCTGCACATTAGTAACCACTAAAGAGGTAATAATTGATAAAATAATTACAAATTTGAGAAATCAACCTCAGGGATAAACTATTATGAGTAGTAATCATTAATACTACAAACTTTTACATGAATTATTATATAACATAAACATACAAGAAAATGAGAATTTTTTGTAAAAAAAAAAAAAAAAAAAATAGAACACCTGAAAACTGAAAAATTTAACAGTCGAAATTTTTTTTCAGTCTTTCGTCAATACATATCACTCCTGGGCTCGAAAATAAAGTTGAAATGCCTAAAATTTAATTTTTTTACATTTTTCACAAAAACAACGAAATTTCGAAATGTTGACTCCGTTGAGTTCAGCGAATGAAATTTGTTGTGCCTTCTTTTGAGGTCATTTTGCCACTATTTCACTAGGTACCTCTGTACTTTCCGAAAAAAAAACAAAAATTAGCCCACACTATGACCCTAATGAACATACATATAGCCTATCTGATTCAATAAAGAAAGGCAACGGAAGGAAGGATCTCATGGTATCTACCCTTCAGATCATTTATACAGATGATTGAACAATGTCCAACTTTTTTGTAAATTTATTCCCTTCTACCAGCCTCCCACACAATCAAGTAATGAGCAAGAGTATCGTTCAAAATATGGATTTCCCGAAATACTTTTCCAGATTTTTGATTCGACTTGAAATGTCAATTTATTAAAATTGCGAAGTTGGGTAAGAATTTCAAAAAATCATGAAAGCTTCGATTATGTTGTCGTATAACCCATTCTACAAATTAAAAATGATAGCTTTTAAAAACTGAGAGATTTTAACCACATGGTATAAAAAGTACGAAAAACCAACATAGGCAAATTTACTTTCTATATTGGAGTTGGAGGGAATACGCAACAGGTCAAAAATGGTTTTTTGAGGAAGTTTTTAGTGAAAAAATTTCTTGAATTCTTCAAGCATATTTCATCAAATGTGCCTGAATGTACAAAGCTCGAAGTTTGGGCATGAAGTTATTTGGGATAGATAACAGTAAGATTCCTAAAGTTTGGATCAAAATTGGCCCAAAATGAAAGATGTTCTGTGTTTAAAACCATCATGTGTAAACTGAAAATTACACAATTATTAAAAATTCAGCTCCAGCATCCCGGCATAGCTGCTTACACTTGGAAGAAAACCTTCATCATAAATGACAAAAATGTCTACTCAAAAACAAGCATACAAATACTTGATGCTTTAATATGATGATTTTTTTCACATCATAGAAGCATCAAACATTCATATCTTTATTTGGATTACAAAACTTGAAGAGATTTTATTTACTAGATAAATTAATCGAAAACGTATGGGTAATACCTACGTAATAATACTACAATATTTATTATGTCATTGATAGGTTTCATCAACACTTTCAAGGACGATGGAAATTATCGTTGATTCTTATTTCCAGGAAAATAATAGCGCTTCGTCGAATGTAATTTAAAAAGAACGACTGATTAAAATTAAAGAGTAGAATGTAGAATAAGTTGGTAAATTATCAAAGCATTATACGAGCAAAAAATACGAGATCATTTTAGCCGGTAAAAGAGAAGTAAATAACTCTTACGTTCGAGCTTTTAAGGTTGAATTTATGATAATAACTTTTTGAAATATCTTTCAAAAGCGATACCGAATTATCAAAGAAATCGTAAAAAATTTGCATCATCGTTCGAAAGCATTTTACATTTTGCTTCTCGCGTTCTACCTAAGCCGGCGAACCGATAAAAAATAAAAATTACTCGCTACGAAAAAGGTTGCAATAAACAATTCAATGTTTTAAAACATATCTCATTTCTATCGCAATAAAAACAAACGTATAGTCCTATTTCTGTATATGTTATTTCAAATATTACAATATGTCAACGCATAAATTTTTTAAACAGTTTATTTTGTCGCTTCGTATATACCGTTAGGCGATAAAATTACTCGCGCTATTCGCAACACGTTGGTGGAAAATTCACCGACAATGTACGCGTCATTGGCACCATACAAATCGATGGCATACCAAGCTAGCTCCTATTTAAAAAGCGCTCCAACCTTCATTCTTCGGCTACTGTCATATTTCCTCTATTCATGGCAGAACACGCAGGCATAATCAATAAAAGAAGATAATACATTTGATAAATCAACCACGTTTGCTAATAATCATAACGGCATACGACGTAACGCATTTCGCGCCGGTTACGCGGCCGCGTGAAACTGTGCGGTGTAAGTTGGCATTTTTTGTTTCCTCAGTAAACTTCGAACATGTACGAAAATCGTATTCGAGCGGGTGAAATTTTCAATTTGCAGCAATTATGATGGCAAACCACGACGAAAGTTTGGAGTACCGCTGAAGGGATTTTTTAACCGTTGAAATAACTTTCAGTTCCACTAGCGAAACTTAATTATAAAGTTTTCATTAAATGCAAGATCCCAAGTCGAAGTTTTTATTTCATTTCGTTCGTCCGTCGTTTCAGCCTCGTAACCTAAAGACCAGTTCGAGCTTGCCAATTTTTTGATACAAACAACGAAACAAGTGTTAAGATAAGAGCTGCGGTGTTAACTCTGCGAAAAGTATTAATGCGCGTAAACGTTATTTGTACGCGGAAATAGAAAATAGCCGCGAGCTTTCCGTTCATAATACGCTACGATTTTTGTGCGGGCGCGGTTTACATCGGAAAACTTTATAAGCTCGGTAACAATAAGCGTGAACATTGAACATATATACAATTCTCGCTACACATTTATAACTGGGTATTTCTCCTATTTTCTTATCTTTTGCTTAAATTTCTACGAATTAAAATTGACGAGATGGATAGGAATATTCTTGACATTATTTATGACGCAACAGAATTTTCTCTATTATGAAAAATAGTCTGCATAAGGATGGATCAATTTTGCTTTTCTTTCTTCGAAAACTGATGATACCTATCGTAGACGTAAAAAATTATTAAACAGCCTCCACAGTATTCTCAGAAAATTTCTTTCTTCTGGATCAATACTTCTTGTTTCAGTATTGGCGTTGAAGTTTTGAAATTCTTAAGAACAGAGGCGTAGGTATATGGGAAGGACCTTCGGAGGGCTGAACTCTCATTTTCCTTCTTAAAAAAAATTAAATACAGCATTCTATGTTATAAAATATTAAGTATTATTAACCTTACTAATCATGAAATGTGATAAGGGAATTAACACGAATAAAATGTATGAGGATACGGGTCAAAAAACTGCATTAATACCATCATATATAGTCCGTCCAAAATAGCATGAGCTGCGTTTTGTTTTGCATAACATAGGAAATATAGCTCATGCTATTTTGGACGAACTACACACTACACTATTCAAAAGAAGTTTTCATGTATGTAAAAAAAAACCTCTTGTAAAAGGCACCTGGGTAAATTACATAGTAATTTCCAATACTGAAGCGAGTACAAGTATCCTCGTGTAAAAGGCACTAGCCCCCACTGACGTTCGTTGTTTATGTCAACATAGTGGGGACATAGAATTCACCTATAAATACTAGTGCGCTCACAAATACTAGGTAGTTGTTAAATAACTCTCTTGATTAAACTCTGAGTTGTCCTTGTGTCTTTACTCGTGTTTGAAGCCAAAAATAAGGGAGAGAGGGAATAGTATATAGGAATGTGGTCTTTAAGGTCTTTGTTTAAACTAAGCTGACTTATGCAGCTTCTAAAAACCTATATCAAAGTTATTACTTGGGAAGCTCTAGTATTACACTTATAATATAATTTGAGGAGAGCTTGAGGAGCACAAATATCGGAAAATTTGATGAGAACAGCTGTCCAGGCTAAGATGTTTCGATTTTGTGTTTTGTCCTTTTGAAAATTAATGATAGCTAGGTACAAAGAAGTTGTCAGAAACTCATGCAGTGTATTAAAGAAATTTCACCTTTCTATGTCTAGAGTAAAAGTTGGCAAAACTAAGGTTTTCATTTTTTTGTGCTAGTGTTGGAGTGAGATAAGGGTTTGGGTGGGAGCGAAAATTTCACACAAAATACGGCTTCGATAGGAGCACTTCACTTAAAATATATCAAGCCATCATTCGCTCCTCAACAGACTATAAATCATCTATGTATCCACCATGTCTTCGATACAAGACTCTCTAAACCCCCTTTATAACTCCAGTATCAGAATAACTCTAGGCATGGTAGGCGGAACTTTCAAGATTGGCCCGGGGAAAACCATGTGTAGGCCGTAGGGGCCCCAAGAAGTAACTGTGAGAACACCCACCCTTCCCCCCAAAAAAAATAGAAAATTGTCAAATGCGATTCTGTAGTTGATACTTTTGGATAATAAAAAAAATAACATGACTTTGAGGATATTATTTTTTTAAAGAAAAATTCAAACAAACGTAAATTAAAAATGAATTTCTCAAATTAAAAATAAGTAGGTAGCCCTTGTAATGAAAAACAATGCTGATTAGTAAAATGATAAAATATAGAATATTTTCAAGTAAAAATTTTAGGTGCACTTTGTGGGATTTTTCAGTATTTTTAGAATTACCTACACTTGTTATATGTCTTGGTCTCGCGGCCCCTAAAACGAATACCAATGGCCGGCCCACCGGGGTTCCCCCGGTTCCCCTGTGGATTCCGCCAAGCCTGGCTCTAGGAGCCTTGCAAGTTTACTCTGCGAAGCATCCCGAATCTTCGCTAAAAATAAGAAGACAATAAATAATAGTATATTCAGCTCTAAACATACTCTTAAGCCCCAATTTCTATTTTCTATTCTAAATCACGACTAATATTTCCTCATAACCGCATAATACCATATTTATCTACCCTTCTTGATTCTTTTATCCCAAATAATATACAAATTCTTTACTATTCCATTAATCTTAATCCACCTTGTTCAGACTTCATTCCATACATAGGAGTAGATCTTTCGTCGACAGAATTTGCTACATTTGAAACAAATAGTTGTACATGTACCTACACTACTCACTTCACTGAACTTCAGAATAAATATACCCTTATTCACAGATGATAAGAAAATGAATCAAAGTGGATACACATTCGTGGCATTTTTTAATAAAACTATTAAGAATAAAAATCTGAGGTTTTAGCTTGATTCCATCTCCAACCGCTCCCCCCCTCACCTTTCGAGAAAAATAGGGAACACCACATTTCGTTCCTTGATTGAAGTGTTTCCTCACGAATTAGCGTTACATTCTATAGATAATTGTACACGGTCAATGATTAATTTATTGTCATGATTATGACGTATAATATGAGTTTGATTTCTGACCTATCGGATTCAAGAGACTGGGTCAAATTTTTAACTTTACTGAAAGCTAAAATTCAGTAAAATAACCAATTTATTCAAATTTTGACCAAATATAGGATATTTTAGAAACCCTGAGAAGGTGAGAGAAATCAATTTTATACTGTATATACATTCAGAATCAACTAGAGAGTGATGAGGGAGGTTCTCCTCTGTTTTACAATTCATTTGATGATCTTAGAACCCCAAGAAAAATGTAGGTATGTTGCAACAATGCACGTAAAATAAAATTTAATAAGTTCAGTGAATTTTGTGTCTCAAATGTTTGAAACAGAAAAAAAAAATTTTTCTTGAACCATGAGCCCAATTTAGGAATTATAAATATTAACATCAAGGTTGACATTTTTTGAGTACACCACTAGAGGCATTTGACAATCGTTTACTCAATCATCATTAATTTCCGAGATATGAAAAAAATATAAAGAAAATCGATTCACATCAATGCGGTGTTGAACACTGGAGTTCGAAGTTGTTAAATAACTCGAATAATACGCTTAAAAAATTTAGCTGTCCACCTTAATATTTACTTTTGCTATACTCAAGCCCGAGACAATCCATCACTTCGGGGAAAGGGGAGGGAGCTAACCAAATCCTAGAGGTGGCTTTGCATTGTTTTTTTTGTTCGTTGACATTTTTGCATTGAATAAACAATTTTATTAGGAGAGTTCAAATTTTTATTGAGGGTACTTAATCTCCCTCTACTCGGGCTTGGCCATACTGGACTTGAAAATTCCAAACATTCCACTGTCATGAAATTCGATTTTTTTTTGTCCATGGTTTTACTTTGTTGTCTGAAGGGTGGGAAAAAATTTAGTCATTAATTTTTTTGATATTTAAAATAATGTTATTCAAATTTCAAAACTATTTGAAAAATTCAATATTTCGCGCCTTTGAAAAAATGATTGATGAAGGCATAATTTAGGAATCCAATAAACAATACGAGATTCACTTTTGTTCTTTAGGACTCAATAAAGAGATGTTTGTCTTACAAGGGTTCTCAAAATACGTCGCATTCAGCTTTAAATAGTGTAACATAGATAATTTTGGGCAAAAAGCAGGATACTTTGCAAACCACGAATAGTAAAATTCAGACATAGTTCATGTTGTTCATGTTGAGAGTGTCAAAGAGCCAAAATGAATCCGACACTATAGATTAAATTCAAAAAATAGAAAAATAAAATAAAATATAGGGCTTTAAAATTAATTTAAAAAAATTTTAGATCCTCTCTAAAGTTAAAAAATAATCATATTTTTTTCTGTATTTTGACAATATGATTTCGTAATTTTCCAAAAAAAGAAAAATCTCGAGATTTGTCAACTTTTGAACTCAAATGAGAAACATGAAATTTTTGAGCATACTATTACGGTCACTTCATGATATTTTTCTCCAAACATAATCGATTTTCGAAAATGACCCAAAAACACTCCAATATGTACGTGTACATAATCAACGCTCGCAACAAAACATCAAATTTTTTCTGGTCATTCCTCTTTAAACAAATACCAATAAACTCTGCATCTGCACCGAGTAGGTAATTATTTTTAAAATACCCACGGTAAGTGCGAGTTTATCGAACGAAAGAAAAAACCATTACGTCCGATCAGTGGTTATTGACACGTAAATCTGTGCCTTACATTTTTATCCGTTTATCATTTGACACGCTTATAAACGTATATCTATACATTCGATCATTCAATTTGTGTAATAATATAAACGCTGGGAAAGCGAATTTCATTACTTTGATCTGTACATGTCACATACACTCTTTTTTAATTTCAGTCTCCATCGAAAATACATCTCTCGAATTCGTTTCGTGTACAAAATATTGACCACGAAGCGAAAAATGCGCGAAAGAACGTAAGGCAGTGCGACCGACTCGAAATGACTGTAGGCAGAAAATAAAAACCTATTTTTTTTTTTACTGATGCTGAATATCAAATTTTTTCCTCCTCGTGTTTTTTTTCCCTCAAAATACGTGAGCAATTGGAAAACTATGCCTTCGATGAGTCACGAAATGTCAGAAACATTACCGTAAAAGTTGACCATTATAATTTATCTGTGATTAAAAAATTATGTTTACTTAGAATTAGGATGAAACACATAAAAATTTTGTACAGCACATCTTTCGTTATAAGTTCATATTGAGTCTATGTAGAAAAAAACGACCAGATAGGAGCATAATTTCGTGCGAAATAAAAAAAAATTTCATAAACCGTTACCAAAATATCTGAGCAAATTGCTACTTAAAAACGAATATAGAGTTTAAAACTGGATTCGACGTTTTATCCTTATTTCATCGTTTTTCTCATATAGTAATAATCTTGCCATGTAAACGATCATTGCAATATTGAAATTATTTCGTCTTAAAAACTCAAACATCGAGTAATAAAATTTTACACATAAGCTTAAGGGAACTGATAACCCCATAAACACCTCCGAATATACGTCGACTCGCCACCACACCCATCAAATTTTTTCTCATGGTTTGCGTTAAGAGGAAAAATCGGCTACAAAATTTAACCACCACAAAAATAGAAGTCGCAAAAACGGCAAGCCGAAGGACCATAAAAAAGAATTCAATTATGA
Source organism: Phenacoccus solenopsis (assembly GCA_009761765.1). Classification (NCBI taxonomy): domain Eukaryota; kingdom Metazoa; phylum Arthropoda; class Insecta; order Hemiptera; family Pseudococcidae; genus Phenacoccus; species Phenacoccus solenopsis. Next base: position 27,064,041 of record CM019753.1, on the reverse strand, counting down.
CATCATGTCATACGCCCAATATAGTTCGGTCATTCACTACATTCAAAACAAACCACGAAAGTTTAGCTTTAAAAATCAGTCTGACCACATAAATATAGAATAAACTGAGTCGAAAAAAAATGAACTCGTTTTAATTAATACACAAACTAATATAAATTATTCTCGTTGTATTTACGCTTAAAATTAATAATCGCATTACATGCGAAAATTAACAAAATCGGTGTAAGTTAGTGTTATTAGCAAACTGTGATTAAAACCTGTCTACAAATACATATTTAAAATTAAAAAACATACATATTAATATTAATTTAATACACGATTCGCGGGTACTTAAAATTCGGATTTCTATGAAGAACTTCTAGGTATAAGAATAATTTTGAAATCGATTAAAATTTCGTCAATAAATAAAAACATCGTTATACTAAATAAATAAAAGGAAAAAAATAATCAACATATCGAAAAATTTAACAAACTCTTAAAATTTTCTGAGCTATAAAATATACACGAGATAAACGATAAAATTGAACAATACTGTAACACAGACCATGGGCAGAATATTTTTCAAAATCACCATTATTTTCGTGAATTTTTCGTTCTGCACCAAAATATACGCATATTACGTTTACGTGTACCCGACACTTGAAACGTTTGAGCTCGTAATATCTAATCTAAATATTTTACAAATTATAAACCCTGTTTATATCTTACTTAAAAAATAATTCAGCGTGTAAATTGGACAAAATGTACTTAGGGGACGGACTATTGAATGGATATTAGGTCAAAGTTAATTGCGGACTTTGGACGACTGTACTTTAATTAGAATTTATATCGAATATAAAATTCGATTTAAAATATTGTCTTACTCGTATATATGTACATATTTGTACTCGTATAGTTAATGGTTTAATGCGTTACTTCTATGGATTATTTACTTTACCACGTAACGTCTACAAAAATACCTTTAAAATTACAAGCATATGAAAGTGTTCGAAACTCTGCTCCCATCGAAATGTAATTTTCAAATATATACCTGAGTAACAGCTCAAAAATCAGAGCCAATTTTAAAATAAGAAAGAATAGTAACAACTGCCTATCGCAGCTATTCCATCTGCAAACGATTGCCAGTGTTTTCTCGAGAAATGAAAAACTTCTAGAAAATCGATTCGGTTCCCAAACCATTCACCCCATTATCACGAGAACCAAATAAAATTAAATTCTTCGAAATTAAAAAATTCGCATCAAACAATACGCCGAGCTATCGATTCATAGCTTTATACTAAGCCGCTAATTGGGCTATTATCTAACCTACTTTTCGTTAAAGCGAAAAAATTGATACCGATTTCTTGGTTCCATTCCAAAAATGGCGAATTTATTGCAGCATAACAATAGCCGCTATCATAAAGCGTAGCAATCGATTTTGTTTAGAATGATTCCCGAAACATAAAAAATGATGAAGCCGAGAACAAACCTAATTTATTATCGATCGATATTTTGAATAGAGTTGAGACTTTTTTTGGGGGTGGAGGGGAAGGGGGCGTTTTATACAGTGAGAAAAAATATATACTCGAATCGGATCCAAGAAACGTCATCAATAATTTTCAAGCGTGTTTCAATCAACTATTGCGTTTAAATTTTCATTTTATCTCATGATGCTATCATTGATATTTTTAAACGTCGAAATATCGTTTACAATAATTTATCTCGTAGAGCTACGCGTTATAAAAATAAACCATAAAACGATTTCCAAGTCTTTGAATTTAACTTTTTATTTAAACAAAAAAATAAATGAATAAGTATATTGTGGGTAATCGTTCAAAGAGGAACTTTTAGCTGGGATTTTCAATATTAGGTAGGTTGCCTAATGTTTGCCAACATTTTTATCGTATTCACTATTAATTGAATATTCATATTTGAGGTTATTTTTTATTCTAATTTCATTAATTTCGTGGCGTCAATAAAATATTAATACGCTCAAAAAAAAACAACAACAAATGGACCCAAGTAATAAATACTCCATAGTCGAGGGAAGAGGGTGAGCATGCAATCTCCTGGAAAATATAAAGCCCTTTTGATGAGATTCTAAAGACATACTTTTTCAAGTGCCGAAGAATGTGGCAAAAAGAAAAAAATGATAAAAATTTTCATTAAATAAAAAATATTAAAAAGTAAGAAAAAATTAACTTCTCAAGTTTTTAAATTGTTAATGATTTAAAATGATTTCATAAATTATAAAAAAAATCGTATTTTCATAGTTTGTGCGATATAAGGGCACAAATTATAAATTATTATAAATAATTCATTCACCATCCAAAATCGAATTTGTTTTTTGTTCTAGCCCTCCTCTCCACTCTGGGGGCTGGAGGCATAAGCTTACGCTCAGAGCCATCTGGTAACACATATGAATACTTAATGAAGCGAGCCCTCCAGTACCATACGACCGAAGGCAAACAATAAGCAGCCCACCAAACACTAAAAGCCAATTTACTAATTTCAATTTATTAACTTCCCAGTTCTATTCAATCAGAAATTATTGTTTTCGGTTTAATTTTTTTTCTCATCGAAATTAACCCAATTTTTTAATTTGAACTGTATATTCGCAATAAATTAAAATCCAATAAAAATCTATCACCTAATAAGCTCATTCATTTCAACGCGTCAAAGAATATTTTCTTCTACTTACAAAATAACTTTTATAAAAAACAAAATAAATAAATGATAAAAATAAAAAAAAAATAAAATAAAATAATTTTTGATTTATAAATTGAACCGATCAATTATTTGGTGTTTTTATTTCAATTACATGTTTATATAATTTATGCAAGTGGTAACTAATAATTAAAAAAAAAAAAAAGTAAAAATAAATACGAATAATTCGAATCATTTGAAAAATTACAAGCCAAGCTGTCTTGATGAATCTACATATAGACTAAACCAACAACTGGTTCATTCTACAAAAATCAGATTTTCTAAGGTTGCAATTTCTAAACATAAAATGAACAAATCGCATAAATCTGTAGTACATTCGTTAAATTTCTATACCCATATATTAATCCCTTCATTTTCAAATGGGCTTCATCTATGTCAGATTAAAATACTGTACCATATATCGTAGATATGGATAAAACGAAATACACAATACACGTAGGTAAAATAATGAACTACATGGGCATTAGTTTTCTAGAAAATACAAGAAATGAGACTGAATAAATGATATGGAGACATGCGTATCACATTGCTCTTCAACACGTTCAAAAATGAATATTATTTTAGTAAAAAATATAGACACTGTTTTAAATTAAAGGCTACTAATCACTAATGTTGTCGTGTATTTGCCACTGGGGCATCTAATGGATCACTAATTGAACTACAATATAGAAACTTAAAACCAGTCATCATTATAGAAAGATGGTGTCAAAAAATCGAATAAAATTCTACAGTTTAAAATGTGACGGAAAATAGATGGTAACGATTACAATTGTACGAAACAAATTGCATACGAATAAAATTCTTCCGTTAAAATCACTTTCGAAGCCGAACGAAATCCTTTAAAAATTCACCATTATACGATGATTTTCATTTTATGACTTAATGAAGAAATCATGAGTCGAGAAAATTTCAAAAATTCAACCTTATCACTGGCTGGATTTTTTTTTTTTCAAAATGTTCACGTGTAAATACCTTTCAGTGTTTCCTACCTACATACAGATATGAAATAATTCAATCACGCATCAAGTATAGATTAGGCGACCTTAATATATAAAACAATTTTCAAGACTAGTTCGCCAATTCGAAAATGCTACCAATTATCAAATAACGTTAACAATTTCAATTCAATAATACTCTGAGAAAAGAAAGAAATGAAAGAAAAGAAAATAATAAAAAGAAAGAAAAAAAGAGTATCACACCATCAGCTGCACAATGTTCAAAATTAAACGTATCGATTACGAATCACCTCAAAAATTCCGCCAAAGGTTTCACAAGACCCTCCGTGTAAGCGTAGTGTACACAGCTGCACACAAATCGATACTGACTCTGCGAAATAACATTTACTTTAGTATACTGCGCGAAAAACACACGATCAACCATTTTCTTTTAAATGGTCGATTTATTTGGCGTTTTTTCAATTTGATTGAAACACCGACACTATGCTATGTAAGAAGAGAAAATTAACTTACAGGAGTTTGGATCATCATCACACGCTGATCTCTCATCTGTCTCACGATATCCAACGGGTACACCGGTTCGTTTGCTTCAATAAGGCACATCGCCGTTTCCATTAAAATTAAAACGCCCGTACGTCCGATACCGGCCGAGCAATGTACAATCGTCGGTTCCACCATGCCGGCACGCGCTTGCCGGACGTTTTCGGTAAACGTTAAAAATCTACTAATATCATCCGGTACTCCGTGATCCGGCCACGCTAAATATTGCATTTGCGTTATTTCACGCGATTCCCCACTCTAAATAGATAATTAAAGTCGCTGTAATTTTTCTCGAAATTTTTAAACATCTAAGCTTATACCATTTAGCTAGATAGCTACTTACTTTAGTGTCCCATAAGACGAATTCTCGAAAAACAAAACTGCTAGTTGGATCAGACTCCTCTTTGGTAGTTTTCAATCGCAACGAAGGGCCCACTTCTAAAGTTTCCGATACCGGTGGCCAATATTTCGCGCATTTTGAACGCCCTCTTTCCATTAACGTGGTTACCATTACGATTAACGTGCTTTGCGCTTCTAACACCATTTGCCAAAAATCGTTTATCGTGTTTTGTAGCGGACCTGAATCCGTAAAATAACAGTTATCTTTTCATTCTTATTTCCTCTTCTTATTTTACATTTTACCAGACATCTACCTTGCGTGGCGATATACCGATTGATAATACCCGATCCGGGAATTTCCATGTTAACGTAATTCGCATTTATGTAATCACCCTCTTGGCCATTTTTCAATACAACTCTCGTCGTATCATCTACGAATATATTTTTCCAATAAATAATTGATTAAATGTTCACAATACATAAGGTAAATAAAACTCACAAGGAGATATATCTCGATATCTATTTTTATTAATATTCTCCGCTTTCTTGGACTCGTTACATGGTATTCCTGGTTTCTTACGATATAACTGTTCGAACTGAGCTACTAATGCTCCACTAGCAAGACCGTCAGCCAATAAAAGCATCGATTGTTCTAAAGCTCCAGCACCCCTTTGCATTTCTGATAACGGCGATTCTGGTACATACTGATACGGTGGTTCTTCTTGACCCCCAGGTTCGTACATAACTAAACGCAATACCAACACAGAGATCGTTAATATCGTCACCAATGAAAGAATCGATAATATTTTACATCTCGAAGAAAAATAACGTAAACCTAGTCTAGAAGATGGTGAAAAGAATAAAGCTAAATGCATATTCACAAGTACGTCGTTCACAACAATTAAAAAGAACATAAGCAGCGAACACGTTTTAACGTGAATAACGGTAGAAAAAACACTTGTATCAATATAAAAATAGTTTACGCGACTGTTAGCGTCAAGATAATGAATAGAATTTTCAACTCAAATCAGATAAAGCCAAGTAGCTTTATCATCTAATTATCTAGTACGATTATATGACTCTCAACCTTTTCAGTTATAGTAAATGAAAGTGTACTCAGCTATCTTGAAATTTTTATTTCAATAACCAACCATAATTTATTGCAAACTTACCATTTTGTTTGACAGTTAAATTCAATTCGGTTCCTGGTTGGGCATCCCGAGCAGCTCTAATTAATTTCACCACTTGATCGTGATCCAGGCCAGTAACACTGCATCCATTGATCACTAATACCTTGCAGATAATAAACATACATTGTAGAAAAATATCAAGAACAGATTATTTTTCAATATAAGTTGTGTAATAAAATGAAATAAATTAAAAAATATACCAATTTTTTTGAAAATCGATAAGGCTTAAATCGATAGTTGTAAAAATGATCTCCATATTACGTTAAAAACTTCACTGTTGGTCAAGTCAGTATCACAAGCCGATAATTTTTAATTTTTTTTACAAAATGCTTGAAAAATTTTTCTTCAAAAATTTGGAATTTTTTTATGTCCATGGGTTCCTTCTCTTAGTAATCAAAAATAGGAAAAAATTTAGTGTAAATTTTTTTTTTAAATTAAGATATTTATTAATGTCTTTTAATTTTATAATAAATAATATTTTACAGACTTGCAAGTTCGCTGAGAGAAAGGGGTAAAAAGGGCAAGTTCTACCAAATACCAATTCTAATTCAAAATTTTTCATCTAGGAAAAAATTATCAAAAAGGTAGAAATGCCCAAACATAAAAAAACGGAGATCTAAAAATTAAAAATCATGATTAAAAAAAAAAATAATTCAAAAAAGTTCAAAATTAGCAACGCATAGATAAAAAAAATAGGTATCTTTAAAAATGAGAAAAACCAAAAAATGAAGAAAAATGTCAAACAATCGAGAGACGTCAAGTGAATAAAATTCGTAGAAAATGAAAAAAAAAATTTCAAAAACTTCAAAAATGTTTGAATATATTTCATGAAAACATGAAAGAATCAAATGCGTTAAATGAGTGGTTCTAATTTGATACCTGCATTCTGAAACTTGAAAGACACATTCATTACTCAACCAAATTTTTATTCCTGAGGTTCACGAAGTATCAGATATTTAACAATTGGTCAACTATTGGGTAATTCTGAAGCAAAATCAGTAATACTTCAAGTACGTCAGAAAAGTAAAAATTAGATGGAAGTTATCTCTGGAGTAACGCAAAACTAAAAATAAGTGCGTATTTACATTGAACTCATAAATTATAATTTTTTTTTGATATATTATGTTTCAAAATGAATATTTTTGTTTTTATACTAATGAATAAGAAATACTTTACAACTCTCATTTCATAAAAATTAAAGCCTCGAATTTTTTCATAACCATAATTCTAGAGTTTCTTTTACTCCTGAAAAAAAAAGTGGAGATGACACCTTTTCTGAAGGGTATGACCAAGTATTTAACTGCATTTTCTACAAATACCTAACAACATCTCTAACCTAAAAAAAGAGCGAGGATACCTGACCCGTTTTCAAGATAAAATTTTTTTTCTTGAAATGAACATGTTCATGACAACTGAACACACATTTTATAGAAATTAATACTTTTACGTAAAAATCGCATAATTTCACAATACACGTTAAACAATATACATAGTTTTTCTTCATTTTCATGAAATGTCAAAATAAAATCCCGAGATCAATAATAGAGTTTTCGATTTCTCAAATAACATCGATTATTTGGAATTTTTTCCCTTTTCATTCGAAACCATGAGCTAAGACCTTTCATTTTCACTTTTTTTTTAAACACATTTGAGACAAACTTAAAAATTCAGCTGAGCGGAATTCAGGACATTGCACTTTTATTTTGGATGTACACAAAGAACTAGGTATTATTCAGTCAATTACTGGCATGTTTTTTAATGAACTATGGAAATCGTTTCGCAACTAACAATCAAGTCTTATAGATTTTCAAAAAAAAATCCGAATTCGTTACATCCTATAACACAAGCCTACTTGATCGCCTTCATTTAGTTTGGGATAACATCTATCCGCTGGGGTGTTGGGTGCAACTCGAGAAACTAAAATCGGCATATTTAAATCTGCGCCTCCTTTCACGTTGAAACCAAATCTACCTTGATCGTCTGGTGTAAGTTTGATACAAACAATATTTTCTTCCACCTGAAATTCACAAAAAGATACATACACATAAGTACAAAATAATTCATAATTCCAAAAATTGAACTTAATCAGTCGATGAAGGTAGATAATGGAACGAGTGAGAAAATTATTATTTCTTTGAGAACTCTAGAAAATAAAATTTACTATTCACCTACCTGAGGTACCGGCGTTTCATAATTTGGAATATCGTATAAACTAGGAGCATGATGGCTTCTCTCGGTCAACGAATCTGTAGTATCGTCATCTACATAACTAATAATTGTTCTCGATGGCAATACGGGTGAAAAAGCAGTATTTTTTGGCTCCTCCGGAGTACTATTCCGACGATCCAAAAAACCACCCTCGCTACAACAGACATTCAATCATATACAATTACCATGTCTTGACTTTTAATTAGTTCGATAAAATTATGCCACATACTCGTCAGATGGGTGAGGAGATGAAGTTTCACCCCAAGTTTGTCTCGAAGTTTCCCATTTCCCGATCACAGATATTTTATCCGGCGTACGTGATGATATCAATGATTTATTTTTTTCTTCAATGGTAGGCATAACCGGATGTCTATTATCGACTTTCGACGAAGTTCTGAAAATAAATTGGAATATTATCTCTTTCAAGCCTCAATTCGTGAATTATATGCGCGAAAATTCAATAAACCTGAAAAAATGACGCTGCGATCTTCCTTGTCTACTTTCTTCCAAAGTTTGAAATTCCGTACGTCCGGAATAACGAAATTTAGAGCCTAATCGAAGCGGAGCTGGGATTAATTTACGCATCACATACGGTGAATCTAATCTGAAAAATGTGTGATGTTCGACACAAGATTTCCATAAATTTTTAGACGAACGATATGTCAACATATTAAATCCCAATAATGTATCGTAGCTTTCCGACTGAAAAATAAAAGACCACATTAGTCCTACCACTGAAACAACTGTATAGATTGCATACATTATTTTTATTATAAAAATATGTTACCGGTTCTCGGCGAATTTGTACAAAAAATTGCTTCCTTTTGAATGATATTTTTACAATTTTTGCCCAAGAAATCATATTTATACGAATGTTATTTTGGAAGACAACAAGTCCATTGGCGGTTACTCCAATCTGCAGTTCTTTATTTGAAGAATCCTAAATAAAATTAAAAGAATCAAATATGTATCTACATAGTAATTGTAATATTTACTTGAAATACAAAAAAATTTTTTTTTTGAATTTTCAAGTATTTTTATTTTTATCAAATTTTTTGGCACAAAAAATAGTATCAATAATATCAACAAATTATTTTTAACATTTCTACACAAAGAATTTTTTTTAAATTGCCTTTTCAGTCATTACATTGGATTTCCCAGCAGGAAAAAAGTCATAAAATACCTAAAATTGTAATTCAATGGAAACATGGATGGCAATGAGTGATAAAGGTCAACAGTGTTTTAACCGATGAAGAAATGACGTAAAAAATATATGTACATGCATAAGCAACGGAAATATTGCAAGGCCACGCACTCCTCTTTTAATCATTCGTTGTAACACTGATAATAATTTTTCGAAAAACATAGTCGAACAATTCTTTTTATCAAGAAAATATTTCGCATCATTAACAATCAAATACTTTAACAAAAGTAGCACGCTAAAAGGAAATAATCTTTAAAAAGATAAAGCATAAAATCATTTTCATTTATAAAAATATTCATTGATATGGTAATATTCTTACTCTGGCTCTATGCAAATCGACTCCATAAGTTTCCAGTCTTTTAACGTGGTCGAGAAAATTAAATTCAGCATCCGCAGGAGTTTGTCCTCTACGTGCGATAAATAATGATGAATAATTATACTTACGTAGAAAAAAATATATTGAGAGCAAATGAAGCTTCAATATACTCACTTATGTAATTTATGCAATTCAGAGATCTTTCTTTCCATTTCTTCCGTTTGACCAGGAATTAACGTCATTCCGGATAGGTAATTTGGTTCCAGTTCATCCACTTGATAATCACCTAATTCCGCTATGAATTGCAATTGGGAAAATCAGTTCATCATTTTCAAAATTTGCGAAAATACCAATTTCTATTTTACTTTACTTACACTGGACAGTATAACTAGCGAGTAAGCATGCTGTGTTAGGCGAAACCAACAATTTTCCTTGAAGGATATCTTTTCGTACTTGTAGATAAAAATGATATCTAGTATATTCCTCTATTAATTTACTGGGATCTGTCACGTAGAATTTAACTCTAAAATAAAAATTTCCACCTCTGGCTTGCTTTTTAACCGCTTTATTGGGATCCAGCCATTTCTATAAAATGTACAGAAATTATTAAAGAATTTTCAAGCATACAAAAAAATTTTAATGAACAAAAAATTTAATACCGTGAGGTGGTTGTTAGAACCCGATGGAGCTGATCCATTCTCAGTAAACTGCAATCCAAAATAATCCTTTTCAATAAGTTCTAAATGTTGAAAAACGCATTCGAGTAAAACACTTCCTTTAGCATGTTTCTGAAACAAATAAAAAATTGTTGAAGAAACGAGAACGAATGAAATCAGTTACATCTTAAGAACAACATCTTACCTCTAACTGAAATGACTGTTGAGAATCATCGAGAAACACAACAGTAACATTTAATGTTTTCAAACGGCCTCTGTCGCGTGCCAGTTCTGAAGCTCTTACATTATATGTGCCACTGGAACCACCGAATGTTCTACGAGATACACTTTCTAACATTCTATCAAAATCTTCCACGGATAATCTTCATTACCCTGGAATAATGGATTTATTTTGCACGTTAAAATGAGGGGTTAATATAGTTGGTATAATTCTAGCTAACATTAGAAATATTAAGGGACACAAACGGTAGAAATTATTGAGGGCAAAGAAAAAAATAACGACACTTCAAAGTTAGTAAACTCCACCTAGAAGTGTTATTGTATTAAAACACAATTTATTTGAAAACCATCAAAGGTTGATAATTAGGTTATCTTTTACGTTTTAAAAATATTCGTTAACCACAGTAGCTCATGAATTGGTGTTTTATACTGCAAAACACTTCGTATGAAATGCGATTCATGCCTAACGAATAAGGTTTTAAAAGAAATTATTAACACTGAACCTGTATAATCATATTTTTCTCATTTGAGTGCAGATGTTAGTGGACCACTGATAATATCTTTCCAATGGATGATATGAGCAGAAAGTGAGTTTAGCTAAGCAACAATCAATTAAATAAAATCATAAAACAATAAAATAAGGCGAAGCGGTACTTAAAAAATAATATGCACACTACAATGCAGCTTTGCAGCAATAGTAGTAAAAATTTGGCGATAGCTTGGCGATTCGATTTTGGGAAGCAACTAAATACATACAGAAAAAAAAAAACACTTCAAAAGCTTTCACAGAATGAGCAGGAACTGAGAAAGCGCTAACTTGAGACGTTGACGTATTAGAGGTATCGCAGTATTGTTAATGCCTCAATTTATGGTGAAAAAATGACTTAATCTACCTTCATTTTTTCATTTTTTTGTTTCTTTTCCACCTTTTATTCATCTGTGCTTTGCAGCTTTTGAATTTTGGACTTCGTTCAAAGCACGTTGTGAACTTTATCAAATTATCACACGTTCGTGTATGCTAATGTAATCAAGTTTTCGCTGAAAAATTTTTATTCGACAAAATTTAAATGACCGATGAAATGAAATTAAAAAAATTTGCTAAATACATACTTCTTTTTCCCCACTATTGAGTATTGATAATAATTTAGATTCTAATTGGTAAGTCCTTTATTTTATTCCTTTCTCAATCAAATCTGAATAAACTACTGATGCTTGACGGGTATTGCCAATACTTGGAAATCAAACACTATGATTGATATCAGTAGCTCTTGGCGATAAAAAAATATAATTTCGATCAATTTTTACAACACTGATAAGTTCTTTACTTATCTAATATTCATGCTTTACGTAGTAACAACTTGTGGAATTCATGTGTCTCGTGGTGATTGTCTAGCTCCTTTGGAATTTTTACACAGGTAATATTTTATTTAACAACATGGCATTTACTTACCGAGATGGTAAATTATATGTTGAAGACGTACAAGTCACCGAAATAGCTGAAAAATTCGGTACTCCTACTTATTGCTATTCTTTGCAAACTATTTGCAAAAATTTTAACGCTTTTTACACAAATCTAGCCGGTGCTTTAATTTGTTTCGCTGTGAAAGCAAATTCGAATTTAGCCATCTTAAACGCAATTGGAAAGCTAGGAGGTGGAGCTGATGTGGTTTCCGAAGGAGAAATCCGATTAGCATTGGCTGCAGGAATTCCAGCTGAAAAAATAGTATTTTCTGGTGTTGGTAAAACAGCTTCCGAAATCGAATATGCACTGAAGAAGAATGTCCATCAATTGAATTTTGAAAGTATCGATGAACTCAAGATGATAAATTCGGTCGCCCAAAAAATTGGCGTTTGTGCTTCAGTTGTGGCTCGACTTAGCCCGGATATCGATGCAAAAACAAATTATAAAATTTCCACTGGATTATATAAAAATAAATTCGGAATACCATTGGAAATACTCGAAAAAATTAATTTTAAAGAATTGGCTCATGTAGATTTGGTTGGTATTTCTGCTCACATAGGTTCACAAATATGTTCTTTAGAAATTTTCTTGAAATTAATAAATTACATAAAAGATGCAGCTAAAAAGTTGAGTAATAGTGGTCATAATATCAGAAGACTAGATGTCGGAGGAGGACTTGGGGTATCCTACTCTCATGACGGTAACGTGCCCTCTATTCCTGAATATACGAAACTTTTGCTTGACAATTTAAGTGGACTTGGTTATGAGATTATTTGTGAACCTGGAAGATCAATTCTCGCAAACGCTGGAATTTTAATTTCTAAAGTGTTGTACAGAAAATCTAATGACTTCGTATCTCATGTTATCATCGATGCTGGTATGAATGATTTTATTCGCCCTGCTGTGTACGGTAGTTTGCATCAAATAATTCCTGTCAATCAGAATAATTCTTTGCCCAAGGAAACAGTGGATATAGTGGGTCCAGTATGTGAAACCAGTGATACGTTCGCTAAAGATTATTCCATACAACAATTACAAAATGGGGACTTGGTGTGTATTTGTGACGTAGGAGCCTATGGAACTTCCATGTGCAATACTTACAATTCAAGATTATTTGCGCCAGAAATTTTAGTCAATGGTAAAAAGATCGCTGTAATTAGGAATCGTGGAAATTACGAAACTTTGCTACAGCAAACGACTATTTGTGATGAAATTTTCGATTCGTAATATATCATTTTGGTTAATCTCTTTTGTTATCCTTGAAAAAATGTTCTGTTTAATTATGTTTTCAACTTTTTTTTTTTTTTTAAATTTGAGAAATACGCATATTATATAAATGATTGCAGTATATTTGCAAGTTTCTTCGACTTACATATGATATTAATTAATATCTAACTATACAGGGTGTTTTACCTCAATATTCTTCATATTACACCGATCAGCTTACTTGTGTGACTGGGTTAGATAAAAAAAAAAAATGTGAAATAATTGTAACAAATTATAGGAAAGTCATTTTTCATTTTTAAAATATGTAACCAACATTAATATACTTATGTATTGAACCATGTTTTAAGAATGTTTCATGGAGTCCTTACTCTATCCCCGCCATATATTAGAGGTATATGCCCTCTTATAACTTTAAATGCCAAAAACATTTTTTTTTTTACAGATTTTCCATAATTTTTTTTTTTAAATTTTTACTTCGAAATTCATGCTTGATAGGGATATCCGATTTACGCTAAAGTGTTGCGTATTTAATGTAGTATTGATGACAAAAAATTAGCATGGATTCCAAAATTAAAATTTCCAAAAATATTGTTATATTAAATTTATAAAAAATACTCTCTTCCTTCGATTTAAGACTACCTAAGTGGCGATCAGAGGCTGCTATGTTGGTTCCTTAAAAATCGAATTTATCAGATGAATACCCCAGCGATATGAAAAAACTGCCAATTTTTCCCATAATTCCTTACACTTTTTCAATATTTTTTTCACATTCTCTCTCCGCTGTCACTAACTTTTAATCAGTGACATTACATCGCACACCTAGATTTTGTCACCAACCATATATTTTCGTTTACCTTGGATGAAAAAATAAAAATCTTGCAAGTTGATCATTAATGAAGTGAAAAATTATTCAAATTTTTGTATCTCAAACCCTTCAGAAAGTAGGTAAGGCATGTCGTCGTATATATGAGTGTCACATGAGTAGGCTACGCATGGTATAAAGAACTCATATTGCGGTGAAACACCCTGTACTTACAATATCGGTAAAGCAAATAATAGTTATGTATTTTTTAGTAATAACATTTCAGTTCTTTTGCTGCCCTCTTTATCTTTTTAATAAATTATTCCGATTCATTTTCTGTCGTCTTATTTTGTATGATGTTGATTTGGATGGGATAAAAATTTTCTCCTGTGTGACGGTGAAGTTTTAGGAGACTTTTCGTCTTCAATAGCAAGTCGTTCCGGAGATGGTGATTTTCTAGCTTGATTTTCGCGTTTAGATTTGAAATGTACCTTTGTGGCCAAATGTCTAAATCTGAAATAATTAAACTTAATAATATCTTCATCACAGTTTTTCAAATCCAGGCAGGCTCAACTGGAGAAGAGGGAAGAGTAGAGTTTTCTTCCGGACGTCGATTTTTCACAAATGCTCCATAGTGTAATCAATTTTTTTTGGAGGAGCCAGAGTGAAAAGGAGCACAAAAATACTTTTCGTACTTGCGGGAGGAAAGCGCTACTTTACCTCCCGCTCGCTAATCGCTCGGGTCTCAAACGAGCGCTTTTCTACCGCATTTACGAAAAATCTCGTTCACAACTCGGGAGAAAAATTGATTCTACACTCGTGTGACTTATCACCCTCGCTTTGCTCGGGTAACAAACCTCACACTCGTCAGAAATCACTTTTACCTCCCTAGTTGTGAAATATACTATTACTTTTTAATTATTTGTACTTATTTTACATTTTTCTAACTCTCCTCAATTCTCAAGGTACAAGTATATTTGGATGTTTGGATAAACCAATGAGGAGACTAAAAAATGTTTTGGGGGCCGAGGCTAACGCTGGTCCCTCTTTAATTATGCCACTGCGAGTATCTTGCAAAAAAACTTGCGTACGACATATGCTTCTGCTCCTAGGCCCACATTTTCTCTGTACGACCTTGCATGCAGTGTTTGATTTTTATTATTTCATAAAAATTTATGTTCTTACCTTACGGGAACGTCACTAGTTCTGCCTGAATTTTCATCGAACACTCCTTGAAAAAGAAACGCCAAGGGCCAGCTGATCCAAGATGCACTTCTGTTCGAAAAGCAGCAAATGTATTTCGCTTCTTCAATACATAACTTAATTTCAACTCATTAATTTTACTTACGTTGGAGTTGACAACTCCTCTTCCTCTTCTTCTTCCTCCTCTATATCTACTGATCTCTTATGTCGATCGTAATCGTCCTCAAGAGAACTGACGTGAGTATGACGGCGAGATCCTGGAGAAGCACCTGCGATTTTCGGGTTGTAGATTTTCGGATCACTGACCATACGTACGAAAAAGGATCTTTTGTATGCCAGGTCTTTTTTTTTACGCTCGTGCAATTCGAATACTTCGTCTGATTGTTCCTTAAATAAAATAAATAATTAGGTGTATTTTTTTAAAATTACCAAGAGCGCTCATTTTTTGGGGAATTTTCTCACTTCATTTCTATCCAAAACTTGTTCACCTTCGGCGTATAATATTTCGGTACTTAATTCTTTGATAACTTTCCAAGCATATTCTGAAAGCGTGGAATGTGAATTAATTAAAATCTCCAGTCGTATCTTTGAAGATGAAAACTCATTAATTCATTTTACCCATATCTTTTTCTGTCGCGTGTTGAGCTACCACGCAAAATCTGATTACAAATTTATTGTGTATAGTTGCCGGAACCATGTGTATTTTTCCCGATTCGTTGATTAATTCTAATAATTTTTTATTAAGTCTATTGGATGGATCGTTTCTCAAACGAAAACACACCAGACCTAACTGAAAACCGATTAGTAGGTTAGTTTTCAAGTTGGTAATTACTTTTTTGATATCTTGTATTAGAAATGATAATACCTTGACGTCATTGGTGATTTCGAAATTTTTATCAGAAAGTACAAAAGATTCGAATTTTTTAGCTAATTGACACTGTCGTCTGATGTATTTTTGTAATCCCGAGATTCCGTAATTTCTCAAAACGAACCATAATTTCAATGATCTGAATCGTCGGCTCAGTGGTACTCCCCAGTGACGATAGTCTATCGCTCCAGCATAACCATGTTGTAAGTATACCGGATCGACTACTAGTGCTGATGTCAGTTTAATTCTATCTTTCACCCACATGCACGAACAATCAAAGTTGGTCAGTAGCCACTTATTCGGATTCAAATTGAATGAATCTGCGTATTCGATGCCGTTAAGTAAACCTCGAAATTCGGGACAAATGAAAGCGCTTCCTGCATACGAAGCGTCAACGTGCAACCATACGGTAGGAAATTGCTGACATACTACTCCAATTTCTAGTAGATTGTCGAAAGAGCAGCACGATGTTGTACCTAATGTCGTTGATACGAAAAATGGTATTAATCCCATGGCTTCATCTTGTTCCATTGCCTATAAGAGGTTATAGCATGTTGATAAATTTGACCTGAATTTTTTAAAATTTAAATGACACGTCAATTTTTTTCATACTTGTCTCAGAGTTAATCCTCTTAAGCTGTTCTTTTCATCTGGTTCTAAAATTTTCAATTTTACAAATGCCATCATGGCTCCTTTTTCAACACAAGAATGTGCCTCTTTGGAACAGTAAGCCATCAGTTTGGATAATAATACACCTTCTTCAACGAACGGATGCATTGTTTTTAACCTCTTGATAGCCTGAGCTCTAGCGGCTACCATGCAAGCAAATACACATTCGCTAGCGGAGCCCTGGAATGGAAAAATATAATTGATATGTTTTCATAGTGATTTATATTATTTGTGCACAACTCACCTGTAAAGCACCTCCGCCGTAAGTTTTTGGTGCAGATGTAACGTTATTGTATTCATTTTCAATATGATTTTCTTCAGGTTTATCGGCAACTTCTGGTGGCATCGATAAAAATTGATCCGGCAACCCAATCGCTTTTGCTATAAAAAAATTCCTTCGTAGTTTTATTTCCATTTCATATTTTAACGTTGAAATAATTTCAAACTCAGTGGCTGATTCAAGGGCTCAGTCGGTAAATGGGCTGCAAAGGGGCCCAACGAACGAACGAACTTTTTTTTTTTGCTCATAGCAATAAAGAACATAGATAGGTATCACCAAAAAGAAACAATGAAGTACCAACGAAATCAAGTAGATAATTATAAAGCATGGTATATCAGTACCACAAAAAAAAAACAATCAAGTAAGTACCTACATTAAAATTAATCACTTTGAAACTTCGTCTAAGAAATCATTTTTAGCTATTCAACAAAAAAAAATGAAGCAAAATCGAAAAATTTCTTGGTTGTAATTATCGATAAAAACTTTTATTTTTTTCATCGCTCTCTCCAAAGCCATGCAGAGCTAATATAAATATCATTGCATAGAGGTACATAATTAATAATTATGTCTGTTCTACAACTTAGCCTAATTAATGTATTATGCTGTCCCATTAATAAATATTTTAAATGATGTACTAACCTAACCAATCTAGTACTATGGTTTCCAATTCTGTACACGATGGACTTGCTGCCTAATGAGTAAAAAATAATGTAATCAAATTAACTATAAACTAGTTGATTAAGACAATAGTATTATATTTTCTGTAACTCTCATTACCCAAGAAAATCCGATACATCCAATAGCATCGGACAACATATCTCCTAAAATTGACGGATACGAATTTCCTGATGGAAAATAAGCGTGAAATTGCGGATGTTGCCAATGTGTGACCTAAGATAGAACAAGAGCATGAGAGTAAACTTACAATTAATGTGTAGATGTATTTTCGTTAAAAAGCATCACGAAATGACTTTATTATTTGTCTTGACATTGTCACTCTCGCATCTTGTAATCTTGATTTATTGAGGAAGTAATATATGTTTTATGAAATATAGGTATGTAGGCTGAACACTTCCTAAAATATGTCAATAACTCCCGAATTTTTGTAGTTCATGAGAACTGAATAAAGAAAAAAAAAATGAAAAAGTACGAAATGTATGACACCTATATGAACACTTTAATCATATTTATGTAATATTTCTCTTATCAATGAATAATTTATGATTCAAAAGGAAACTATTGAACGCAAAATATATCCACTTCGATTGTAGAAAGTTACTGCAATTACAACTTGACCTTGTTTTTAGTGTTGGTTGTCAAAAGGACCTAAAATTATCGCTTGAGTAATATTTCATCCCACGCAAATTTTCTCACTGAATACGTTTTCGATAGAAATTCATCATCGGGATGTATTTTATGTAGTGAAAAATGCCAGGCACTTAAAATCTCTATTTTAAAAATGGAAACACAAAACTACCACACGCCTTGGCGGTTTTTATAATTGGAAAAAGACCATACCTAACAGGTTAATGAGAGTTTCCTGTTGAAAGAGCTTGTCTGAAAATGGCAGCTGTAATTGAAAACGAAGAAAGGAATATTCGATGGTTGCTATTTAACGAAGTCCCTTTTTGTAGTTTAACCATTGTACCGATAGAAATGCCCTTCTTTTATCGCGAAGAGGACAATGACGTAGTAGCAATATCATTCTCTCTTAATTTTAATTGGAAAAATACTTAAAAAATTTTCATCTTATGTATGTCTACGTATAGAAGTAACATCTCACTTACCCCTGGCATTATTTTATCCTCTATGTCTTTCATTATATTATCAAATGATTCCGGATGAAATGGTGCTTCGGTAGGTATTTCATTTTTTAACCATCCTGGATTAACGGAGGGTGTGACTCTGCGGTCTCGAATGGTTTCTAGATAATTGCATATGAAATCTACCATCTCTTTTCCGTATTTTCGAAATTCCTCCGTATTCATGATGGTGCTGTTCTAAAAGTGTAAGCATTACTTATTAGTTTTTTATCAAAAATATTCCTACCAAGATAGATATATTAATAATTTGGAGTTATTTACGAAAAATTACCACATGCATTTTCGCCTTTCACATAAGCATATCTATTCTCGTACATTTTAAATAAGTATAATTGAAATTAAATTGAAAATTTAGGTAGAATTTTCAATTTCGTGCATGCACTCGAAAACCAATTGATGAATGCTATATCGATTCACATTTCAGTACTTTGACATTTTAATTAAATCCACTTTTTATCGAAATGATTTCATGCGGGCGAGTTTAAAGCAGTTACCCCGCACGAATATTTCAATATCACGATCGGTCTTAGAAGTCAGAATCGAATTGCTTTGTTCGATAGACTTCATTTTCCGTCAACAAGCGAACCAAGTATTGAAAAATTAAAAATTCAGTCTCCAGATAAGATAATTAAGGTGTTGAATATTCGATTTTTTTTTCATTTAATATTTCAAATATTAAAGTAGGAAGACTGTAATCGAAAGCAGTTGAATAGTATTCAAATTTAAATCCAATCTATAGGTAAGTGCTCATCACCGACGTATACTTAGGAAGGTATCTTGAGTTTTTTTTTTAGTTCATTTTTACTTGTGAAAATGTGTTTTTTGGGACTGAAATAATAATCGTTTACATTTTCTATAAAATTTCAGTATTTTGTTTACTTCATATTTGTAATGTCCTCGCCAAATTTTTAGTTTTTGGTGATCATTAAGGGAAACTACCTGCTTCCGAGGACTTTCTTTTTTTGCTATTTACTTTTTAAAAAAATGTAGGAAATTAAAATAGGTAGAACTTGAAATATGGGATTAAAGGCTAAAGATGATGAATCAAAATAATTATGTACCGGTTGACTACTTGATTCGAGCATCAAAACGACAAAATTAGCTACTAAAAATGTAAATAAATTCAATACATATGTGTATATTTGACAACGAAACCGTAGTATAATTTAAAATTTTGCATTTCATTGATAGACACTTTTAAGCATTAAATTAGTTTTATTTATGCCAATTCTTGCTAATACATCATTCAAATATATAATTAATTTCTATGTAGGAAAGATTTTTATCTTGGGGTGCTCGAATCAAGTAGTCACCCGGTGTATGATTCTTATAAAGGCCGTTAAAAAGAAATCGGAGCCGAGGTGGGGGCTGAATTATTATAAACTAAATTCACTCACCTTATTCAATTTCATTTAATATTGAACCAAATATTTACCCTTTTCCAAGGCCCCGACGTGCCATTCAAAGAAAGTCCTGTCCAATAAATCCTCATTTCCCCCCTTATCTAGTTAAGCCTAACTTTTCTCCGAATTCAAGACTACATTATAAGCCCTGTATTATAGTGTTGAAAATTGGCGATGGAAAAATTACAAAATTAGGTTGCTCATTGTGGAATTTTAAGGTCACATCAACTGATTTCAATGCAACAAATTTCAACTTGAAATGCCTACGATGAAAATTTCAATCTTTGAAAACGATTTTCCACTGAGTTAGCTCGATTTTTTGAATTTTGTAATAGTCGTCGCTTATTATGTTCATGAAGTGCTGGCTTTTTATGGGACCTCATTCATACCACATGTAGAGCAACTCCTATGACTCTCATGTATGATGGTTTGTCTACCCTTCTTGCTGAAGAGGCTGAGGTATAAAAACTTGATTTTTTTCAGCTAGGTAATGATCAACTTTAAAAATTTTTCATTTCGTCATCTAAGACAAATAGCTGAGTATTGAGCATCATTTAAAATTGTTGAATAAAATAATTGAAGGAAGTAAAATTATTAAATCACTTAAGCCAAAGTTTTAATAGTTTTTTATCGACCATATCTCAGCACATTGTGGAGGTAGATGCTCCCTGAGTATCTCAAAATGTAAAAAAAAAATTATATTTTTTTAACACTCAAACTAGGTTTCAAAATGTTGAGTATGTTATTTAGTATCATTGAGATAGAATTATTGTAAATGGAGTGGGTGTCTGAGAAGAAATAAAGAAAAAGTGTAAAAAATAATTTGAAAAAATATACTTAATTTTTTCATAATTTTTTGCAAATATCTTAGAATTTTATATTAGCTCCCAATCCACACACTACCACAATGTGTGGATACTGGATACTACCTAAACTACATTACCTTGAGTACCATGCAATAAATTTTAAAAAAAAACTAAATTTGAGTATTATTTATGAGGTTGGGTATGAATTTGATTGAATAATTTTCAAAGTCGTCTGAAAAAGAAAATTAAAAAATTTCTTTTTTTCTCATTATTTTTACAATGTTTTATTGAGGGAGCATCCGCCCTAATACTGTGGTAAGGGATGAAGTAACGATTAATAAAAAAATATCAAAGCATGGCATTTTCCAACGATGTTTGCAAAAAAAAAAATAAGAAATTACTAATTTTTCGCCTTATTTTTTACACTTTTTTCATCATGTTTCCATACCTTCCCCGCCACTGCAACCAATTTTTTATCAGAAATATTACATTTTCATACTCTACATTTTGCGTAAACAGCATATTATGTTTAATTTTCTTGGATGAGGAAATGAAAATGTTCAAATTTGGTCATTAACTGTGTGAAATAAATACTTTTCCAAGTTTTTTTTTTCTTGTCAGACCCTTTAGCAAGTAAGGTAGGAGACTATCAAACATGAAAGTCACAAGACTTTCTCCTCATGTAGCGTGAAAGAAGTTCCATTTAGATGTAACACCCTATATGATAGAGTGCATTTGCTAATTCGAAAAAATGAATCAATCTCAATTATTTTATGCAAAATAATTTACAGAAGTTGAAATGGGCTATTCATATGATCCACTCGAAGTTGAAATTGGTTACCATGAAATCAGCTGATCGAGCCACTATGATTTTGAAGAGAGCATTCTCGTAATTTGGCCATCTGCAACACCCTAATGTGGTGGTAGGGTGGAAATAGGTCTTAGATTAGAAAAAAAAAATATCCTTTTTTAAACTAATATTGAAAAATGTATGCGATATTTTGATTAAATTTTTTTAGTAATTTAAAAACCAATAATATTTTGTTTAACGAAGTCACTCTCTCTTTTCTTCAATTTATTGAAGAAGCAGGCCTATTTCCACCTCTCTAATCTCAACCGATCACGTGCCTCTAACCAAGTTGTTGTAAATGGCATGTTAATTAAAAAATAATGATAATAATAATAATAATAATAATAAATAATTTTAATTTTAATTTTTTTTACATTCAATCAACTATTTTGTATTTATAGTCTTGCATCACATCTATGGTATTATTTTGGTGATTCTTTTACACGATCGAAATAACAAATACGAGTAACAGTAATTCTTCTCCCTATCTTGCTAAGGGCTGAAAATTTTATGAAAACGCTTCAACTCAAAATAAATGATGTATGAGAATTTCAGTAAAATTGAAGGATATACATATACGCCTAGGTTACAAAATTATACCTACCATAATTGTATATTTCAAAAAAAAAAAAGAAAAAAAAAACATCATTCGCTTGACATACAAATTGTTCTAATTATACTCATTCTTTCGATACCTTGAGAAATTGGCAGATGGTAATAATGAGAAAAAGAAAGAACTTTCATGAAGCAATTTTTCCGCCTGTTTATTGACCATTGGTTTCCATTAAAGCTTTTGTTATACGCTCAATACTCAAAGGAAAATTGATTAGGCCATACGTGGTAGGTTTCCAAAAAAAAAAAAAATGCGGATATATATTTTTGGAAATGCACACGTAGAGGTAAACTTTGTACTCTTCATTTATTTATTATTTTATCTCCGTATTGTAATAAAATAGTGTCAATTTTGTTTGAAAGAAAGCATTTAACTTTTTTTCTCGTAAATCAAAGTTTTGTTTTATTTATTGCAAAATTTAACACACATTTTATGCTATATATTCAATATTTTATATTAAGTGAAAGTTACATTATGGATATATTGCCTAAAAGTTTTCGTAGGTGGAAATTTATTCGATAAAAAATTTCTACTAGTTGATTTTTTGTTCGTGAACTTCCACTCACAACATATTCCAAATAAATTCATTGTTATTTATCTAAATCCTTTTTTTTTTGTAGTTTTAAATTTCATCTAGGAATTTGAATTAACTCGCTTGGTATACCATTATTAAATAAATATACGACCAAATAATAAAGGTAGGTACCCTTGTGGTATTTTTTTTCTCTTTCAGAAGTGAGGTAAATTAAATAACTAATCTGACCCCATTAAAGTTTTAGAACTCCGCTGCACGCCGAATATTAAACAAATCAACTTTTCTTTTTATCGCGAAACAATTTCCCTAAAATTACTTTGAAGTGGAGGAAAAAAATCATAAATTACAAAACTTTATGAATCGTAGTGGGCACATATGCAATAAAGATTACGTCTTTTTACAAAGTACGTGCCCCCTGACATTTTAATTTAAAATCCCGCGCAGTCTAGTTTCATTGAATTACGATCAAAAACCAACTAAAACTGTTTCCTCATCTTTCGATAATGTAGTTGCAAGAAATAATTAAATGATTTAATAAAAAAACCAAGCTTGTAGCTTTAATAAAAATATCGCATTCCCTTGATTGAAAATTAATTTTTATGGATAATCGTTTAAAATTATTATCGTCTTAATTTCGATCTTGTGTGGGTAGATGAAAATACATTTGGCAATTTATTTTCATGAAATTCAATGCAATAAAGATGAAAAGTGCAAGAACTAATGAAATAGCTGTTTATAAGCATGTGTAATTTTTTTTGTTAAGAATTATGCGAATCAAAAGTTTTAAATGCCTTTTACATTAGGAAAACAGAGAGGAGAATCGGTCTTAGATTTTGATTTTCTACATTGTGATTACGTGGACTAAACAATTTTCTGAGCTTTAACTGCCACTTTCTTGAAATAAGAATGTTATTAATAAAAAAAAAATAAAAGAACACCTATTACTTTCGTGTTGTAATAGAATAAAAAATTCAACTATAATTAAAACTGAGCTCATAAATTAAAAAATTACGACTTATTTTTGGATATTATTTAACAGAAATTTTAATAGAATAATTTTTGGAAAAAAATGATCGATGGCATACTTGAATGGTTGCAATAAAAACCAAGTATACTCGTAATATTTTTTAATCATAAAAAATATAAGAAAATTAATACCTAAAATATTAATAAATGAATAAAAGCTGAATACAAAATTAAGTACATACCACAAATTCCAGCAACTTTCAACTGCGATTATCGGTAGTATGAAGCGACATTCAGAAATGAGAGTCGTTATGAATGATAGGTCGAGAAATTTAAGAAATAAGGAATCTCATGCTCGATCGTCCTTTTCTTTCAAAGATGCACATTCGCCCTGCGCGTTACTACGAGCCAGAATTTCGTAATTTTCGTGTCGATTTTTGATGCCATAATTTTATTTTAGCTGTTGAATTTCTAAATTATTCATCAGAATTATTATTTTTTTTTAGAAAGAAAAATGTATAGCCAAGAGCCAAGTATTTACAAAAACAACAACAATGAAATTCCCACATTTTACTGAGTTATAATATTTCATTATTAAATTCACTTTATGTAGGCCAGGTGCATATTTGATTTTTTTTTTGATTTTTTATTTACGAAAAATTTTCAAATTAAAATATTAAAATATGTTCAGTGCCCTATCTAAGGTATTAAAACATCCATTCGTTGATGAGTCAAAATAACCATGAAGCTGCATAGGTGTTTATTTAAAAAAAAAATCCTTCTTGTAGGTATTTTCCTTTTATATTATTTATTCACGGCCGTTTTAATGTTTCATATATTGCACACAGAATGCCACAGTCATACTTAATGTGCCTAAAAATCGATTTTTAGAGTTAGACAGTTTTAGAGAATTACTTAAGAGTGTATTTTTAAGCCTTTAATGATATAATTTTTGATCTGAATTCTCATGAGTTATGAGCATATCTAGGTAGCTACTAGCTAGGTAACCAAATGTTATACCATTTGAAACACGAAAATAGACTGATACTATAAAATCATTTTCGAAAAAATTATTAGCTGAGTTTTTGATAAAAAATTAAGCTATTATAGCGTATTAAATTTTGGAAGGGAGATGGAAGAGGGGACTTCAAATGTTTATTTTTTTACTTGTTATCTACTGTTGGAATCTGCGTGTGATTTGTAAATATTTAAATACCTATCTATAATTTTGTGTAAAAAAAATCTGACTCCCAAGAGTGTTTCTTATCATCATCATAATGAAATAATAGAAGTTAAGTAATTAAAAATAAGGAAATGATAGATTAATTTTTACAGAAACGAATTTAAATGTCATTTACGTATCTTTATCGTAGGCACTATAAGTGATGACATGAATCACGAACATCTTGAATATCTACTTGTCAGTTGAATTTTCGATAGGACTTCATCGTAGAATAAAACCGCCAAACCAACTATCTTAAATATTTCGAATTAATGAGACTTGATATTCGGTGTGTATTTCGGAATGAGCGCGAAAATTCCTTAGTCTCCTTTGGATTCAATTACTATATCTGGAAATATCATTGAAAATCGATATTCATTTCTTTCACATTAATTCACCGTAATTTTGGTAATTACGAGGAATAAGTCGTATCATCGTAATAACTGAAAAAAATGCCTACATTGCGTAATATGTGTTACGGGGTTACTTAAACTTATCTCAAAATGGGACAACTTCGTTCCAGATATATTTAACTTTCCTTCTTGGCGAAGCATTTTTTCCTTCAGATTCCTCGAATTCCTCCGTATTCGGTTCGCCGTTTAATTTAAGTTCTTTAAGCACTTTATATACTCGTATCACGATCGTTATGGAATTTTTATTCGTCGCTTTAAAAAAATTCTTTTCTCAAAATTTTTGCGCGGTGTCAATATATAAGTACAATTGATTGGTGACAAAATGATAATCTATTCGCTTAAATGTGTATTTATAAGAATGGGCCAAAATTTGGAATCACATTTTAATAATTAAATTCACGAAGGTGGTACGATGTTAACGTAAATTTGATTTTTAACATAATCTTGAAATAAGATGACTGACATTCTCGATCTGTCAGTTTTGTAAAACAATTTACTTTCGGAGTTGTATGGTAAGATTTATGACTGTTGGGTAACCTAAAATATATGTAATTTAATACCAACGTACTGAGTGTTTGAAAAAGCCCATATAGACTATGGTAGGAAGCGATTAATTTTATTTCAGAAAGGGTTGAAATATTTTCTCATTTTTTCATCCGATGCAAATAATATATTTGTGGATATTGATTTATATTGTATTACAACATAAACTTCAATCATAAGCTGCTCTCATTCGCGTTCTTCGAAAACAGGAAAAGTGTGAGTAAGTGTGAGTATTGATTATGGGTGTAGGGTATTTATCATCGCGAGATTTCTCGTACTATATACTTAACGTTGAAACAAATAATTTGAAAAGTTCCATCAGCAGTGTGGAGATCCCCTTAAGTGTATGGAGATCGACCCCCTAACCACTCAACCATGCTCCCCCTTCTTCGACAAGAATAGTGAACCCCTGTGGATTTTTACATTCATTAAAATATTAAATTAATATTTTTCTAATAACTGCTTAGAAAACGGAAATAGGTACACAAATTTATTCAAACACTGCATTTCGTATCTTCATTTACTCCACATAGGCAACTGATATGTGCGTAAATTGAGTGGTAAAACCCATAAGTATCATTAGCTACACATTCCTTAAATACATATACCTAGATTAATTCCGCTTATTATCAAAATAATTCCTGAACGAAAAGATAAGTACTTAGCTTACTCTTGCAAGCATTGCTGTTTGATTAAGAAAACAGTTTCCTTTAAACGCTTGTATCATTATAACTAATTCATATTTTGGAAAACGATTTCAAAATTCTAAAAGTAGAACGTTTGAAGATTTTATTTACATACAATTTTGTCTAATTTGCTTTGTAGAAGCTAGCGCGAGAAAATTTGGTAAATGGTCAATTTTTGTGTTTCGAATACTTGGCTTTGGGGGTTTTAGAATTGGGTAAAATGGAAAATGATAGCATGTTTCACCCCGGTAGCCTAAAGTAGACCCTTCAGCAAAAATTGTAAGCAATCATTCATCAAAACCAGCATATTTGCTCTGGAGTAAGACGAAGCTAATGCTAAAGACTATGCATTTTCCAATAAAAAAATTCGTGTTAACATACACTTGAACAAAAATAATTTTCTTCTTTTAAATGTATGACAATTAGGTACGTTACAAAAATAACGAAGTTTGGTGAATGAATGTAAGGATTTAGTAAGTTAATGGTGGATGTCTGTAGAGTAGAAAGATCAGTATAATTACAAGGAAATGGTCACTCAAATCATTAGAATTAGGAGGTCAAAAAAAGGCCTCACAAAATTGTTTGATGTAAAGTTGCTCATCAAGACCTGCTTGTCATTTAAAAATATTCTTTATATGAGTAAACGAGTTTTCGTAAAATTTTTTCGATTTTAAGATAAATAAAATTGATGAAAACCTGTATAAGGCTACTTACCTATTTATTTCATGTTTTGCATAAGGTCTTGAATTCGCGGATATTTTACAATTTGTCAGTGTTTTCAAAAGTTTAAAATTTGAGTTTAATTTGACCTTCCATGAGGAATGTTTAAGGCTGTAGGCCGTTACATAAGGGTAAAGGCAGAACATTTAGCGTCTGATGGTAAAGATGTTTTCTGGCGGCTTCATTATAATATTCGACATTCCTTCACGCATTCAGATACGTTTTCATCTTATTTTATGAATGCCGATTATGATTTTTGACTACAACCTTCGACTTGGAATTCTATTTCTGACAATAGCTTTTTAAAAATTTTAATTAATTTGTTAATTGTTTAAGCGTTAATTAAACGATGTACTCGTCTATTTATTTTATTATTTTTAAGATTTATGATTATAGTATTAATTTATGTATTATAATATTGAAATTTTATTATTTTTTGGCCATAATTTGGAAGCTTTTTAGCAGCGATGATTTTGACACGCGGCAGAATAGTGGAAATGGAATGTTTTAACTACGTACTATAGATTTCAGCACCGTTCAAGTTTCATATTAACTCTTTGAATGTAGGAAAAATAGAGAAACATTCTTTCATTTTTGACACGTACAAGCGTGCAAATGAATGCGAATTGCTGAAATGTTTCATTTTTTTCATTTACTGTCTCAAAAATTCGAAGGAAGGAAATGAAATGAAAAACTGCAAAATAATAAAGCACTTAAGCTAAAGTAGGTATCCCTAAATATTTAAATCAAAACGAAGATGAAGACCCACACTTTAAATGAAGATGAATTCATTTTAAGTAATACTAGTGACGTTCTGTAGACGCTTTGCAATTTGACGGTTTGTTAAACTAATCACCACGAAACATTTTAATTAGCATTTATTACAGAGGTAGAGCAGTTCGAGATTTTAACTTGGGCTACGTCATTTCACATGAAACTTCGCCTTCAAAATTAAATTCGAATCTGTTTCGAAAGATTGAAATTATATTTTGATTTAATGTGAAATTTCTATCAATACGTATCTGGAAAATGATTATTTAAAATTAATACGTAGTTGTAAGCTCGTATTGAGGATTACAGGACTCAATGTTAGCACGGTGGTGGAATCTTTCGTAATCGAAGTCCTTTAACTTATATGTTGATTTTTTCTCAAGGATTAAAAATGCTGAACGGTAAGGTAATTTACTATTTGTAATTTAAGTAATTTATAGATGTGAAAGGACTTGAATCTATGCAACAAAGTAGACTGGGAGACGGTGAAAAACTTGTCCATCACGATACAAATTTCACAAAAAAAACACAACATTCCTACTCTTTTCTAATTTCAAATAAAAAAAAAAAGAGAAATAATTTGTTCATTTTATATTTCCCTAATCATCTATTTTTCTTCCAAAATCATTCTGAAAAATGGATTGAAAACTTACGAATCATTTTTTCTCAAATTTTTATTTTTTTAAAATCATCTTCAAAACAAAATTCGTAATTGGAAAATGAGAATATTGCTCCGAACGAAAATGTCCAAGTTAAAGGTTTATAGATATCTGTTATGTGACTGAGAAGATTGCAAAATTTAGGGAAATATCCTTCCTAAAAAATATGACGATTATTGAACTGGAGAAGCATTGACATTTTAGGTTTGAAAAACGCATTGTAATGAAATTTAAAAAGCAAATTAAGAGGAGCATTGCATTATTAAAATTTTATGTCTTGAAATTATTGTTTTATTGAACCAAGAATATCAGGAAAGTAATGCATTACAATAAGTTTAATACATCAGAGTATGAAATTATTTGCTCTTCCTTTCCCCAAAATAGACGTCCTTGGTCTCCTGAGTTTTAAAGAGCTTAGATCAAGCCCATGGTATGCATACGACTTATAAGTTGCATTTATTATTAATTTTTGAAAATACACAAAATCTTACGTATTTTAATAAAAATTAAAAAAGAAAATGTGGAGATAAAAATTTTGGAAAGTTAGTAGATCAAAATGTTTTCAGTCTTCAAAGGACAAAACATGACTTTTTGGAGAACAAAAAATTTAGAATTATCTAAAAATCAATTTTATCAAATTTTTTGATATTTTGATACTTTCAAATACTTTAGCTTCATTTTGGCTGCTGTTCCTCTAAACTTTGAAGACTGAAATTTTTTCAAGTTTCAGAACATCATTTGGCAACTAATTTTCTGGTCCATTCTTCATCTTTCGGAAAAACCCGAAATTTAAACCACCCTATTATGTGCGTTTTATAATCATCTTCAATTTCTTCATTGCATTCATTGAACGATACGATATTTTATAGCTTCATTTCGCTATGAAATTTATTTTCTCAATTCGAATGCTCATAATTTTGAGTTACTACAAATGTACCCCAGGAGCACCTAACTCCAGGGGTCTTTCTGGAATATCTTGGTGTTTCGGTGACTCAATCCGGCCTTGAGATGGTACAACAATTGGTTATAATTTTTTGACGAAGTTTTCAGTGAAAACATTGAACTATTATAGGCTATCAAATTTGTTTTTTTCTTTTTCAAGAGAATTTAATAATTATAATAATTATGTATTACGAGTGTTTTAGCTTTCAAGAAATCATTAATTCAATGAAAAATACTTCAGCGGGTAGGTAGAATAATCTATCCAAGCTTATCCTTAAAATTATAACAGCTCGAAAAAGGAAAACATGATGGATGAATAATCGTATAATTACACGAATATTGAAGCAGTATAAAGATATGTACTTATTGAAGCGGATTTTCCATGCTATTACTATGTTTCAATTCCTAATAACTAATTTAATTCAATTTCATGCATTAATAATAATGCATCATTTAATATAAATTGGAATCATTTTACCAAAGCATCTATGCGGTATGTATTTGTAAGCTACATCATAATAATCATAAATTCATTACGTATAGTAATCATTTTTAGATGAATCATTATGTAATAACTAAAACCTGAAATAATCGCTGGAAGGGATTATAATTCAAATAAAAATAACACTTTTAACGATAAGTACAACTACATTCCAAGATTTCTTTGCCATGCCTTCTAATTATTGTTTTTACATTGTGAAAATTTATTCGTTACGAAAAAAGAACATGTAGTATTTAACATCTCATTTTCGATATATCCGTCGCATACCCAAACCATTCATATTTCAATTAACATCAAGTCGAAGATTACATCAGAAAGCATGTAGTGTTTTTCAAGTCAGTTATAATTTACTTTACTGTTAGAATGAGTAGGTATATCACATCGTTAAAAGCACATGCGCTTTCGACGCGAAGACACCTGTTTCGCGTTTCGAAAACAGTTTCCTATCTAAAGATTGCAACGTTTTCATTTTAAAATTTTGCCGGTTCGCCACTAGGTTGATATCAACGGTCGTCTCTACAACTACCGCGGTCTTCACGTAGGTTAGTGATAAGAAACGTTTCCGTGAGATCAGTCCGATCGTTCGTATTTTGCTGGGAGCATTTTCGTTATTTATAACCGAACTACGAATTCTTTTTCCTATTCCCTATAGCTGTTTATTTCGTGAAATCGAAGCATCAGAGATCCGTTTATTTCATGTTTTCCACGTATAAGTATTTGTGTTTACTAAATATTTGATCGATTCGCTGGATCATGCTCGTGTTAAAGTTGAAAATTGAGTAATCTCGAAGGTGATATTTTAATTATACGGTTACCGGTATTTATCGAGTCTTCCTAAAACACTAATCACCAAATTGCGTGATAATTTTAATTTGATGAACTCTTCATCACTTGTTGCTGTTAATGCTGTATGCTCTTATGGTGTTCCTAACCGGTGAGTTATTACTACATATTAAGATAACGTTCGTTTAATCACATTCATGGACAGCAGTGATATTTCGAATGACTATTTCGAATTTCGTTCCATCGTAATAAAATCGATAATTGTTGATAGTTGTAAATTAAGAATACATCAAAGTACATCCATTGTTAAATTCTTAGGACCATTAGAGAACTAAGTATGGAACACAATAGTGATTTCATTTTTCTCGCTACATTAATGTATTAAACTATCTAATAAGTGGATAGAATTGAGGTTTTTATCACCAATCATTTGAAATTGACCAACTTTGGCCAGTGTTAGATTACTTTAAAAGTACCAACTATACCGACAACCGAAGGTGACATAAAAAATCAATAATTAGCTAAACAATCATATTCTACAAATACAAATGCAGTTTTAAGGGCTTAAAAGTTCATACTTTCAGTTTTCCATCATATTCAGTTTAATCTAAGGAACTAAAAATTTCTAAAAATAAAGTGTGTTGTTCAACATTAAGTAGATATTAGCTAAGAACATTTCACTGAAATTGTGCTTATGATTGAAATTAAAAGGAAGAAATCTTTGGTAAATACAGACAGAAAATTGAAGTTTTGAAATTCAGTGAAATTCATCGTACTTTTACTATCATTAAAATTAAAGGAATTAAAAATATTTTTGAGAAACGAAGAAGGAAATTCTCACTTCTTGAAAATTCAGTTACCTACTTAACATCATCATGCATTTATCTCCAAGCTCTATCCAAATAGACCCTGTAGAAATTTTGCAAAAATTTTTGAAAAGAAGAAACTGGTAATTGACCATTTCAAAAATTTATTAAAAAATAATAATAGAATACTTTTTTCAAGAATTTGTGCCAGTGACCTCGAGAGCCTTTATGCAACCCTGAGGATTCCAGTTTTACCATTGACGTCAGCTAGTCAGATGGAAATTGATATATCCATTACGCGTCATTAGATTTAGATATTACATGTATCGCGTTCGTTGCAACATATTGCATTGTCTCTCCGCAGCACTCGTAGATAACTGATAAGTGAGTAAATAGGTGTGTTGAAGTAGATATATCTAGGAGTATTATATGAAGATGAAATTGAAGTAGGATTCAGTTTTCATAAAAACTAAACTAAAAAGAAAATGTATACTAATGCCATTATTGTTCACTTGGAAACATAATTTGAAGAATTTCGTTGATCATTAATTTTTTGTTAAGCAATATTCAGGCTGAGTTGATATTTTATTGAATTAAAAATACTATAAAAAGTGATAATGATAGGCTCTTTTCATTTTTCTCGAATGTCATTCTTTGAATTTTGATTTAGGTACCTAATAATTATAATTTTCAAGTAGTTACTTCTAGTTATGTCATAAAATATTCAATAAAATTTTGAAATTTTTCTTAATAATTCACCGATTTTTTCTGACAACAAAGAAGTCTCGAACACATGTCTCATTTCATTTGATTCTCTCCATCTTCTAGGTGATCGAACTGTATATCTAATTCTTTTCTCAAGTTTTCATACTTATATTCAGTTATTGATTCTATTCCTCCTCTAGTCCTATATGGAAATTGAAAAGGTCTTCCAATCTTATAATTTAAGTTTTATACCTGGATTACTCTTTTCAGTACATTAGTGATACTGTACAATCCCAATAAAGTATTAAACTTATAGGACTAGGACATAATATGAGAATTTTTAATTTTTGCCGTCAAATTAAAAGTTCAAAAATATGATTCAGTGATCTATGTTAAGATTTCTTTAAATGTTGTTGAAATAATATTTGAATGTATTATATACGCATTGTTTGTTATTATTTAATTTTTGTAGAAAATTTTGACTTTGCCAGAATGTCAATTTTTAAAAGTTTTTGTTGTATAGTACAAGGAAAAATGTTGTTTTTTCTTTTTCCTGAGTATGCTCGCGAAGAATGAACATTATTTACGAATTTACTCTTTGATATACCTACGTGGTTGTAAACCAGTGCCTTTCATACAAACTATAAGAGCGAAGAAGAAAAATCACAGTTCTTTTAAATTCAGTTACCTTTGTCAATAAAAAAATCTTTACAAAATGGAAAGGGAAAATCGACTATTTCGAAAATTCAATTCTAGTAGAAATGTATACTGGTGGATGATTTTTTTTGGAACGGGTTGGCGGTATCTAGTGCTATACTTTTATTTACAGTTTGTTCGAGCAAAATAATTGATTGCGAACTAAAAAATCGAACTGTTTGAATATACGTACTACAGCGGTAGACCAAACTTCGTCTTGTTTTTTCAATAGAAGGCACGAAAGAAAGGTAGTTGCTGCAAATGGCCTTCATGGAACGAAAAAAAATTCCAATCTTTTAAGTTGTTGAGAACACCGTCCACAAGAGGTAACGTTTTCAAAAATTTGCTAAAACGGTCTTCACGTGTGCAATTTTTTGAAAAACCATAATTCGAGGTAGCATTTACTTTGGTAGTTGAAAATCTCTAGATCTATCATTCTGGTCTAATTTCTGGCGGGTAGATTGGGATGATTTCCAAATTCTTACAATACATGTGTATTTTATTGGAGGGAGGAGGGAGAGAATTTGTTCGAAAAAAATATAATTTGTGTCATTATTCATATCGACAGCTATGAACATCGACAATAGGAAATCTAACAGAATTGATCCATCTTTTCCATTTTTCTGTGATTTCCAAAACACATTGTATGGGTATTTTTTTGGTGACGGTGAGGGAATAAGATTTGTTTGAATCTGTTTTAAATTTTTCTGCATTCAAAACTTATAATTGATCATCTCAAGAATTAAAAAATTGTAAGCTGTAATCAAAAAAAATTTTGTGATCTTAGTACTTTATGAAAAATTTTAAAAAGCTCTAAATTTTGTAAATTTAAAAAAAATGAATAATAAATGAATTATTTGCAAAAAGGCAATTGAAAACTAGCTAAAATTATTTAATACCAATAATTTACAAAAACACAAAACTCGTATTTAGTATATCTAAAGTTTACTACAGTAGCTTAGTTTTTCTTCAAAAATTCAGCTAAAAAATTTTGAAGGCATATGTATCTATATTAATATGGGTAATTCCAAAATTTCTTTGAAGTAGACCCTGGATGTAGGTTACGTGATATGAATATGGATGTGGTTGTATTTTGAAGTCCTACTAAACTTGACGCAAATTTTGATTGAAGCTTGTGTAATTAAATATAATTATGCAAAATTTAATGATTTTACTATGAGTATTTTTTGCCTTTTTTATAGCTTTGAGGACGTGATTTTCATTTTTTCTGATTTTTTGATAGCTATTGTTTACATTAGAATTAAACGTTGTGCATGAACGAATTAAATATATTTTTTTCGAATAATGTAGGAATACTTGTTATTTATTCATTATCAGCTGTTCATCGATTACACCGATAATTCATATTTTCAACTCTTCTTTATTCTGTCACTCTGCTATGAAATACGTTAACAATTAAACTGTAGCGACTGTAGCATAAATGGATACAAATATTCTCTCACAAGATTTTTTCCAATTCCTGACTTTCATCTACATTATAAGAGTGTAATTATGAAGGCTTTTCAATATTGTTAAATAATTACTCGATTCTGTTTGTCTAGAGGAAGTATCGAAAAACCAAGTAAATAATTTTTTTTAAATACAAAAATTGCATAGATATGTTTAACAGATATCTATGACTAGTGCGTAACCTAAAGTTTAGATAGTAAAGATCATGAAATAATGAGAGTAGAAGTGCTATTGCAAAAATAAAATCTTCAAAACCATTAAAGCTTCGCTCTTGTACGTCTACCTACTTGCTAATTTTTCAACATTTTTACTCGAAGCATTTTTTAGCTGAGTTTTTAACAAAACGATAGCTATTACAGCCTACCTGATTTGGGAAGGGAAGGTCGGGGGAGGGTGGGGTCTTCAAATCTTTGCGTTTCAGACCATTTGTAATCATCTGGCAAATGTCCAACTTTTTGGTATATATATATTTTTTTCCCCCACGCGTAGCGCCGGCGAGTATTCATAAAATTCACTCAAAATTTGGTGAGGAACTCTTCTTGAAAATGCGCAGAAGTATTTTTTTTGTTTTTCCGAAAACTTTCAAAATGCCGGTCCCCCAAATTTTTAGGGGGGCTGGAGAAGAGGCAAATAGCTCAAATTTTTCGTTTTTGATCTCATATGAAAGAGTGAGTCACGGACACCAACATATTTAAATTTCAGCTTCCTAAGTGCATTTTGAGGCGAGTTAGCAAAAACCTGTTTTTGAGAAAATTGCGTTTTTTGTGTCACTCACTTTGCGCAGGCGGGTGTGGATAAAATTCGCTCAAAATTCGGTGAGGAACTCTTCTTGCAAATACGCAAAAATAGTTTTTTTGTTTTTTCGATAAATTTCAAAATGGCGGATCACTCAAATTTTGAGGGGGGCTGGAGAAGGGGCAAATAGCTCAAATTTTTCGTTTTTGATTTCATATGAAAGAGTGAGTCACGGATACTAACATATCCAAATTTCAGCTTCTTGAGTGCATATTGAGAGGAGTTAGATCAAAAAACGGCTTTTTGAGGAAGTTTTGAGTCATGAAATTTCTTGAATCTTCCATATCTCCCCACCAAATCAAGTTAAAGAGGTCAAATTTTGTGTGTGAGGTTAGTTGGTGACCACAATATGACCTCTTGAATTTGGATCAAAATGGATTCAAAATGGCGGATTATCAAAATTTTGAGTAGAGCTTGAGGAGCCTCAAGTTGGTAAAAATGTAATTAATATGAATTCATATGGTTATTGGGGATAAGTTGTATACTATATCCCGAATTCACTTCCATACATGATGTTGGAGGGGGAAGGCGGGGTTACCAACCTAAAATAGTGGTGGGGGTACAGGAGGGGTCGAAAATTTTTTATTGCTGTGTCATATGATAAAATGAGCCCAAGTGACAAACGTATTTTGATTTTAGCTTCCTCAGTGATTTTGGAGGGGAGTTAGAGCAAAAAACGGCTTTTGGAGGGGAAATTGCTGCAGGAAATTTCATGAATCTTCCATATCTCATCACCAAATCGGCCTAGAATGGTCAAACTTTGTGTGTAGGATTAGTTTGTGACCAGAATATAACCACTTAAATTTGAGTCAAAATGGATCCAAAATGTCGGATTTACAAAATTTGAAGATAATTTGAGGACCCTCAAATAGTTATAATTTGAGAAATATGCGTTCGCATGATTATTTCATGGCAAGAAATACTACATTTGTGCCAAATTGAACTTCTGAAGTGTTTTTGGAAAGGATAGGGTAGGGGTTTTCAGACTTGGTATTGGGTGTGGCCTGTAGTGATGAACGGTTGAGCATGGTTATTACTAAATCAAAACAAGCCCCAGTTAAAAACTCAGCTCCAGTAATGCGGCATGGCTGCTTACGTTTTTATTTTATTTTTCATTTCTAATGTGAGTTGTTATACCTATTATTATGACCACAGAATTAGAAAAAATGCCCATCGTAGAATGAGTTTAAAAAAGGAGCTCATTGGTCTCTTCAAATGTGAAGCGGTAACGTCACCGCAAAGCCAATTAACATTTCAGCGCTTGATCCACATTTAGAACTTTACATACGGACGACTAGACTTGCAAATTTTTTATAAATGTTAGAAACTCGACTTGATGGCGGATTAATGTTGTAATCGTGGGTTGTCGAGTTACGCGAGGTTTGCAAATGTGAATTTAATAATTAACGTAAGATAAATTATCGTATTAGTATGTAAAGCTTATTTTTTTCGTAACAAATGGCGTTTTTATGCTAATTTTCGAAGGTTCACCTGTTCCAAACCTTATCTGTTTTCCTCCATGAAAAAACGATGGGTATCGTTGTGTAGTTATGCTGGAAAATCGTCCCATCGTACCTTGCGAATGTATACTTCTTCAGGCCTAAATTTAACTATAATGAAACATTCAAAATTAATGACAAGTGAATTGAAATTGTTTTCGAGAAGTTTTTCACTATAGAAAATGCAATGTAACGTGAAATTGGTTGAATTTTATCCTTATCGTTGGTTTCGAACGTCAATAACGTTTAAACTCTACTTAGACTTTCGCATAGTAATAATTATAATCTTCGATTATCATTTAAGTTTTCATTTAGGATAGTGTTAAATTTGATTAAAATTCACAACATAATTATCATCGATAATTCGTCGAGTTTTCAACCATAATTTGTCATAAAATGTATCCGAACTGAATACTGTCAATTAATCGATAATATATGGATGTGGATGAAGGTTTGAACTTGAAAAATACTTTTTACGCGTCGAAAATAAAAATACATTTACAATTAGGTTAGTTAAGTATATAGCAAATAGCAATGTACAGTGATACATATAAAATAGAAGAAATTAATGTATAAATTACACGCGATCATGATACATCTTGCGTGTTTTCAAATTGATAAAAAATATCAATAAACGCCTTATTACCTACGTATATGCTCATTTATAACTTGACCGCGTGAAAAATAATTTCCATCGTGTAATTGGTGTTGAAAAAGTGACAATATTCGAGGAGCTAATTTCATTTTCATTTAATCGTAATTCTTTTTTTAAATTAAAAAAAAATATGTATCAAACGAAGGTATAGATACCAATAATTAATCTAAATGATTCGAATATTTATCTTCGCATATCAGAAACTTGTTGTAGGTATTATTAAATCTATAGTACCTCATATAAATAATTCGAGCTTTAAGGGGGCTTTGATTTTAATATGAGTGTAATAAATCTTATAAGTCATCGGTTTTTTGGTTCGCTTTTTTATTACCTTTATTGCGTCAATAATCTTGTTTAATTATCAATTCAAGTATATGAATATTATTACATGGTGTAGTGGTAGGTAGCTTTAAAGCTCAATATTTCTTTCGATTACGCGATAAACGCGTTGAATAATCGGTCTTATGGTTTAGGTGTTTTATCGAAGTCGTAAAATTTCATCGTTTTCCCTGATTAATTAAACAAAATGTTCATTCGAAAGAAATTGTCGGTGCGAAAAAATTTTTAAATGCCTACGCTAGAAGTTCCCAGCAGCGGTAAATGATTCGTGCTCTCAAAATTAAATGAGCCATGTTCAAGACCATTTTCAACACTTCTCTAGCCGTCTGTTCTTGTTCTCTTACGGTATATAACTCGTTTCTTCGCTGAGTTATTTTTCTCATGTACCTTTGTTTTTGCGTTTAATTACTTACGTGTAGTAAATTTAATATATAGAAGTGAACCCCAAGAAAATAATTTTCAAAAATTATAAAATTTTTAGGGTCTTTTTGTCTTTTAACATTAATTAATTTTTGTAAATTAAAAATTAAGTTTTAAATTATAAATTAAATAAAGATTATTTCTTATTTATTCATTCTTTCTATTATTCAATTAAAATACAAATTATTATGCTACTTTAGTACAAATAAATTGCAGCAATTTAATTTATTAATCATTGAGCAGAATACATCTAAAAAACTTTATCTTTAAATTATGTTTTTAATAAACAAATAAAAATATTCACCCGCTTGGTAAAGACATTTTTTCAAAATACTTTATATTTCAGCAAATCTAATGCTTTTTAAGGCCGAACTTTATAGGTAATCATATAGGTAGATGAAATTTTTCCAACAAAAATAAATATTCAACTCGTTTATTTATTCGTTTATATTTTTCTGAAAATATAAAATACTTAAGTTGGAGTAAAAATTTCAAAATATGATGAATTAGGTTGTTAAAATTAGTATTTGGATTGAGACAAGATAAATCTCGTCTCATATCTGGTTTCATTTCGTCTTGTTTCTCGTTTTGTGAGAAATCAAAGAAACGACTTAAAACAAAGTCTCATTGTGAGATATTTATGAGACAAAGTTTAAGTAAAGTGAAATTTGTCAATTTTCAAATGAACGTTTTAAAATGAGATTCATCGTTACATCCAGTTAAATTTGTGGTAACTCTTGTGTTTGACACTTTTTGAGATGAGCAGGGGGTTGAAATTTGAAATTTGGATCTTTCAAGCAACGCACATATTCTAATAGGGTTTCGAGTGTGCATATTTTAATTTTCAGGTCAATTTCGAGATTCTATTTTTTTATCGTTGATAGGGGGGGGGGGGTCTTATAGGACGAAATATGCGATTCGTGTTCAATGATAATATACGTAATAATTATGCACTCGCTATATGAATGAGAAATTAAATTAAAAATCACAATTTTAAATAAAAATCAGATTTAATCTTATAACTTCAATCGTAAATAAATATTTTTTGTGTATGGGTAAAATTTAATCCAAGCTTACAAAAAATTAATCTTTCTTGTTATATTTCAAATAAGAACTGAAAATTCATATTCTCAAAAAAAAAAAATTATGCCCAACCCATTCATCGATCAAGGCTGCAGCCTTGTAACATTGAGTGGTATTTTTTTTTTCATATTTAATATTATTATAATCATTTCCCACTTATAAAAACTTGTTTTACGATGTAATATTATTTTTGTACTTGTCATGTGATTGGCCAGTATGTGGTATCGATGTGGTTTAAATCTTCATTTCTTGCAAAAAACATTTATTTATTATATTCTTTCATTATGGATCCATTCTAGGGCAAAAAGTACCTCATTACATGGAATGAATGTGAATCAAAAAATTTTTTATTTTCTGAAGCAAATTCATATAGCTTGCAATACGTATACTTGGAAAGGTATTAAATCATTCTGATTGTACTCGAATGCATTAAAATTAATCAAAATTACAGCCGTTTTAATCTTCTGAGATACATAGATCGCACCATTTTCAAGCTTAAAAATGCATATTTACGTGCAATAAAATCAATTCATTTTCGAAACATAAATTGATTATACTCGCTTATCTAATTAAAAACAAAAAAACACAGCTTAGTATCATGCGGACCCTCTTAAAATGGAAATAATGCACGAATATATCACCTGTTAGTATCCAAATTAATAGCTGCGATTATAAAGATTCTCGTTGAAAAATCTCGAATATAATTCCTTATCTTTTTTGGTTTTCTATGACGCAAAAATCGATGAAGACTGACGTTTAATTACTTACTGTTAGTAGAAAACTTCGAGCCACCAACTCTCCATCAATTTCACGTCGTTAGAAAATCCTCGAGATGATGCAGTGCTTTTCCTTTAACCTCTAAAATGTGGTCTTGGTGCATTGTTAATTGATTTCAAATTAGTGAAAGTAGATTGACGAAAGAAAATCATTACCGGTATATCGAAGGTTTTAAAAATGACGGAAATGGCTCTCGAGTAATACTCGATGAAAATACCACAACGTTCCGTTATTAAGAGGTTTCTCGTAATAAATTAGTGGGCGAATTTTCGTTGCATCAATGGAGGGCAATAAACGCTGGATTTTAATTTTTTTTTTCATCATACGCTATTTTTTTAGCACCTTATTTTATCGCCGTTATCTGCGTTGTGATTGTGAGTTGTTTACGTACAGAAATCTTATAAATATTTTGATGAACCGCATGTGTTACATGTATAAAGCGGCACACACTTTGTGCTTATTCCGGGCACGAGTTTTTCAACCCGATGACGAGATGTTTTCGAAATTCTCAGATTGTGAGATATGGCGTAATAAGTGGCGAAAAAATGACCAGATTAGGAAGTAGTCAGAATTTTTACCATGGTTAACTTTTTTAATAATAGAAGGGTGAAGCGGTGAGGCCAAAATTATGAAATTCAGTTTCTAATTTATTCACTCATTGACTTCATAATAAGGATATCTTAGGTAAATGTCCCTGCGTCAAAATTCTATCAAGCATCGAAGGAAGTGAGTTGGCATTTTTAATGTTTGTGTTTAGAGTTGCAAGACGATCGGGGATTTAGATCGGTAACTAGTGAAATGCGGCCAGTATTAATAAAGATAACACAGTTTTCCAAATAATCCCAACGGTTTGGTTGCGAGCTTTACAAGAACTACTAAAAGCTGAAGTTACCGGGGTTGTTATTTCAGCATGAAAGATGTTATTCATTTGTTTCAGCTCCAGAGATTAGGTATTCGTAGTTTTTAACGGTAGTTGGAAATTCCATTCGAAGAACGCGGTTTTTTCCCTCTTTTCCTCCGATAATTCGCTACGCTGAAGTTCGCAGTCACATCAGAAATGTTTAATTATTACAAAATGTCCGACTCATTATGTTTTTAATTCGAGCCCGAGAACAAGATTGTCGGAGAGAGGGGACAATAAAATTATGGAATTATTTTCATTTAAAAAATTTAATAATGTAGACCAAGATATCGAGTTAATTTTGAGAGGTGAGGGTAAATCCCTGATCGCTGGAAAAAAGGACACAATTATTATTAATTTTTTGTTTTCTAGATTTTACTAAAAAGTAGCCTAGGAAAATTATCTTTTATTTAGCTATGCATAACAATATTTTTTTTGTGTAGGAGGCTAATTTAAGATTTGAAGGGGCTTAACCCGCTATGCTCCCTTATCTACGCCTATGTTTAATGTATATTTGAAAAATCAAACAAAAAAATGCTATAAATTAAGTAATTTACTTTTTTATGGAACTAGCGAAAATTTACTAGACCGAATATCTTGAATGAAAAAACATATGAAAACTCATTCTGATAATTAAGCTCTAACTATTGATGAATGAGAGAATATTTGTGAGATTTGCGATTCTACATTTTCTCATCAACGGAATTTAAATCGTTATATGGCTGGAGTACATAACAATCGCGAATTTTTTCTCATAAATTCCCAACCTGATTTTAAAAGTCGTATGATTTTTGCTTTTCAAAATTTTGAATGAAAAGAAAATGTATCAGTTTGTAACTTGAATTCAAATATTTCAACCCTTTGTTAAGTTTTTATTTCCATATTTTATAAATTTGTACTGATTTACCATTGATATTTATTGATTAGTACGGGAAATAAGCTCTTCTAAGGTTTGTCCTCCAATGTGAAGCTTATCCCAAGTGGGGTTTCTATTCTCATTAAAAAGTGACTTTTCGGTTCTGACTCTGTAAGGAAGCCTCAAATCGAAAAAGTAATGAATAGATTTTCCATCAAATGACATATTTACTCACCATTAAAAACCTAATTTAAGGATAGAAAGGGGAAAATTACCTATTCTTTCATTTTGTGCAAATGTGCAATCGTGCATCATACATTTTTGTGAATACGCTTCAAAATGAGAGACATATATTCGTTGGGGACTTTTGTAGTCACGGATACTTCCAAAATACTGAATTGAGGTAAGGGAAGAAAGGTAGAAGTTTGATTTATCGGATATGCAGTATGTACCTTTATGATTGAAAGTTGTAAATACCTACTACATGGGTATTCCTTGAAAAAGAAAAAAGAAGCACCATTGATAGAGGAGAAGAGCATAAGAGAAGGTAAATATTATAATTATTTTATTTACCGACGAATACCTGTATTTTTTTTTTTTTGAAAATCAAGTACAACAATGCTTTTCAAAAAAAAAATCTGCCTGCTTAGTATCCATTTTTTTTTAATGTACGATAACCTAAATTCAGTATGAACGACGATATAGTTTTTATTTCAAACAACTTCCACTTTTCAACACGCACTATAAAAACAACAACAAATACTTCGTATAAAAACGTAAAAATATGGCATGACTTATTACCATCTCCCTTTCAAATACTTTTTTTTAGATTAAAATCTTTCCATTTTCAAGATCTCACAAATTATCATTAAATTTAAAAAAAAGTTCTGGACCGTAAAAATACGAATAAATAATATTACAATTTAATCCAACAATTAATAGCTATTGGTGAGTAAATAAAATGATTATAATATTGAGCGCCCCTCCCCCCTACAAACTTTTTTCATCCATCAAGGAATATTACATCTTTGAATTATGTATTGGGTGCATATTGCATATTCGGTAGGTTACAGTTTTATGCCCCCGTCCCTTCCTTATTGAGCCCAATATTCCAAATCAATTTTTTTTGGAAAGCATATAAAACCTTAAAAGTTTTTAACCAACATATTTCTCTCACTTTGAAACATATATAATTGCACATTTCAATAAAATGCGAAAATGGGTAGAGTTATCAGTTAGCTTTTCCAGGGAGCGTGACTTAGAGGGGGATGGAGGGGAGTTTCCCCCCAGGTGTTTTATAATTGTTCAACGCTGAAATTGGGAACTTGAATTTCTTTTGGGAAAATAAGAACTCGAATAAATTCGAACTGATGCCAACTTATATCATGTATAGCGCACAACCAGGGACGTAGCCCCCTTGGCTTTCGGAAAGTTGGTAAATTTAGAGTTTTAGCGTAAAGTAGGTAAACTTGACCACTTGCGCAGTATTATTACAGCTATTTTTAAATTTTT
The DNA here is from genome assembly GCA_009761765.1 of Phenacoccus solenopsis. Classification (NCBI taxonomy): domain Eukaryota; kingdom Metazoa; phylum Arthropoda; class Insecta; order Hemiptera; family Pseudococcidae; genus Phenacoccus; species Phenacoccus solenopsis. The sequence goes on along the minus strand of CM019753.1, from coordinate 27,020,424 downwards.
TGAAGACTAAAAAAAAAAAAGTCAACAGTTGGTAAAATTTCATGGTATTAGTTGGCAATTTTTGGTTTCCCCCCCCCCCTGAAGAATGTCCTCGGTACGCCCCTGAGCTTTTCTACCCTCAGACTGAATGCATAGGAATGAGTAAACAAATTATTCAATATGAAATCTATCGTAAAATCTTTTTATACTGTGCTAATTTTTCAATTGAAGGCTTCCTTAAAGTGTATAACCAAGAAGCACTTTTTAGTGAGATTGGAGCCCCTTTTGGAGTTAGCACCACATCAAGAGGACGGGCATTTTAGTATAATTTTGTTGGAATCATAACACCAGAGGTGGATTTAGGCACGGGCAGAGAGGGCAGCTGCCCATGGCGGCAAAATTTCAGGGGCGAAAAATTTTGATTTTTCCTGCTGCTTTTTAAATGTAAAATGTATTATGACGATCGATTGAAAAAAAAATTATGGTAGTCAGTTGGATGAACTTATTACATATTCAAAAATCACTTTAAAAAAAGATTATGAAAAATTGAAAATTGTAGTAAAAATGAAAAAAGTGTTATTTTTCTCAGCTGAGTTTTTTTTTTTTTTTTAACTTAAGAACGATAGCTGTAAAATTTTTTTCCACGCCTCACGCCGATTGGTATTCACATGAAATTTGCTCAAAATTATGTAAGAGACTCTGCTCAAAAGTGCAAAAAAATTCCTTCTTTGTTTTTTCGATAAAATTCAAAATGTCGGATGAATAAAATTTTGAGGGAGGCTGGAGAGTGGAAAATAGCTCAAATGTTTTGTTTTTAATCTCACATGAAAGAGTTAGTCACAGAGACCAACATATGCAAATTTCAGTTTCCTAAATACATTTGGAAGGGGAGTTGGAGCAGAAAACGCCTTTTTGTGGAAGTTTTGAGTGATGAAATTTCTTGAATCTTCCACATCTGCTCACCAAATCGACATAGAGAAGTCAAACTTGTGTGTGGTGTTAGTTGATGACCGGAATATGACCTCTTAAATTTGGATTGAAATGGATGCAGAAGGGCGTATAATCAAAATTTGAGTTCAGCTTGAGCTTCAAATTGATGGAAATGTAATTAATATTAATCCATTCGATTGTTGGGGATAAAAAGTGTATTATATCCCAAAATCACTTTCACAGATGATATTGTAGGAGAGAAGGAGACTCAGCTCCAATAATGCGACATGGCTGCTTACATTTTTTTTTTACTTGTAAATAAAACTTAAAAGTTTGGCTTATGTACCAAAATGAACGTTTTTAAAAAAAAAGCTGCATGAAAATTTTCCATATTTTTTTGAAGGGGAGGGGGCGGCAAAAATTTATTGCCCAGAGGCGGCAGAATTCTAAGTCCGCCTCTGCATAACACATATACATGTATATTCCTGAATAGCTTATTGATAATTATTTCGTGGTCAAATGTTTGTAAATGATTTCTAAAAAAATTTCTTGTGACCTGCGAATTCATTTTCTGAATTTGAATATCCCAGTAGGTATGTGTTTTCTTGCCTCCTTTCATTTGCTTCTCGTTCAAAATTAAATTTCACTATTCGATACGTTAAAAATCTGTGTTAACATTTATTGTAGAATTATGAAAAAGTATATACTTTTCTATGATGCATGAAACGTAATTATCACAATACCACATCACATATTATTCCCTTTCTCTTAATCTTCCTTCTCATCTTATATCATCGACTAGGGAATTTTCTAGACTAACGGCGAGCTAGAAACGACGACGAAATATCTAGTAGATACGCTTATTTTATTCTCATGTATGATGCGTTCCTTTCGTGTAATGCTATCTAACAACACAATATGGGACTATTTCAGCTCTTCTTTGGTATACTTTTAGAATGCATTAACGTAAAGTAAATTAAATTTGCGGAAAAGTAGGATCTTTAATGGTTTACCTATTTTACGCGTGTGGCCTTTATATTGCGTTAAGTTGAATTAAAAAGTTGCATGAAACAAAATACATGCTGGATTCAATTATGATGTCTACATAGCACATAGGTAGCTGTGCAGTGTACTGTACATGTTATAGGTTTAATTTAATAATTCCTCTCGTAAATAAAATTTTCCATAATAGAAGATGAAATTAGGAAAAAATTTCTTAACTCGTGGCTTTGGTGGCAGACATTGATGTACTGTTAGTTTTATCAAAGTTTTACTTATTTAGGAGACATAATGTAATTTTTCTAAAATGACAAAGAAGAATAAGATTTGGAAAGTATTAAGCAACGTTATTTATTTACTTTTAAATAAATAGCGAACCACGAACAGTGAACGGTGTGAACATGTTTCACGTATCTTATTACGTTTCTTCGTATCTTCAGATAAAAATTGTGTTTATCTAGTCGTTATGTACACAAACGATTTTTGATATTTAAATTCAAGATGTTGCTCAAATCAGTACTGTAACTTTTTTTTTTTAATGAAGATACGGAAACAATTCTTGGAACAGAAATGTGCTATCTTAATGATACGAAAGACGAAACGTTTAAAAATTTATTACCGCAGCCGGATATTATGTTTTTCCGCGGTTAAAGTTCTCGTAATTCTTTCGAATCAGTTTAAAGAAGTGGAATGTCTTGAGATGCTGTTGTTGTTGTTTTACAAAAAAATTAAAATTATGTGGGTATTTACCCGGGAAAAACTTCAATTATCTCTCTATATATTTTTCTTTATATACTGTGTCTAACTGATTTTAACACGGCCAAGCGCTAAATTCCCTTCATCCACAACAAAGTATTCATTATTTCATTTCTTTTCATTTCTTTTTACGGGATTAAGAAATTTACACATAAATAATCATTTCTTTATGAATTCAATCCATAATTTACAAGATTACGAATGTTTTTAAACTTTCAGCTTTTCATTCCAGTTGATTTTGCAACACAAATATTTCTTAATTTCATTGGTTGTTGTTCTCAAATTGTTATGGCCAGCAGAACAAGTAGAACTTTATTCAAATTTCTTGTTGCCCAGATGAAATGGTTTAAGCTGTTATATAGGTTCAATAAACTTCGGGGAAAGAGGAAATTTCTCTTTGAACACTGTGTCATTTCGCATTTTCATCTTCGCTCCTTAATAGCGATACCTTTATGTCCAGTCTGTACAACTCAACTAGCACAACATCATATTCTCCTAAAATGCCCACAATATAATCACCACAGGTGACGGCTCGACTCCAAAGTCCCTTCACAATCTACTAGGAGATACAGTACTTTTTCTCCTATCTTAGTTCCTCTGGCCTCGTTGAGCAGCTCTAACTCACCATTGACGAGTGCTTCTTGCCTCTGTAGCTGTACAGGGCGAGGAAATTAAAAAAATATTAAATTCATTTTTATTTAATTTTTAATTTATTATAATTGTACGTATTTCGTATGATCCAGTTTAACAAATGAAATGTATTTTTTATGATTTCTGATTGATCTTTTCTTTCTTCCTCTACTTCGCTCCTCCCAACAAATATAGCGTGATTATTGAAGACTTATGAAGTCTTAGTTTGCTATATAGATTAATCTCTTTATTAGCTCTAAAATCTTGTGCTTATAACGATATTTTTTTCAACTCCACAATGGTTATGTCAAAGTACATTTACTATGATATAGAATCGTATACTTGGTGGTTTTTATTGCGAGATAGTGAAACGTTAAAAACCTGAATTGTGTAATTTTTCCCAGACGTGTCGTTTAGATGCGAAGTTTTGTGGATTTCATAAAACGCTTTAATTTCAACACAGAATTAACGCGAGTCGCTCGAAAAGTCGAAAACTCGAGAAGACCTGGTAATGAATCAAAGCCATTCGATTCGAAAAAAATACCAATGTGCTTTTTAATTATAAGTTTTTGTTTAGGGGTTTAATTTATCATCATACCTCTAAAAGTTTTCACGCTTCGTTTTCGTGTCATGCAGCGATACAATTTCGAAAGAGGAATTTTTTTAATTCAGTATCTAATTAAGTCACGTAGGCTCCATCCAAACGATCAGTTGGACCACGTGTTCAAACGGAGGAGAATTGAGGTGGTATTTAGCCAAGAGGATAGGTATACTTGGATCTATACTACCTATATTATAGCCACCGTATATACTGGGTGGCTAGGATATCATTGCTTAAATACGTGTTTAAAAAGTCAACATAGTCTACGACCATTAAAATTTCCATGTAAATAAAATAAATATTTCTCCATTCAAGCCATTTGGTTTTATTTTAACGAAGAATGTATTTTATTGTTGAAAATTAAATCGACAATGCGGGTTATTTGTATAAATGGTAAAAAAATCCCAACTTTTCATCGTAATCTGCCATAAATTTCAAAAACGGGTAGCTAAGTGGGATTTTGAATATTCAAATATTATACCTTCACCCTTCGCGAGTAGAATTAATCGTTGTTGTAAAAATGGAACACTACGAAAACTTGCCTGTGGAATTATGGATTACAGCAGGCGAACTGGAATTGAAAACTTCCACTAATATTGTATGAAAGTTGAAACGTATCACAGATTGCGTCACGCTGATCCCTTTCTCGGTTTTGTGAAAATACGTAATATTTCAATGTTGCGGTGAGTGTACGGTTTAAATGCTCGCCCGAGATAACGGCTGGTGATTTTATTGTGTGATATGGATATGAGATTTTAAGTTTAGTAATTGTGGTTTTATTACTTATTAGTACAAGAATAAACGAAACGGATCCCCTAACGCTTAAGTATACAGAGCAGATTATTCGTGTATTGTATATTTAATAGTTTGAAGTTTTCTTCTCAACTCGTACGATTGTGTCAAATTAGTGAAGGTCGTATTTTCGAGTAATTCGAGTAAGGAGTTTAGAATACGTACGTATATTTCAGTAGAACTCGGACATAACCGAAATAATCCGTTTCAGCTTTGGGTTGACGTTGTGCCATTAGTATTGTGTAAATGTATACATGTGACTTTATTCCGGTAATGTTTGGTCGTATGTGTTTTGCATAAATTTTAGGCCACAATACATTAATCCTTTGTGATAAATCAAAACGTCAGATAAACTAGGCGAAAATAAACCAAAATATTTCAAGCCTTCGTCAATGACCATGAAACGATCGAACAAGTAATTAAATATTGTTCATTAATATGAATGCCACTCTATACGGTGATTTTCATACGAAATATTCCACAAGCAAGTCTAATCGTTGTCATTGCGACGAAATCGTTATGCCTATTGTCGCGTGTTTTGATTTATTCACGTTAAAATATTTTTTTTCTTCAGTTGATTCTGAGACGAGTACCGAAATTAATTAGCTCGTGTTTACAATTCCTTGACAATTAGTCAAACAAAATAAACCTTTGAACGTGGTTAGGATTACCTACATGTCGTCGAAAAAACGAAAGATTCAAAACTTAATTGCGAATATCTTGAGTTTCATTGAAAAAAAATCACGTTCGCTGTATAGTAATCAAGTGTACATATTTTATCACGTTCTTGTTTCTATACTTGATGAAGCCGAAGTTCGAGCTCTTTCAACAATACCTTTGACCTTAATGACGAAAAGGTCTGGTTGATATTTTTGTCTTTTGTGAAATTACAAGTTTTTTCATTTTAAATTTGTGCTACTTTTTTCTTTTTTGAAAATTCGATACCGCATGAACGAAGAAGTAACTCTACTTTTAACAACTTTTCCTACTGATTTAATAAACCAACTTCACGAGGCCATATCATTCGAATTGTTCTTTAAAATTGCGTTAACAATTTGTTAAACACTTTACCTTCGAGTTATGTGAATACCGGATACTTTGGTGCCTGCTGAGAGGAAAAAGTCTCTTTGGATTTTTTTTGAGCTACGTACTCGTATATTAGGCTTTACAGAATATCAGTTTTTTGTATGTTCCTTACTTCTAGCTCGTAAATCTTGTTAATTCTCAAGAGTCCGGGAAAGCTTCTGCATTATTTATTCGTTTATATGTGTTTTCGCAGGTGAATGCCATATGCTGGCTTTTCAAAAAAAAAAAGAATGCTTTATCAAATCATATTTTGGTAAAAATAGTTGAATTTTGGGAATCCAGTACTTCATGAAAATTTTATGTCTGAAGTATGTTTTCACAACAATCTGAAAATTGGTTACGATTAGCATAAATCTTGGATCTAAACTCTATTCATCGGTATAGAAATCATTTTTTATTTTACTTTTTTCATTTATTTATATTTTTTATAATATACTTAATAATAAATAAGTGTAATTAAATTAATTTTTAGGTCAATACATAATTATTATTATTTTGCTTTTTTTTTACTATTACTCACTATAGGTAAAAATTAAGTTTGATTTCATTTTTTTTTTAATATTTAGAACACTATTTATTTTTAATTTATTGAAAAACGTGATAGCACTTTAGATTTATATTTCCATGAATTTCTCCAAATAAACAACATATAAGAGAAAAATGTACGGATATACATTTAGTAATATTTATCTCCGGTCTTCCCGGTAAATAGAGTAAATACCTAGCTACGAAGTAGATTCTAGGTATCATCGAAAGAGATGTCTTTTTTAGATACGATGTATTCTTATTACGATGCGAATACCGATGAATGGCAATGCTGATGATTTTTATTTATTTTGCTTGTTTCACATTTTCGCGACAGGAAAACCATAGCGTAATCTCATCCTGCTCGATAGAATAAACATTATTCGTAGGGTATTACAGAATGTAATCTGTCTGTTATCTTGTTATACTATGTCCAACTAGATGAAAATTCTTGTCGCTGTTTTTCTCTACATACCGAACTATTTGAATTTATATGTTACGTATGTCGAGATGAATTTTCAATGCTATTTTACTATTTCGTCTGTTTGGAAAATTCCAAGCAAAACTGCTGTATTGTGATGTGTTTGGGATTGTATGGAAACGAAAAAGAACATTCTTGAATTGAAGAAAGCTTAGAATTATATTATGAAATGGACCAAGGTTGATTTCTAGACTTTGTCGACGTAAAAAATAAATAAATATGAAAATATTTTTCGTTGGTAACATTTTTGGCATTATATTCTCATTTTTGAACATTTTTTCGGCTTTTAGATTTTTTCGTTTCGATAATTTATATTAACATTTACCTATTGCTTTTAATAAGTTTTTTAAAACTTAAAATTTTGATTTTTGATTTTTTTAAAATTTTTCATTTTAAGAATTCCTCTTTTTTTAGAAGTTTATTTAGAAAATTTAATTTATAAACTTCATAATAGATTTTTTTGATAATTTTTATTTTTGTACTTTTTTATTTTAACTTGAAAAATGTTTAAAATGACGAAAGTAACCTTAGGTCTTATTAAACTTTTTTCTTTTTTATAGTTTGAATTTATTGCTTGTTTAGCGAATAATTTTTTATGTTTGAATTTTTTTGCATTTGTGAAGAATTTTTCATGTTGCAACATTGTTTCATTTTCCATTGAATAAAAAAAATTCAGTATTTAGTGCCCTAAAACTCTTTTAGGATGTACTCCTCCCTCTATTGTAACTTGAAATAAGCAGTAAATTTTCATCAAAAAATATTCAACTTTTATGAATAATGACTTCTCATCTCATTCAACTTCCTCCTAAATAATTTTACGAATGATGATTCTCACGAACATGATAATAGTTTTTAATTTTTTATTTTTTGAAATATATATTTCTTCCATTTTTAGATTTTTTTCTACTTTTGGTTCGATCTCTTATATTTATACTTTTTCAACGTACCGATTAGGTACTGATTTTCTTCTCATTTCAAGTCTTTTTTTACTACATTTTGAAGCTCATCTAGCCTTTATCAGATATTGACCTATTATCTCTTTGATTCCATTTACATCTAAATTTAGGGAATCATATTACTTATTGTGGTTGTTAAAGAATACCACATTCAAAATTTGTAAGTTTTAAATTTTTTATTCAATAATAAATTTTTTTAAATTCATTTTGTGTGATATTTTTATTTTATTATATAAAATGTAAAACAGGTATGTTTTTGAAAAATTCATTGTAATGGGTAATATTATTTGTACACGTATATTGGCTTTTAACGAAGGCCCACAATGAACATTTTTTCATTTGCTCACAGTATACTGTGAGTCCGTTTTTAGGTATTTGTAGCCAAACCCAATTTCGTGGCATTAAATAGAGTCTTCACTTTGCACTTAGTGGGAAAAATGTAGACTTACAAAACTGCTTAAAGTTAAAAACCGAATCTTCGAAAAATTTTTCAACTCATTGCTTTTTTAATTGAAAATAGTACGGCTTCGTGGATAATTTCTATAAATTAGACAACGTAGTGCTGTTTTCGTTACAACCCACACGTGCATCTGCTGTCTGATCTTAGATTTAAAATACGAACGAATGTTCATTTGTACAGTATGACTGCACTCATTACCAACTTACAATTACAGCTAATGTTCGGGGCATCAGTGAAATGAAATCATCTAGATAATGTTGGTATACGATATGAAGCGATTAAGTTATTTGGTAATTCGAGCTAAAATTTTATTTTCATTGGCCCAATATATATGTATATCGTTCTTGTTTTGTCGAGGGAATAGAGAAAATTGCAATTTTTTCGCTAAAATAAAAACTCTCTACTCACTTCCGCTATTTTATCTCTCGATAAACCATCAGCAGTGACCAGTTGTGTATGTTCGGATTTAATAAAGCTTAACGATACCTACTTACTTGATCCATACGTCGGAAAATGTTTTTCTATTGAAACGATTTCACTCGCCCTTTTTAGCGAAAACGAAATGTATATTCATCGCGTCTACATTTACTCGTTCCGTTATTTAAGCTAACTAATGCTTAGATATTACTTTTAGTTGATTAGACTGCACGTTTGTACGTGATTTATAACGAATACTGTGAAATAAATCTCCATTCGGGAAACACTTTTCACGGGAAGTGATCTGTAAAATGCCAGGATTCGTTCGATTTCATTTAATCGACATAAAAGAACTCGTATGTGGCGTATTCAGATGACGAGAGGGTATTTGGGTGATTGAAATAACTATTAGATGAGTTGTACCTTGTAATCAAAGTGTTGTTGAAGAATAGCACTGTGAGCAAACTGATGCTAAAGTGAAAAGGAATTTTTTTTCTCGTGATGTTGATGAAATTGCTTAAATTGGTGACTTTGGGTTATTCGAATTTTCAATTATTATAATGTTTAGTGATTTGCTATGTCCGTCTGATTTTTTCTGTATAAAATATGTGCTATTGTATATGTATCTGAGTAGGTCACTTTTTAGGCTCATACTATTATGAAATAAATAGGTAAAGATTGGATACCTATTACTCACTTGGAGAAAATATAGCTATCACTATTGTGCTTTGAAGTGCATTCCTAGTTTCATAACTGGTACCTGCTGTTGATATTCACATAATGATATGTACTTGTATATTTAGCAAAAAGGTACTAAACATTTTGTAAACATCGCCCATAATCGTTTAGGTAGCAAGCCAGAACTACTTCTAATTATAGAAATATTTAAGAAAGTATATTGATGATTTCTTTGTTCGAATAACAATTAAACTGAATGTTGTAAACACTCTGAAGAAATATAATTTTGTGTGCGTTGCCTTGAGGATATACTATACCTACACGATTGCATATGCGTTTGCCTGTCAAAAGGCCATGTATGAACGCATTTAAATCTCATAATGTGATGAACAGTTTCGTTTGAAATTTGAAATAAACCCTCTCCATCAATATTTGTGAGACTCAAAAAGGGTCTCGCAACGTTTTGTGTGTATATCTGAGCGTATATAACTTTCACTTTTATACAAACTTTGGGAAGCCCTGGATATGGTGCTATCTTGGAAAGACCCACCTGGGCCTGATAAGGATAGTAATAAATCTGAAGCGTATTTCAAAGAACCTTTGCATATCATTTGTACACATGAATTTTGAATTTTTCCTACCCCTCTAAGGGTTCCTAATATGCTATGTTTGAGTGGTTTCCAAAAAGCTCACGCAGGCTTCTCTAGCTCTTTAAATAAGACCGGGTCTCGGAACGTCTGTTTGGTATCTACGGTCCAGGGCCTGACAAGGATAGTGGCATACATATATATATAGTGATCTATGGTCAAAGTGGCATCACTTTGCACATCCCTCAGAAGTGCATCTAATGTCACGTTAACGACACCGCAATGGCGAGCCGAATGTATAATTTCATAGGTTTTCTTGGAAACAAATTTTTAAAATGATGCCACTTTACCTGTAAACATCAAAAAAATGAGGCTACTACGACCGTAGACCAAAAAAAAATTTTTTGTATGAAAAATAGAATATTAGTGATAAAGTGGCATCATCCAAATAACCACGCTAGTGACGTCATGACACATAGCTGAATCGATGAGCAATGTGATGGTAAAGTGGCATCAAAAAAAAGATGCCACTTTGTAAAAAAGATGCCACTTTAGCTGTAGACGACGAAAAATTATGCCACTTTATCCATAGATAAATCTATATAGAGGTGTACTGCGGTAATGGCAGTCCCAATGTTGGATATGATAATATCAATCCGAAACCAGTTTTGGATTTTGTCGTGTTAGAGGTCGGCGAATTTTGCTCGGTGTTGGATTGTTAGGAGTATATCTGTTTATATATGTTTATCTACAAATTTTAACGATATGAGACCCGTTGTATGGTGCTATTCTTCTGAAACCCACTTCGGGTCTCAGATGGATAGTTGCAAATCTGAAGTGAGTCTCGCATTACCCTTCCATATCTTTTGTATAACTCTATTCAAGGTTTTCCTTACCCCTCTAATTTTCCCAAAAAAATTAGAGTGGGTCTCGGGTTGTCTGTAGCATATACCGGGTCTCGGAAAGATTGCTGTAGAAATATATATATATTTTTCAATTTTAGTTTAACGTGTCGTAGACTACCTCTAAGGCCAGAAGCACGAGTGGAGCAGGCTATTAGATTCTGTCGAAACATCTAGACTTTCTAAGGAAGTGTATAAGAGATGGAAGAGTGGCAGGGTCGCTAGTAAAAATTTGTGCCAATGTAGATGAGGGGTTGACTGGTTGAGAATGTTTCTGAAGTGTGTGAGATATGGACATTCTAATGAGAGGAAATAACAATAAGGGGTGAGTGACAGTCTAAACAACTGGAACAAGGTTGTCGATTCAAAAGGTGACTATGAGTCAGAGCAGTGTGGCCCATAGCAAGGCGTTGATTAGGCCAGTACACTTCAAAAATTGGGAAATATTAACTTGATTTTGTTCTTCAGAATACATAACCTCTATAAAGTTAGACTTGAGGTGTATGGACTATGAAACGGTATTTAATTTTAAAGAACAAAAATTTTTGAGAGGTTAGGAAGAATGAAAATTTTTTAAAGAAAAATTAGAACTAGTGTTTTCAAGTTTTTCACATATGATTTTTGAAGATAAATTTGCACGCTTCGTTCAATAAATTTGAAAATTTCAAATTGAAAAAAAGCAAGAATTTTTATTATGAAAAAAATTAAATTAAATAAAAAATATCAAAAATTCTCAACAAAAAATCGGAACATGCTGATAAAAAAATTAGGCGGAGATGAGAAGGTTATGGAATAAAAATAATGAAAGCCTGAAACCGCCAATAGCCCCAGACGGATCCTTATCACCTTAATCCGATTCTGAAAGTGTATTCGATCAACAAGTACTCATACTCACCATTGATTAGGAATTTAGGATTGCAGATTGGCGTAGGCAAAACCCAATTTATTCCAACTTCATTGGGGATACTTTCATGTTGAAAATATATTGCCAATATAACGATACCTACTTCAATTTGCTTTGCAACTTTTACCCCACGCATTCGTAAGTTTTTAGCGATTCGAATGTAAAGTCTTATTACGGCATAGAAAATCGTTTACCACAGATGTGTATACGATTTCGTTTTCGGTTCGTTTTCGGATATGTTACCACGTCTTCGATACATTTAATTTATCTGGGCAAATACGGCGCGATATGTCGTTTGTACGAGTGAAATTGTGGTTTGTATTTTACCTCTGTATTTGGCATTTAAAGAGTTATATAGACTTCACTCGTGTGAATTTCGTATTCGAATTCAATGTTTACTCGAGAAATATTTTGTGTTATGTAAAACGACGAAGCGGCGTATTGGCGTTTGTAGTGGCTGCGAATGTATACTAGAGTTGGCTCGTGATTTCAAATACATAATTAAGATTCTGAAGGATTTGCTTTATGTATGATGAAGTATTGTATGGAAGAATTCTTATCAATAATTTATTCATTTATCCAGGATTCACAGTGCAGAAAGAGGAGGGGAAGTTGTTATTAAATAAGACTGAGTTTTGAATAGGAATAATGCTATGTAGTTTTAATACCCTCTGTATTCGATGCATTGTGGGGTGTAGGAAACGAATTCATTTTTGAAACAAATTATATTTTCTTCAAAACGTCAGAAGTTCTGACATTGGTATTGTGTAAAGCAGTTGTATTTCGGTACCTACGAAGTCAAGTTGAAAGCTTTAATTGGATTCAGTTTCACGAAAAGAACATTTTCTGGACATTCATTCAAATGTACGCTTCAACCTTCGCGATGTTTTTCATATTAATTTCTATGCGCTATCACAACTTTACTTCGTTTTGTTGTATTATTACGCGAAATTATAAGTTTCATATTAAATATGTAAACTGTAAGTTCGCATGTTGATAAGTTGAATATTTCTTTTCTCTTTCTGTCCAACTTGGCGAACGGTGACGAATAAAATATCGTTTTCTACGAATATTTTAAAAATATGAAAGAATATTACCGAACAATTTGCTGGCGGCGAAAAATGCAACGAGGTTTTTAAATTTCACCATCTTCGTTCTCGGATGTAATATAAAAAAGTGATTAATTGCGCGAATTTTTTACTTTGTTCTCAAGTTTCCACGGCGCTTCTTGCAGCGCTTATTTTTCCAAAATTGTATAGCGTTAACGTTTAATGTTTCAACATTCAGCCGAACCTGCTGCTGGGTATAACGAATGTAAATTCGTTTAAACATAAAAGAACTTGAGAATGGCATTTAAAGTATTATTGCGCTGGAAAATTAACATGATATAATTTGATGGTTTCACCAGCTACTGCGCCATTGCTTTCATTAAAGTACAAATTTTCTATGCCGAGCGTGTATTTCTCTTCATCTTGGAGGTATTTTACTCGTTAGATAGAGGCGAGACTTCATCGTTCTATAATTGATTACCATAATTATATTTAGATTTGCTTATGCAACATGTATTTCACGCGTACTTGATTTATTTTATTTTTAATTACATAGGCACTAACCGTATAGGTTGGAAAATAAAATAAAAATAGTTGCAAAAGTATAGAGTAGAATTCGTATTAATTTGAATGAATAAAGTTTTTGAAATGCAATATTTATTTATTTTTATTTTTGAAGTAATAAAGACAGGACATAAGTGGTTCAAGCCTCTCCAAATGTTGAATTAGCCCATAAATTGTTTTGGTATGTAATTACATAATGAAATATTCATCTCCACTATTCGTTATATCGTTTTCTAATTTTTCAAGGAGAAAATATACAACTAGGGCTATATAAAATCCTTTCAAAATTTTCGACCTATTTCACCATCTGAGTAGGTTACTTAAAATTAAATGTTCCTTCCAAAAAGAATTCAAAAAACAATTGTCATTTATTTTCAGATATATTTTTTTAATTTTACAACAATTTTTTACTTTCTGGCTTTTGTTTAAATTTTAGACTTTCCTTTTTAAGCATCTTCATTCTGTTAAAATTAAAATTTTAATTTTTGGACTTTTTACAATGTAGTGAATTTCTTTTCGACATTTCTAAATTTTTAGATACTTTTTTAAATTTGAGGTTTAAATTTTTTTTTCATTTTTTAGTATTTATTCAACTATTACTTTTTTTTTTTGAAGTGAAATCTTCTGAAAACCTTCCATCCTCCTTACACGCCATCCTCCGCGATGATTCGCATATTATAAATACCGTTTTCACTTTTCTCTAAAGCATTAACCTTCTAAAGTCCCACCTAAATTTTTTTCCCCGTGCCTCTAGCCCTGTAGCTGTACACGGCACGTTAAAGAAAAAAAAGTAAAAAGTAAGTATGTGTTATGTTTTCTGTTATTTAGATAAAATTTTCGTCCAACAGGAGTTCTCAAAATATTGATTCCAGAGTAATTTTTATATCACTTACACAGTGTTTATTTCATCAATAAAATAAGTAATTATAAGAAATCAACAGAATGATACATATTATGTTCACAAAATCACAATACATCTTTGCGTATTCTCAAGTTTTTATATTAATGTTTTGGGAACCCCTATTGTAGAAAAATTAGATTAAAATAGTGAAAAAAAATATATTATGCATTTTGAAAAATTATAATCATGGAATAATAACTGAGTCTGAAATATATAAAATTTGTTTGGTAATTTTGTAGTGATTTTTAATTAAAGGAAAAAATATTTTTATTAAAAAAAAAATATCAGTTTAAGATTTAATTGCAGTTTTGGGCTAGTGAGCAATAAAAATTCTACTTCGCTGAATAAGTGACATTCCAACGTGGGTAGTGGGTACTTAGTACTCCTCATCGCACATGTGGCTGTTAGAAGTTGAGTAATAATTACCCACTTTATAATCATGATTTGAAAAATAACGAAGTATCTAATAGAATCTAAGCATTGGAGGTGACTCGTAGAGCGATGCCAAAATAAACATTTTGTTCGAAGACTTAGCCCACGAAGTGTGTTTAAGTCATAAATTAAAAATATGCGAATTCATACTCGCTTATTAATCCAGTATTTGATTTTTATTCTGTTTCAGAGTACCTCGTAACTGGAGTGCTTGTCAATAGGTAAGAAAGCTGTTATTAAATTTATGACACCACACATGAGGCTTGGTAGATTTAAAGATTGTTCGTAAAGGATTCTTTGTTCAAATATTCCTATTGTTGATGACTACGACAGTACGACAGCGAATTTATATATTGCTGTTGTACCTATTGAATTTTGCGAGTCTAAGTACTTTTATTATGAAAAAGATCCCCATTTACGCGCGTGTTGAAACGTAAAATTTATCAATGACATGCGCTCACTTTTTGAAAATAAATATTTATGACAGAAACGCGAGTTTTAAGAACTCACGCGACTTACCCCACTTTCACGAGAATTTTATTCGACGAAAATATTATCAACGTATGAATTATGTACTGCTCGATATTATTAGTCGGTAGCTACCAGCTGGCTACCAATTTAATTCGATAATTTTCCGCGGAAGAATATTTAAATTACATTTACTCCTATCTTTCTCGATTTATAGATAGATAAGATCGCGAATGTGTGGGAGAAAATTCGGCGAAAGGTTCCCCTTTCAGATACACTAGTCATTTCGCGTTTATCCACAGATAAATTATATCGGGTTTCAGGTTGTTAGAAAGAATGTTATTTTTTCATCGTGGCGAATCGAGCCAACACTAGAAGTTTGGCAATTTATGAAAGTAAACCTCTATTATGAGAGCTCGCGTTGCAGATGGTTGGAAAAATTTTTATCCTTTTTCAAGTTCAGATTTAATCTGTTTTAGCGAGTTGTACGCCTTTAGTTTCATCCAAGTTGGATTCTTCCGATTTCGTTTTTATTTAATCGTCATTCCAGCGGTGGCGTTTGATTGAAAATTACTGCGTATGAAGGGTGAAGCGTAAAATGGAATTGTAAAGGTGAGCCTGAAGAAATGTTTGATTTTAAAAGGATGACGATACGAGCTTACGAATATTGACAAATGTCGTTTCCTTTTATACTTGAAGTAACGTTGTCCCTTTTACGCGGATCTTGTTTTCACAAATAAATTTATTTCGTCGCCTTTTTCTTCTTTTGACCTCCTAAGAAAATCTGAGAAGTTTAGAAAGGGTATACAGAGGGAATTGATATCTGTGAGTGAGTTTTTGAGATGATGTTTGCGAATTCTTCCGCAGCATGCATAGGATATCGTCGCTGGATATTAATTTTAAAATCATGTGTCACTTGTATCATACAGTTGTCCTAATACTCTTCAAACATGATTTGGTATATATAAATATTACCATTCTACCAATCCGTAACTATATTTGTCCTACTAATGTCGTAAATCTATCCTTAAAACTTTTTTTATATATTCACTTGTCATAGGTATAATTTGCCGAATTGTAAGGTTCTAAAAATACGTGTACCTTACATTTGTCCTACTTGCTATACATCAAAGTATCGCTTATTCTACAAATTTCAAATGGAATGAGCTCGAAGCAAATAACATTTACGTACATGAGACATTCCATATGAAAAGGGACAACTTGGTCCAATTCGTGAAAATCAAGATAAGCATAGTACATAATACTCTACATAATATTTCCTACAAAATGAGACAAAAACGAAGAAATTTCGTTCATTTTTCGCGAAGGAGTGAATTTTGGAAATTCAACTCTGAGAAAACTACTTTTCGAGAAAAACTTGCTCAAAGTTTTCAAAACATTTTTTTAAATATTTTTAAACATAGAAATTGATTTTACACAAAATGATAGTGTCCTACAGAAAAAATGCATGGGACAGAAGTTTTGGAGCATAAAATTTCCAACTTTTATACCAATCAATTTTTTTTTGCAAAATGTTTAATTGGCATCAAAATTCTAAATTTTTACACTTTTTTTTATGTAAAAAGCGATTTTGTAAGAAAGCTCTGCACTCTACAAAAAAATACATAGAACTAAAATTGTACAGCATAAAATTTCCTAACTGCTGTAAGTGGTTTACTTTTTTGTCGGATGCCAAGTTCGAAAAATATTCGCGAAAAACGGAAAATTTTGACCTATCCATCTTCCTTCCTGCTACGACCGAAATTTGATTGATCCACTATTTTCAGTAGAATCTCGAATCCAAAACAATCACCTCTGCATGTTTAAATGAGCCCGCTTTTACCGAAATTTCAGCAATTTTCATTCACTCCCATATGGACTACTAAGTGGGGAAAAATAAAAAAAATATGCATAGATTCATGTGTTGTACTTAACGTGGTATACATTTGAACAATTTAGCCGTAAATTCACCACCGTTTTTACCCACTTGCGTATCGGACATTCACTACTCACTCATCAGTACATCTTTCTCAAACAGCCTCTTCTGATGTGCTCTCGATGTAATTCCCTCATCACCATGTTTCATATCCTGACTGAATGTCCCTCCTTCCAACAATACCGCTCTACACACCTCAAATCTAACCTCATAGATGTTACTATCCTTTTTGATGATTATAATCAAATTATTAAACTTTATCAGGTTTTGAAGTCTACAGGATTAATGAAGAAAATATAAATTACCCCATCTAGAAAAATTTCTGAATTAACACCCTTTCTGCCTAATCATTCTTAAAATAATACCACGCCTCTAGCCACAGCAGCTGCACATGGCACGTAAATCGAGGAAAAAAAAACACAAAACCAATAATGCATGATAAAAAACAATTTATTGGTAGAAGGTGCAAAATATGGTGTCAGTGTCCAGCGAGCATCCGCGGTTCCAATCACCATTTACGTTATGGATATTACTAGTACGTTCGCGTTGTAAATTGCTATGAAAAAGATTCGGCCTTATGTAGTACTCCTCGTAACACTTCGTCTAATGAGCGCGTGAGCGGGAACACCTCTGCCGCATACCGCCTCGCGATCCGAAGTTCGCGAAGGACGGCATCATTGGCGCATTCGCGATGTTTATTGCTACAAAACGGATTCGGCCTTATGTAGTATTGCACGCAACACCTTATCTACGAGTAGCTGCGTGAAACACTACACATGTATAACAAAAAGTTGGACATTTGCCATATAATAACAAACAGTCTGAAACGCAAATACTTGAAAAGGTTCCCGGACATTTCCCCGAAGCCATTTTCCCGACACTCATTTTCCCAACAAGACATTTTCCCGACAGGTCATTTCCCCGATATCCATTTTCTCGACACCCAAATTTTCAAATGCTATTTATTTTTTCCCAAATGTTATTAATTTAAACTATTTAGTCGTGTATTAGAGTTTATTTACAAATTGATGTTGTATGATAAAGTGCGGAGGAAGTCGAGGACTTTATTATCTGTTTTGTAAGTTTCGTATACTCGTATGTTACAGCTTGTATTCTTTCTTGCACAAGTACCCACTTCTGCTTCGGCAACGTTTTCACTTTCCTCCCCAAACTAAGCTCTGCTACACAGCTTTCGGTATCCATTTGTTCTTTCTGCAATTCCGTTAATGCAGAATACAGGTCCGGATGATACCATCCTACTACAATCGGGAACCTATTGTACCATGCTTCGCTCACATTGTTCGTTCGATGGTTCTTACTGATGGCGGCTACGTGCTGGTTTCAGATGTCAGGAGAGTATCGTGGGGCAACAGCAGGACGCCGTCTTCTAGCAGGCGTACCGTTCACATCCATATATTACATTTAATTCCATGCTATGGGAATTGTCCATTTCGATTATATAGGTGTCGAAAAATATCCTGTCGGGAAAACGTACTTTCGGAAAAATAGTTCGGGGAACTGGGTTACAGGTAAATGGGTGTTGGTCAAATATCCTGTCGGGAAATTGTCCGGTCGGGAAAATGGCTTCGGGTAAATGTCCGGGAACCATTTGAAAACCCATTTCTCCCTGAGTCCAACTTCTTAAATCAGGTAAGCTGCAATAACCATTGTTTTTGATTAAAAACTCAACTAAAAGATTAATCGTTTCGCTTTTGAAATGAAACAAAGAGACCACAAACGACGTGACGTAAAAAAAGAGCCAATGTCGCAGTCCAAAGGATAACTATCTTTAATTATGATTTTTCACATTTTGCCCTCAGTTTATCCATCAGTGATCTCTCAGTAAAAGTAACTAGACGTTGACGAACCCTCCATTCAGTGTCTTTGAGCTATCCGATATGGTTGGCCATATGTAAAAAATTTTACGAACAAACGAGTGTTCACGTAACAGAGCACGGGTATACATTGTACAATGTACCCCAGCTTATTCCAAAAACAAATGAACTATAATTATTAAATTCGTAGGATTTCGAAATAGAAGCGATTGTTATAATATTGTACATTTTCTCTACAATATTTATGAATAGAGCGATCCTTTACTAAGGATTGTGATGGATTACATTTCGTATAAAAGGATGGTCGAGATGAAAAACAATTACCATGATTAAACATAGACAGCGTATTACAATATACGGTGTATTCGGCAGAAACCAATGTTACCGCGTGTATTGCGTTATTGAATGGAAATTCCGTCGCCGAACCCTTCGCGTTAAAGTTTCGTATTAAATGCAAAACAATCGAATGGAGATTTAAAGGTAAGTTGTCGGTTCGAGCACCTATATGAGATGATACGTATAGACTATATAGACGGAGATTAATGGTTTACCTTATCGGTATTTCGGTGGTGCGAAAACGTAATAGCGCCGGATCTTTATGAAGTTTTTTAAAAGAATAGTTTGCAGTTGGCGCTTAGTTATTAGTTTTCGCGCCCTTGAGCTATTAAATTCGTTTTACTCGATCATTCGCGTTATTATTTATTTTCCGAGGGATATTTATGTATTAAAATTGAAAACAAACGTATCGTAAAGTTGGTTATAGGTAGAGTTTAGAGAAAATGGAAAAATATAGGAAAAATACCTATTAGCATATTTTAAATCAAAGAAAACATATGTTTTGAAAAACGTGCAAAATTATTTCGTCGTGTAAATAAGCTGAGGCACGAAATATGATAAGAAGCGTTATGTAATCAAATTAATAAACAACATAATTTCTTCTTGTCACGAATTTAATGTGTAAGATCTTTGATCGTTTATTTGGCTTCTCGGTACGTTCATGAAATACGCGTGCAAGTACGATAAAAGAAAATTTCGAATCGAATGTTTTCAATGTTATATAAATAAAATTCATTTCCTTAAAATCTCCTGCGCCTAGTTCGATTTCATAAATCATTGGTGCCATCGTGACGCCAAGGTATTTAACTGACTTGTCATTTTATCGAATAACTTTGAAATTTGTTTGCAATATATTCGCGAAATTTCAAATACCGTTTTCAATTTTTGATTGCCTTTTAAAAGTTTTTAAATTGAATTTAATCATCTCGAGAGTGTCAAACGTCGGAAAAATAAGAAATATTTTCGACGTGATTTTATCTCGTTCATCCATTGTAAGCGAATGAACTTGAAAGTAAACTGAATCTGCATGAAACTTTCGACATAATCTTTCAAAAATCCATCAAACTTCATGATTCAAGTTGGAAAGAATTTCATCGTATTAAATAAATGGTTTATCTACGGTTAATTTCTTAATGTAAAAATATTTTCCAAGTTTGATTAAATTACGTAAACTCAACTGGGGCAATTTCATTCGTACACAAAAAATATGCAAAGCTATTTTTATGTTTGCCAATTTAAATATAGTAGTTTAAAAACGTTTATAATATTTTTAATTACTCGGCTACCATATAGATGATTCCTTATATTTGATGGTTGGCTATTCTTTTCATTTTTTGCTTTGTGATTTGCGGCATTCAGATTATGAAGAGGTATTAGCTATTTATATTGGCCGAAAGCCAAACGAATCAACGTAACGAACAATTTGTAAATAAACGAGTATAAAGAATTGACAGGCTATCGGAAAACATCATTTGCAGCTGAATTAAGTTTTTCTGTTTGAAAGGTTTTAATGCAATTTTAATTGAGATTCTATTACTTTAGAATAGGTGGGTGGCAGAACAGTGTAAGGAAATTGGAGAAGTACGAAGGTTACCTATCTAAAATATTTATTACGTTGCGTTGCACCAAAACCTATTTTCGTGAAGTACATGTTATTGGTTGGTTATATTATTGGCAGTGAGAAGCGTCGAGTGAAGTAATTTTCAATATAGGAAATAACATCTTTTTCTGTTAAATGAGATGGGGCAGAAAGGCAAATTTTTTTTCTTATCATTTTGATAGCAAACAGGTAACAAAAAATTTATGATTGCAGTTCGAGATTTATGGAAGTTTACTAACTATGGTCGAAATTAGAACATTTTATTTCTCATTTTTTCCTTCGCTATATGTTTACGAACTTGATAAACTATTAAAATGAAAGCTATAAAAAACGTGGAATTTCCCCCATATAAACCCAATAGTGGATTTTAAATATTTGGATGTCCGGGAGAAATTTCAACATTTTCCAACAAAAAATTTAGGAATGTTTATAGGGTCAACTTCCTCCCAACTTTTATTTTATATTCTCTTCCAAAAATATGTTAATTTTTGCGGGTATTTTCGATGTATAATAGTGTTTCATAAATTATGAACGTATGAGAGTGTTTATTCCTCACCATAGCAGTACAAGCACATAAGGACCTAACCAGGAAATAATTTCTTACAGCTAATTTTTCATTATAAATTATGTATGAGATGATCACCATAACAACATGCTAAAATGTACGCTCTCAAATATAAAGCTAACTCTAGGAGGTAGCTTAACCTTACTAAAAAGTGGTCTTTTGCTGCTAACTCTGTAAAAGAGCATTCAGTGGAAATGACGCGGTAAAAAAAGATACTGCTATGGATTTCCTATCGAATAAATGGTTCACTAACACGTTGAGGATTCCTTGAACATGTAAAAAAAATGCTATTGACAGAGTGGCAAAGGGTGTGGGGGTGATATTATATTGATTTTATTCACTTGCCAATAGCTACATTATTGTATTTAAATTCCAAAAAATAATATTTATTCATATTTTTGCTGATCAAAAATATTTTTTTAATGGTTTGTGAGATCTTGCACGATGAAAAATATGATTTTTTTTTTAGTTTTTCACGAATAAATTTAGATATTGCCTTATCAAGATCCACTTTTGGAGAAATGCGTCTTCTATAAAATGTGTCAGGTGGACAGTTGGACACTCCCTAGATTACTTTGATATCCAAATAAAAAATTCAAAATAAATTGATTTTTTTAGAAATCAATTTTGAACAATTTTATCTCTAAAACTATCGATAACAAAGATATAGAGTTGATGTCAAGATGCTGACCATATAAGGAAATTCTTTTGACAAAAATATTGCGAAGGAGGGGAAGGTGTTAATGAAGAATATGAAGATATAAAGACATTAGTACAAAATACAAAAAAAAAACAGCTAAAACTTTTGGTTTATTATAAATTACTTTCGATTGTCTAATCAAACTAAAAAAAGCTGAAAAAATTTTTTCGTAATAAAAAATGTGTCCCCTACAAAATATGGCAGATAGATGCCAAAATGTTCTAAATTTTTTCTTGGAAAATACACAGAAATTCGACAGATTTTTTATAACATTGAAAAAAACACAAAATGAAAACATACTTAAAAATAATTGTATTGAAAAACAAAAATAAATATATTTTGTTGGAGACACGTTTCTTATCACTAAGACATTTTTCAAGCGTTTTTCCATACTTCATTATTTTTCTAAATAAAAGTTTTATTCAAGACAAGAAGGAAACAGGTGTGCACAGATTTTCAATTACCTTAGTCTACATTTTCGAAACAAATTATTAATAAGAGGTGAATTTCAGCTTTTTGAAAGAAAAAAGTCTCAAAAGTCCAATCTTCGTAATAGTTTAAAAAATGGAATAAACAAAAACTCGTATATATTTACATCGAATATTCTCCGAAAAATAAGGAATTTAAATTTACCTACAAATGAACGTTAAATAGCCTGGTATAGTCTTGAGGTTATAAAATATTTTACAAATTGTGTGCGTAGAACCTGTATTCCTCAATATTTGATTATTACATAATAGTTTTGATTAGAAACGGTGAAACCATTGATTACGTTATAGTGAAATAGAAACAAAGGTTTAAAAGGTCAACATTTGACAAACTAAAAAACAAATTTATACTGACTCGGAAAGAGAGAGTTACATGTGCCTTTACGAAATGTCCAAGTATATTTATCTTTATTTCTTCGCTGTCTCAATTAGATAAACTTACTCATATTGGTAATTACTTATTGCGTTTATCTACTGATAATGTCCGTTATTCGATTGTCTATTTGTAAAATATTTGGGGTAGTATTTTTTTTATATTTTCAATTTCTTCCCATGATTCTTACTTAATTAAAACTTTGTTTTTCTTATATTTAATGTTTTATTATTTATGCCTCGACTTTTTTTTTTTTTTTTTTATTAGTTTGTTATAGTGGTGTCTGTAACTATCATGGTTTTTACGCCACTCTCGCGAGTAAGTTAAGTTTAGATGAGGTAGAAAAGGTTGCTTTTTTTTGAGAAAGGTAATTTGAATTAGGTAAAATAAAGAAAGAAAAATGTAAAATACGATTGGAAAATACATCTACTAATTTTGAATTCTGAATTCAAAAGAAAAAAGTGAAAAAAAAATGAAAAATGACTCTTAATAAATTTTGATCTTCTATTAGAAAAATTAATTAAAATAAAATTATTTGTTAAGATAATATTGTAAAAATTCGTCTATGTGTAATTGTGTATTCATTTAATTTTTGGTACATTTATGCTACGTAAGTAACTTACTCCCTTCTCTCTAGTGAGGACTGTTGCAACAGTAACCTATTAATGAAATTGATATTGACGTTAATTAATTACGTGAAACTAATAACAGGATTAGTATACCTTTCAAACTTCAAAAAAGTTCGATTACACTTTTTGTAATTTACCGGGTTAAAAAAAATAATAATAATTAATAAATAACATTTAAAATGCCTGTAAATATAATTTATGCATAACATTCTCAAATTTATCGGAAAGTCAAATTAATAGATAGGTACATGCCGAACCTTGAGCCGATATTTCTTGTCACATTACTTCGAAGTTCGCTTTTATTGACAGAACATCTGTCTGTAAAACGTTGGAAGTATGCAATATTTATACATAGATTGTAAAAGTTTTGAATATTGAAACTTTTCTAGGCGTACAATCACTACGAATGTGTCGAATGTGAACATTTCATGTCTGTTTTTTTGCCTCGCTCTTGGATAAAATGTCAGCAACTTTTCCTAATTTTGGTACATATGAAACGAATATTTAAATAAAAATGTTCAAAAATTTGTATGGGAAAGTTTCAATACAAAAAAATCATTGAAGTTGTCATGGAATTTTTTACACAAATAATATTTTATTTATGACTACATTATTCAGTATCATGTTTTATTTAATTTTTCTCTTTTCAACTCATGATACACATTTGTAATATTTCTATTTCTTTCACATCTATTCGATTGAAGATGTATTTCTTAATCTTCCACAAATATACGGAATCGAAATGTTGATAAAAAATTTCTCCACTATTATTGTATCAGTCCGAAAAGAATCAAGAAAAGAAGTACTTCGATTTTTTCCAGCATAGCTTTTTTCACTGGTGAAATAAAAAAGTAGGCTGAGTTTTCAAATTTCCGTTTTCAACTCTGCGAACAATTTACTTTTGTTCGCGAATACAAAGAAATCATTTTCCAGTTAGTTTTGTGATAATATAACGGTTAACCATTTGAACGCCAGATGTTATGATTTTGGTTTAATTCATTTTAGCCCCTCATGATTCTTATATTTTGTTTCGGGTGTTTTGTTTAGCGGAGGTTTTTGGAATTCGTAAAAAATCTCACTAGGTGTTTTGATAACGTAAGTTATGAATCGGAGGTTCGCAAATGTATTTTGTATTTTTATAACTTAACCAATTCTGGAACGTTTATCTAGCGAGAAAATATTTTGCTTTTGGATTACAATGGTAGGAATTTTTACGTTTAGATACGAAAAACTGAAACGACTAGATGTTTTTTTTTCACGTGGTTAAAAGGCGAATTTTTTAATTTATTTGATTTTAACTTCAAGTATTTATAAACGGTGAATGCATTTGGCATAATTGCATGTAAACGGAATAAAAACGAGAATTATTTTAGTGCTTTCGCTCTCCCCTTGTGATGCCCGTAATTTATTTTGAATTTCGAAACCAATAAAAAGCTCGAGATAAAAGTTCACATTATTGGAATTTATGTTTTTTTTTTTTTTTACAAACGTTATGCGCGTACTTTCCGAAACACAATAGAGGAACAAAATATTTTTCTTGTTAGATTTTTTGTGAGATATAAAATGAAATTTTTTGTCCCAGTTGAGCTTCTAGATTTCCTTAATTTATAGGTATTAAAGGCTTCAAGCCAATAAATGAAATAAAAATTTGAAATTTTTTTACACCAACGAGGCACATAAAATATGTGAATATAAGAAACAGTTACGCTATAACTCTTATCTGGAGCAGAAAAATGGAAACTCTCTCTTCGGAAACGACTTCGAGTCTGGGAAGAAAAGCAATTGATATTTATATCTTTGTAAATATTATTATTTTCTTTTTAAATAACCATATACCGCCGTTTTGGCGCTTATTTTTGAATATTTTTGTTTATTTCAATTTCATGTTTTCAAATGTATACTGCGTTCGCGCCGACAAGCAAAGAGCAGATATGCAAGTTGTCTTCTCCCAAACTTCTCAATAGACTAGGAAGAGTTATTAAGCTTAGAGTTTGGCTCTGATGAAAAAAATTTCAAGTTAAAAAAAATTAAATTGAAAAAATATTCAAAATTAAGTAAAATATTCAGAAAAAATAACCGAATCGAAAAACACGTAAAAATGAAAATACTCAAATAAAATATTCAAAAGCAAGTAGATAATGTAAAAATAAAAAAAATGTTCTCATTTTCAAAAAAATTTTCAAAAAATGTAAAAAATGTTTAATATGTTTAAAAAATATTGATGGAGAAAAGTCCATAACATTTTTTTGTCCTTTAAGTTTTTTTCGTTTATAAAAATCAATTTCCAAATTCCAAAACAGATTTTTAGCTGAGTGTTTCACTTGAAGAGATAGCTATTACAGCCTACCTGTTTTGGGAAGAAGGGTAGGGGATGTAGGATTTTCAAATCTTTGCGTTTCAGAACATTTTTAATCATCAGGCAAATATCCAACTTTTTGGTATACCGTGCGTCCAAGTGATTCGGGTACAATCAGCGCAGAAATCTCAGTAGAGTTGAACTACAACTTCTAAATCAGAAATTATTATTTAAATCACTTTGATGAATTTTAAGGCTGATAAATTCATTTTAATTGCATCACAATTTCTTTATATTCGAAAAAATCAATTTCATATAATTGGAAAAGAGATTTTTTCGTTGATTGTACCCGAATCACTTGGAACGCACGGTATATATATTATATATTTTTCTTCTATCGTGTAGGGCATTCGCCCAAAATTTGGCGAGTCACTGTTCTTGAAAATTCAAAAAAATTAATTTTTTGTTTTTTCGATAAAATTTAAATGGCGGATTACTCAAATTTTGAGGAGAACTAGAAAAGAGGCAAGTCACTCAAATTTTTCGTTTTGATTTCCTGTGAAAAAGTGAGTTATGGATACCAATATTTCCAAATTTCAGCTTCCTAAGTGTATTTTCAGAGGAGTTGGAGCAAAAAACGGTTTTTGAGGAAGTTTTGAGTTATGAATTCTCTTGAATCTTTCATATCTCTTCACCAAATCAATATAGAAAGGTCAAGCTTTGTATGTAGAATTGGTTGGTGATCAAAATATGGCTTCTTGAATTTGGATCAAAATGGATTCAAAATGGCGTATTATCAAAATTTGAGTAGAGGTTGAGGGGCCTCAAATTGGTAAAAATATTAATAATATGAACTTATATAATTATTGGGAATAAGAAGTATACTATATCCCAATTCTCCTCTTTAGAAGATGTTGGAGGGAGAAGGAGGGGTTATCGACCTCAAAATGTGGTGGAAGTGCACGAAACGTTGAAAATTTTTTATTCTGGTGTTATACGATTGAATGAGTCCAAGTGACTTACCTATTCTAATTTCAGCTTCCCAAGTAGTTAGGAGGAGTTAGAGCAAAAACGGCGTTTGGAGGGGAAATTGCTGCAGGAAATTTCGTAATTCTTCCATATCTCGTCATCAAATCGACCTAGAAAGGTCAAACTTCGTGTGTAGGATTAGTTGATGACCAGAATATGACCTCTTAAATTTGGATCGAAATTAATTTAAAATGATGGATTATCAAAATTTGAGTAGGGCTTGAGAAACTTCAAATTACTACAAATGTAATTAATATAAACCTAATTCGTTTAATTATCTCGAAATACATTTAAAAATGCCTTATCAACTACCTTCTTTAAATCTGCTTAATAAACTGAGGTGCACAACTACTATATGCTTACCTAGATATCGAAATAAAAAATAGTAAATTGAGATAAAATTTACCGCAGTATCGCTGGTGTAAGAAAATTAACAACATAATGTGCAAGTCTGAACATGCCTCCATTAAAAACTCACTCTCAGTAATGTGGCATGGCTGTTTACGTTTTTTTTGCCTTGAAAGCGTGCTCGAATTGA
Organism: Phenacoccus solenopsis; assembly: GCA_009761765.1. Lineage (NCBI taxonomy): Eukaryota > Metazoa > Arthropoda > Insecta > Hemiptera > Pseudococcidae > Phenacoccus > Phenacoccus solenopsis. The sequence continues at coordinate 26,993,002 of CM019753.1, read as the reverse complement.
ATGCACGTGTCTGTACCTACTGACTATGTATGATATGTAAATAAAAAAATATATAGATTTAGATACCTATGGTCTTAAAGAGAGAATATTGAAATTTCCAAAACAATCTTCCGTTTGAAGTTTACCGTAGGATTTATACAGGGAAAAATTTAAATTATGAATTTTTTTGCTGGAACGATAAAATGATGGAAAATTTTAGTATTTTAATCAATAACATAACATTATTTGATTTTTCAACATATCCTGAAGAAAAAAATGTAAAAATAAATATTTTGAATATCGAACCTTGGACACCGTTGAACACCATTTCACGAAATTCTTCATAAAATTATTCCCACATTTTCTTCAATATTTGGGTATGTCTTTAGAGCCACATATAATGTAACTTTCAATTCATACAACACTATGAAACCAATTTTTGAGCTCACTTTGCTTCACCTTTACGTGCTGTGCTCAAAAATGATTTCGGCGAGCTTTACCTTACTGAAATTAAAATATAAAAAATATTTAACAGAGAAATATAACTTGATGAATATTCTTTTTATTTTGTAGTTATTAGGTTATTACTTCTCTGAATAATAGTAATAACCATAGTTTTGAATAACAGTTTTACCTTGGGTAATTTTATGGCTTCAATACGAACAATATTACGGAATTATTAAATTTTACTGCTCAAAAATTAACCTATTAAATATGTATTGAATTTACATTTCATTGTCAAGTAATTGAAGACCTGATTTCCAAAGTGACCTAACTGCAAAAAATTCATTTCGAGAAAATCGAAAAAACAGTTACCCACGTTGCATTTATATTCACCTTAAGAATCACCGAAATAGTCGCTCCTGGACTAAAATAATTATGCCTGGTGGTTGAAGATGATGTATATAGGTAGTAATTATGGTTTAACATCAGGTAGCATCGCTAACTCGAAAAACTTAATTTTGCAGTTAGGTCACTTTGGAAATCAGGTCTTCAATTCATATCAACATGCTTAAACTTATATTTATATTTTTTTAATTAACGATTATTTTAAAAGAATTTAACAAATCACCAAAGATAATAAAGAAACTTCACGTAAAATTTCAGTTCTAAATCGAAACAAAGAAAAAGTTCCTTCTTACGGCCATTAACTGCGAATGCTATATAAAACCATAATGCGTGTTCAAATTTCACCCTTTCACTCTTGACCGAGCGTTGAATGATTAAGGTAACGAACAGCTTACTCGATAAATGGTAAAATTAGGAAGACAATTTCACTTCGTTTCTCGAGTATAAAAATGAAATAATTCTTATGATGAAAAATTGCGATTGGAATATTAAAAAAAGGTTTAATAAAATATTTCCACTTTTCCGCGTTTATTCTCATAACGAGATGCCTCGTTGTGTCGCTGAAAAGAATTAAGAAAACACCTTTATTTATTGTGTTGAGAATAGCTTTGAATTTCAATTTGAATACGTCTCTGGTAATTAAATTTCGACGTTGAATAATAGATTTTTTTTTTCAAAAAATATTTAACGAAGATTGTCTCGGCATTGGTTACATTGTTTTTCATTTTAATAAACTCCTTGGAAGATTAACGAATCGCGAAACAAAGGGTATAATTTTAGTCAATCAATTTCAAGTGATGAAAGCGTTAGTCGGATGAATTTTGCCGACGGGGAATTTAATCTGGAATATTGAAATAAATTGGTAGCGGAATCTTTCTATTAAATTATAGCCTAACTGCAAGTTTTATCAGCTTCTTGATTTCATCGCGGAAAAATTGAATTTTTTTGCGTCGTTAAATATATCTTCAAAGGTTATCCAATGCGTATGTATTGAGGTTGTATCGCGACTTCGTGTATTACGTATAGCGGGATTTTTTAATTATAAAATTATATTAATCGATTGCGAATGAGCGTGACACGCACGTTGTCGTTTATTATATAGTTCTAAATAAAAGCCGGAGCCGGTGTCACCATAAATAATTAGCGATGTGTGTTGGTGAAAGAAACAAATTTCCGGTATTCATCTTTCACATGTTCGCAGTGTGGTAGCGTTTTATCGTAGCTTCGCCATCAACAAATCATGTTATAATCAGGCTTATTCCAAAACGAAATACCTTTTCTTTTCATTTCCATTTTCACCTGTATTTAAATTTCGAATACGTACAATTGGCTCCCGGATACGCTTTAAAAAAAAGTAAGCAGTAAAAAATTAACTGCCGGGAAATCGATAGGAATTACCTACTTTCATGAGGTAAAAAATACATACTTAATAGTTTACACACCCTTGTAAAAAAAATTTCATATTCAACACATGCAAAATGAGTAATGATACTACAGAAAGGAACGTTTACTTTAATGCTTTTTTCCCCGATGTTATATTTTTCGTTGAAAAATAAAAAAAATACGTGATAAATATAAATCTTGCAGCTTTTATTGCTTCAGGCGTTCAGGCTCGATATTCCAATTTTTCATTGTAAAATGTTAGTTGCAATTCGAAATTTCAAATGGGACGATTCCGTCGTATAATTTGCGAAATTTAATATGCATAGTTCACGTTGTACTTGTGCCTAGTGGTCCGTGAAAAAAAGGGAAACTAGGTTTTACGTGTTGAGTGTTTATCTGTTCGAGAGCACTTGTAATTTTATGATGCGAATAATAACTCGTGTTACGAACATTTTCATTTAGTACGTATAATTTGTATATTTTTTAATTTTTCGTCGTTAGAAATGATGGAGTTGAAATATCTGCCGTTGTTGTTGTTGTTTCGATTATTACTTGAATAAATGCATTTTTTGAATGTGTTGTCTTTTTGCCTTCCTTTTTTAGTTTACGATGATTGATTTTTGTTTGAATTGCGATAATACACGCGAAAAAATTTTTGTAAATTTACTTTTCATTAAATAACATTAAAATTGAATTCATTATATAAACCACTACTGAACTTACAAAACTGAATTTTCTTGCAAGATTTACAACTCAAAAAAATTCTATACTGCTCAGATGGAGCTGAGACGTTGGAATTGTCCTATAATAGCAGGTTATGAATGTATTTTTCAAGATTTTTAATCCCTCTCGCCATAGAGAGGTTCACTTAAATTTTAAAAATACTTGAAAAATCTCAAAACCCTAAATATTTTCCATCTATTGGAGTATATCGAAAACATAATTTTTAAAATACTGAGAAAAATGAAAAATTTTGAGATAAAAAAATTTTTAAATCATCATAATTATTTTTACACAAAATGCTTCCATAGTCCAGTACACTTACCTTTTTACTAGAAAAATTCGAACAAGCTACACTAATAACATAGTAGAAATTGCCATTCCTCGGTGATTCGTGTATCCCATAGGAGGTGGTGGAGAGTTTCGATATATCTCCTCAGGGTTTGATCATGGGGCAAAAATACCTCAGTGCAGTTTTATTCTACACTAAATTTCCTACAACTTTCACATGAACATTTTTTTTCTACGACTCATGGGTGGGGAAGTAGGGTATTTTGAATTTGGTATATTAGGAGCTCCATTGCGATTATGCTATGTGACATTATATTTTCGAATGAAAAATGTATTTAAAATGGCGTGTGACTATATACCAACGTACTCATGACCCTATGGAGGTTTCAGCCTTCTCCCTTCACCCTCAAATGCGTACCTATCAAAGTATGAATATTTTCATGCCAATAAAATACGATTAATGTAATACAGTTCCTAAAGTTACAAATTTCAAACACCCGCAACTCCCCATCTATGGGTTGTAGGAAAAAAATGTTCCTATGAAGGTTGTTGAAAATTTAGTGTGAAATAAAAATGATTTGAGCTATTTTCATCCTTCGAACAAACCCTGAGGAGATAAACTGTTTTTGAAAATTCTAACCCTCTTTATAACCTAGCTCACCATCTAGTAAAGAGAACATTTATTATGTTGTTAATGGATCTAGTCTCCACATGTTAATGGAAAAAACCTTTTTCTGGGAATTTTCTCTATAAACGACCCTTACATGGCATATGGAAAAGCTGAAATTGAACTTATAAGTTGGTATAAAGTTATTGCAGATCATGAGCCCTTAACCTATGCCCAGTCAAATCTGAAATGAATGATGTCCCAAAATTTGATGAAAACTTGAGGAACCAATGATTTGGATTTTATTGAAAAGTTATTTAAAATTCAGGTCTACTTAGGCAACTGGCTGTAATTTTTTTTTTAATTTCCATCATTTACTTTTTCGAAAAAAACATCTACTCAGTCATCGTCTTATTCTCGATTCTGCTAGATATTTCAAAGGATTACCTTTGCTCTTTGTGTTTTAAGAATGAAAAAAGTAAAATATCTCTGATTCAGTTTTAGGTAATGAGTTTTTTCACCTTGCACGATTTTTTTATAAGGAATGAAGATGACTACGAAGTAACTTATAAAAGGATTTTTTCTATTTACAATTTAATACTCGTCGTTTTAATGAGAAAAGTTTTTAATGAGGATGCAACCTGGTATTCGCGCTTCTCATCGAAATCCCTTCTGATTTTCATGCAAACAATGAACAATCAAAGTATCTTTTGCGACAATGCTTACCGCATATTACACGAAATGCATAGAAAATACTTAATCCTCGTTCGTCGATTCCTTCGTACCATAGAAAGGAAATAAACAATCGCTCAAACGAAGCGTGAACATAAGGAGCTCGTGACATGAAGCTCATTTGAAATTGCGGTGGAACGGCAAATGAACGTGGAACTCTGTTACCTTAAATGAGCTCGGTTATACAGATGAGAAAAATGAAATAACGGATATAAACGTTCGCGGTAATGGTTCAGCTATCATTTGCTACAGAGTGATTTTATTGTTTGGAAATTCGTACGTACCATTCCCTACGAAGATACAATTTATTCTCAGTTCAGGGTGAAATTAACGACTTCCAGTTTTATAGATAATTAAACGTTCGGTTCGCTGATGAAAAATCTACGTGAGCCTTGAGGTGAGATTGTGTTTCAAGCTGACGAATGAATTCCTTAAAGGTTTTCGATTTTTTCAAAACTTCAGAGATTCGAGTTGAATCGGTGACAGCTGGCTTTTTTTCGCAGAAGTGAAATTAAGGTTTTTTCGATATTTACCGTTATAATTTACGGGCATTAAATTTGAATTTGAAAAATAAAGCATTATTCTATTGTGATATGGAACAATGGAAAATACGATTTCAACGAAAACAATCATTTACCCTTTTTATGAGTAATCATATTATTCCTTTTCAACGATTAGTGATGGAAAAAGGTCGAACAGCGTATATATTTTTCGATGTTTCGCTTAAAAGAACCAATAAGATCTTATGGAATGACGAAAATCTTTTTCAATGCTCATCTATTCGATGCGAGAATTTCATTTTTGATAAGATGTTAGGTTGATTGTTTGGAGTATTATTTTAAAGAAAGCAGTGTGTTTTCTGTCGCATCACCCGACAACCACAAGCAGAGAAATTTGACTTACACACATGTATAGTGGTTTGCCTGCTCGAAAATTTGAAGGAAATGAGATACTTACGTTGAAAAAAAATCAATTGTAGAAATAATGTAACTTCAAAAATGTATATCTCATGAATTATATGAATAGTATAAATGTGAAAATTATGTCAAAATGTGAAGCATAAAATGTAATTTTATGGTTTAAAAAAATTTTAGATGTAGTAGAGATGGAAAGGGAGATACAAGGAGATGAGTACCAAACAATATCGTGACAATCAATGAATTTTCAATTTTTCACTTTTGAATTGTATTGTTAAACAGTTAAACACCCTTTTGAAAATTATCGAATGTATTTTACATAGTGATGGAACGAGAATATTCTCAAAATAGAATATTCCCGCATTTTTGAGAATATTCTAGAATATTCTTTAAGCCTCGAAGAGAATATTCTTTTAAACTAAGTAATTCTAAATGGAGTGGACGGATACTTTTTAGATACATACCTGAGATACTGAGAAAAAACAGTCGAAAAATCTGAATTTATTTCGATTTTTATAAAAATTAATACTGAAAATTTTTACCCCTTAAACTGAGGGTGCTAAAATCGTGACTTTAACATCAATATAATATAAAGCGTACAATGTAGTTTTGTTGGTAAAAATATGATGAATGTAGGAGTATGGAAGGAAAGGTATGAGAAACATAGGTCTCAAAGAAAATTTATAAAAAACTAGCTAACCTGGCAGACTTCGTCCTGCTTTTTCGATTATTCTGTAACAGCTTCTTGCACTCATACAAAGATATAATTAGTGCTCTTAATCATATGAATGTTGATACTTCTGCTTACAATAAACGTATTTGAAAAAAGTAACAAACACACTTTTACATGAAGGTTGAAGCTTAGAAAAAGTAACAATTGATATTGTTGAAATTTAAAATTAAAAAATTAAAAAAACGTAAGCAGCCATGCCGCATTACTGGAGCTGAATTTTTAATTTGGACTTGTTTAGATTGCCAGGCATAGTTGCTAATATCTTCACGCCGAAAAAGTTGAATTTAGAATCTATTTAAATTTTTTTATTATTTTTTATTTTTATAATTTTATATAATTAAAAATTTTAATTTATAATTTATTATTATTAATTATAAAATATTTTTTAATTAATATAATAATTAAATTTAATTTTTTTATTTTTTTAATAATATTTAAATTAGTGTAATATTTCTTGCTCGCAATAATCATTTGAGCTCATATTTTTTAAATTTTAGGAATCTGAGGTTTTTTTGAAAATTCCTCAAAATTTGACGATCCGCTATTTTGGATAATGGACGATTCATGAAGTTCCTTATGGTGATTTCCGCTCCAAAATCCATTTTTCGCAAATAACTCCCCTCTACATTCACTTAGAAATCTAAAATTGAAATAGGTGAGTCAGTTGGCTCCCTTTTTAATGTGATAACGAAATCAAAAATTTTAAATCTTTCGTTCATTCCCTCCTTCTCCCCTCCAACATCACGTGTGAAGATGAATTTGGGATATAATATTCTTCTTACTTCCCAGTAATTATATGAGTGCATATGAATCACATTTTTAGTCATTTGAGGCTCCTCAAGCTCTTCTCAAATTTTAGTGTACCGTCATTTAGGATTCATTTTGATCCAAATTCAAGAAGTCATATTCAGGTCTCAAATTAACCCTACACGCAAATTTTGACCTTTTTAAGTCGATTTTGTGAGGAGATATGCAGGATTCATGAAATTTTATGACTCAAAACTTCCTCAAAAAGCCATTTTTTGCTCTAACTCCGCTCTAAATGTACATAGGAAGCTAAAATTTTGATATGTTAGTGTTCTTGATTTAATTTTTCATATGAAGTCAAAAAACAAAATTTTGAGTCATTTGCTCCTTCTCCAACTCCTTAAAATTTGAGTGATTCGCCATTTTGAGGTTTGTCGAAATTTTTTTTCGTCTTGAATATTTCAAAATATAACACAAATATATGATGAAAATTCAGCCTTATAGGATTAACAGTTCAAACGTTTTCAGAACATTAACTGACGCACTCTGAATTTTTATTATAAAATTGGTAAATTTTTCAATTTTTTTCGTAACTTTTGAAATTTTATTGTATTAAGGATTCGCTTTAAAAATTTCTAAATAATGGTGAATGTATTGTGCACAAATTATGGTGAGCAGACTTTTTTCAGATACTTTCTATATCTATATTGTGGAAATAGATCGAAAAATTGAAAAATTATAATTTTTTAGATTTTTTTTGAAAATGAAATTTGATCGTTTTTAGACCTCAAACTGAAGGTGGCAGAACTGCAGCCTGCCAACATGTACAGGGTACAGTTTAGTAGTGATTTTTTTAATCTTATTCCATAGGTACTTAATAACTTTGTGATTCAAAATACAATAAGTAAGTAAAATAATCCAAATTATATGTCCATATTATTTCATCCTGTGAATAAAGGAAATGAATGAAAAACTCGGTCAACCTTGTTGAATAATTTTTCACACAACGAATATTTTTGACCGAAATGTAGGCTTTTGTTTCTCATTAAAATGGATTAAAGCGATGCTGTCATCGAAACAAAATGAAAAACAGTTCATTTCACTGAACCGTTTTAACCACCAATTGAAAAGTACCCTTAAGCAGTATTAAATCCCTCTCCGTGTTATTTCATCGGACGTCGCACGCCTCCCCAAAAGGCCGACAGTATCCTCGACAAAATGAACCAGCAGGCATTCACTTGTAACTCGTTATAGCTTCCGTCGTTAATGGTAATTCGTTGATATAACAGCCTTTTATAACTTACTTAACCCGTATCCAATTTTAATCGACTTAATCGTTGTGTTATGAGCATGGCGAGTATAATGTGTAAGTTGAATGATATAGGTGAAGAATCCAGATTAAAGTTAATGATGGAGTTATTTCTAGATACTAATTGGGGATTTTTTTCGCTTTCTGAGTTTTCAAATAATGTAGATTTTGAGATGAGAATATTTGAAATAATTTTTTCAGGGAATTTTTCGACTCCTCTTCGTATTATTTTCCACTCTTAAGAAAAAAATCCGCTTAGATAAAACTAACAAATATGTTTTTATCGTAAACGACAGTAAGATTGTATTGTAGGTTCTAGGTATATCAGCTGATAGATCGTGCTTGATAATTTCAAATTTTAATTAATTTTTTTAGATATTTTGGTATTAAATAAATACAAGTTCTTAAAATATTGCCAGTGAACTTATAAATTTTCAAGGGGACTAAGCCCTTCCTTCAAACTTCTGCCCACTCCTCAAATACGAGGAGACGGAGTTGATTATTAATCTGATTGAAAAAAAGTAATTTCTTTGTTAGTGATAAGGAGAGGTTTCCAGTTTCGATATTGCATGTAATGGTAAAAAACTTGACAGCATTATCTGAAAGTTTAAACTTGCCCACGTTAAAAACTCTAGTAATGCGGTTTGGCTGTTTACATACGCATTTTTTGTTTTTAATTTATTCTCGATAAGATACGTCATTTTTATTCTTCATTTTTTTTTTTTTCAAGTATAATGTATCGGAAATGTAATGCTCGGCATAATTTATTTTGAATTACAGACAGAGCTCATAGTGCTGATGAAATTTGCGATGTCAATCAACCCTGTAAAATCGAACAATGCGGATACCCATGGACAGCACACACATCTATAAATCTGGAGACTAATACGATTCATCTTGTATGAAAATGTAAGTCCGACGTTTCACGTAGTCTTGACAAATATAACCAAACGTAATTGAAATAACGAAGAAATTTCATCGACAATGAAATACTCGCGTTATTCGTTCGTATGGGTGATTTGATAATCATGTCCGTAACAAATCATCTGGCCAGTCACGTCTTTAATCTCGGATAAGCATTTTTCAATTTTGCAACAGCATTTTCAATTTTACCGAAATATATTTCATAATTGCTTTACAATTGTTGACGCAAACATAAATGTCAAGCAAAAGTAGAGTTTCAACGGCTACGATTATGAAAGACTTTGATAGATTACTTTTTCTTTCACCAGTGCCTACAGCATTCATTCTTTAATACATTTAAGCTTCTTTTTCAACACATTCACTATGAGGCCACATCGCTTTTAATGTGTTAATTATGATCAGTTTTAATGAAGTTGTGATTTTTACCATCATTCTAAAAACAAGGTGCTGTAATGATTTCGAATTTTCGAATGAATGAGCTCGAAATGTTGACGATTAAATCATCTTTTTTCGAAGGAATTCGGGGTCAGTGGAAAAACACCTAATTTAACTCATTTTCTATCGAAGTTTTCAAATAATTCCCAGAGATTTATTGAGTAGTATTTCTATGTAATATTATGAGATTTATCACATTTGTTTTCTTTTTGTTAATATAAAATAGAAACGATATTTGGGCTCGAATTCAAAGCTAACGTCTTACGTTGCCATAAAATTTGATCGCAGCATTATGAAACATAGACCTGGTTTGATGGTGGCATACAGCGAAATATTTTTTCAGCGCTATTTAAATTGAAAGTAAATACGTTGAAAATTCATGAAAATCAAAGAATCTTTTTTCATCCCATCTTACCATCCTACTCGTGTAGGCATAACTGTATTTCATAATGAAATTTGTCATTAAACATTTTTTTTTTGGAATTTTCAATTTCAAGAATACGAGCTTATTCAAAGCTATAAGATAAAATTGTAAACATAGCGAGTTGAGTGGTTGAAAACAAAAATTGGAAGGGCGCTAGTTGCCTTTGGACGCTGGAATGCTTGAGTGCCATCTGAAAGTCATTTTTTTTGTTCTCAATCACCTTCAAATTTACGTAGGAAGCTGAAATTGAAGTATGCTATTCACTTAGCCTCATTTTGTCATGTGGCATCATAATCGAAAATTTTCGACCTTTCGTTGACTCTCTCCAAATTTTGAGGACAGTAAACTCCTTCATCTCCCCTCCAACATTATATATGAAAGTGTATTCAGAATATAGTATACTCTTTATTTTTAGTAATCATATGAGTACACATTTTTTATGAATTTGGAGCCATTTGATGCTTATCAAATTTTCCTCAAATTTTGACATGCCATAATTTCGTTACATTTTGAACCAAATTCAAGATGTCATATTTTGATCTCCATGTTATATTCTTCATTTTCAAAGTTTGACGGTTTTAGATTAATTTGGTGAAGAGATATGGAAGATTCAAGAAATTTCATAACTCAAAACCTTTTCAAAATGCTGTTTTCTGCTCCAACTTCATTACAAATTCATTGAAGAACTGAAATTTTGATAGGTTAATGTCCTTGCTGTATTTGTTTACATGACATCACTAACAAAACTTTCTAGGTTATTGCTTTACCTTGCCTCCTTTGAGGTAAATTAAAAATAAAAATAAATTACTTTTATGTATTTTTACGAAAAGTCTCTCAACGAATGTTCAGTGATTTTTATCCACATCTTCAGGCCCTACGCGTGATGAAATAGCTGGACATTAGTTGCAAATGCTTACAAATGTTCTGAAACGAAAAGCGACCCTCCTGTCAGATAGGCTGCGATGGCTATAGTTTTTAATTAAAAACTAAGTTTAAAATAGGTTTGACTTGAGAAGTTTTTTAAAAATTTAACGTTTTAAAAAATATACATAAATGTGTAAAAAGAATTCACCTATGTCAAACCCCTTTGTATTTGTACTTACTCGTATTTTTCAAAAAATTATTTTTTCTTATTAAAACCTATTAAAACTAATCGAACTTTTTTGATGTTTTCATTTACTTTAAGGTCGCTTGTATTTTCAAATAATAGGTATACGAATATGAAATGAAGTAGAATCATAGATACTCAAAAAATAATGATAAGTATGATGGAATGATGAAATCAATTTTTTTTATGTAGTTGCAAAAAATTCTGCCTATGGCAGACAAAAACCTTAATACGACTCGGCCCTGATAGCATAAATATCAAAATCCATATAATTCGAGAAAACTTTTTATGAACGTGTTTTTGGCATAAATGCCTCAATATTTTAAATTTGGTTTTTTATCACCCGGTATGTTCGCTGCTTCAAGTTTATATAAGGAAGTACTTCTATTATACTTATAACACGAACAGCCCGGAAAAAGGAAAAAGCTATTTAGCACTTAAATCATTTTCGGTTATCCTTGTTTCTGAAATGCTATTTATAACATGTTTTGTACCATTCTCTTACGTACCTACTACCTAGTAGTTCTTCTCTTTGTTATTACTAAAGGTTCTTTTTTTTCGAGTTGAGTGAAACGATTTAGAATTTTTTCTGTCTACAAAAATCTAAAAAGGGCACGACTGCACTTAATTAAAAAAGTTACAAGTTTAAGTTAATATTTACCCTTTTCGGTCTCTTCTATTATAAAATTTAAATTTCTCGCAAATGAAATTTTTTATTGCGATTCTATAAAACTCTACGGAGCCGAGGGATATCTTGAAAGAATTACATATTTTCATATGATAATGTTCTTTTTTTAAATTTGTGTTGGAAAGTCAGAAAAATTATGAAGAATTTTTTTTGGTGGAAATAAAATTTCTTTTATTGCGTAAAATGTTTCCATTTTTGAGCAGTAAGGGTCTATAAGGGAAGTCAAATTGAAAGATTTTTCGAACAGAATCTGTATTTTTTGTAGAATTCATTTTGGAAATTTCTTTACATTTTTTCTCGGTGATTTTGCCCTTTATAATTTACCGAGTTTTGCAACTCACTCGAAAAAAAAATTCGATATATTCGACCTATGAATTTTTCGATGCATCGCTTTAATGTTGTCATAGTGGTCGTTATTTGTTTGTGTAGTCATAAATCACTTTTTTTAAACGAGTAACTTTTCAGTACGTATTTATTTTTCAGCTTCAATCGTGAAATCGCAAATATTATGGAGTTATTTAAATTTAAATTAATTCCTCCTCCCTTTTACAATATGATTTGAATGAATGAACGATACGAAAAAACTTTCTATCTCGTAGTTATTCGTCTGGTGGGAATTCTGCCAAAATGTTTTATTATGAAGCATTTTCCATGTAAATTACGGTTTTTCTAAGGCGAAATAAAACTCGAAGATGTATTTAATAAAACGTATTTACACATATTCATGTCAAACTTTATCGATTTTACGTAAATGCTTTGTATATTTTTCTGCATGATTTAATTCCATTCAATAGGCTATCCGTTTTATACGCATCAAATTAAGCATCGTCTACACTCGAACAAGGGTACAATGCGACATGAAACATTTGATGGTAAAAGAAAAATGGAAAGTTTTACGCTTGTTTAACAGTTATACAAGCGTAGTTCTCCTTTTTGTTGATGTTTAAATAACGATGACGCATCGAATTGAAAACTCTTGCTATCTCGGTGATTTTCAAACTGGTTTGTAAAAATTGCTGCTTATTGCGATTCAAAGTTACATCCCGAATACATTTTATTTGCGTAATTTAATTTGGAAACTAAAATGAAAGACACGGTACTTAAAGCTTAGCTATATTTATATAGCGAAAATTGCTCACTCTTAACTTCAAAGTAACCTTATTTTTATTTTTTTTTTGGATGGAGAAAAACTACTTTTTAAGATAAAATTGCTTCTCGTCGGTATCTAAAACCAGCGTGGTATCCTTAATATTTACGCTTTTTCGTCGTGGTTTTTAAATATAACGTCTTAAAAACAATTTACGGATAATGCCTTCTGATTTATTTGTTTAATAAGACAGATTGTTCCCAGACATTTTCATTTTATAAGCTGGTCAACGATGGAGCCCTTTAAATAAAAGCTATTCGTTATTTAGCAGCTATTCGTTCGGGGATTTTTTTACGACCTCGTATACAATTCCAGCTTTGACGGATAGGTATACGATGGTTGTATTAAAAAGAAGAGATTAAGTAGACGGTGATCGATAAGGTTTTAGGTATTTGAAATGGATTTTCTTAGGTGTAAAAATTTGTCAACCAGGAAGAAGTACTGTTTTGAATATTGTCCGGAAAAAAATATATTTATAATTTATGAAAATTTTAGGTACACACGCCTACATGGGTGGATCTGTAAGGCTTTTGAGAAAGGTTATAAGATTTAAGAAATTTGTAAAGTTTGGCATCTTGAAAGGAAAAGATCAATTATTTAAAGCTTATGTTGGAGATTTTATGAAAATCAAACCAGATCAAATTCTCGTAATTATAATTGATAGGACAAATACATATACGGTACAAAAAGAAGAACGAAACGTGGCCAGTTATGGTTATCGGTTGCCGTGCAACACTGGTAATTGAAAGAAACGTTGTTTCCGCTTTGTAGTGTCCTACACAATACTTTACCTGGGAGAAATAAAGTATTACGCGCATTATATGTTGAATTTCCTTCAGTGTTGTTCTTATGTATTTTCTTGCACGAACCATAGGAAGGGCGCTATGTGATCCTCAAGACACCTTATTAAGGCTAGATGAAGAATGCACATATTTAATACATCGAAGTCTGGCATATTCATGCTGGATAATGAATAAATGTAACATGAATAAAGTCATTATCTCCTCTTCATCCCCTATCCCTCTCTATGATTACATTTTACTCTCCTTCCAACCTATGTAAATATGGTTCTGTCCATTTTCGATGGATTTTAATGTTGTTATACTGTCAGTGTATTGCTTGATTGATAATATTTTGTATGACATGCATATTTGCATCTAAAATATCTATTCTAATGTAATAAAAAACTTTTCAAAGCTAATTCAGTGCTCACCTTCTTCCCGTGCATAATAAAATTATTCAATATTCAATAAACGCCAAACTTATTTAAATATGGGGGGAGGGAGATTTTGAGTTTATACATTTTACATTTATTCAATATATTAATGTCAGTGTTGTATAATGCGTAATATATGTGCAATTTTCATGTAGCCTTAATAAGGTATCTTCTTGAGAACCCCATTGCGTCTCTATCTCTATCATATTTTGTGCAGAAAAAATTATTGGAACAACCCTATAGGAAATTCAATGATTATTATAGAATAACTTAATTTATGATGTTTTTTTTCTTGTAAAATTTAATTCTGACGAAATATGAGTATGCAAAAAATATGTTTTAAGGGGATGAGCCCTCCGAAGAAATATCTTAAGGCAGGCAGGACAAGAGTGAAAGGAGGAAAGAATTTAGATATGTGATAGGATACACCTCTTTCCATAAAATTAATCAAAAAAGCTTTCATAATGATTTGTTACATTTTGTTGACCAATTCTGACACACCATTTGCCATGAATTAGTATATTTTATTTTTTTAGATTCAAAGAAATGTTGAATTTTATCTGAAAGTGGGAAGTGGGTGCCTATGAGTTTCATATTTTTCATCTTGTATATGCTATGTATCTATATTTGGATCTTAATAATACCATGTTATATTTTTGAAATAAAATTCATGTTTATCAATGAATATTTGTGGACTTCCATATATGTATACTTATGTGAAAATAAATTTGAAAAAATTTACGAACTAGGAACCGTTTTTATCTTTGTTTTTTAGCTGAGTTTTCAACTTGGAAACGATAGCTATTATAGCCTATCCGATTTGGGAAGTAAGGATCAGGGTAGGGTGGGGTCTTCAAATCTTTGCCTTTCAGTTTCAGACCATTTGTAATCATATGGCAAATGTCCAACTTTTTGGTATATAATTATGCATATTTTTCCATAGCGCATAGCGTCGGCGGGTATTTATGAAATTCGCTCAAAATTTCGTGAGAGGCTCTTCTTGAAAAGGCAGAAAAATAGCTTCTTTGTTTTTTCGATAAAGTTCAAAATGGCGAATTACTCAAATTTTGAGGGGGGCTGGGGAAAAGGCATATGGCTTAAGTTCTTTGTTTTTGATCTCATATGAAAGAGTGAATTACAGACATCAACATATCCAAATTTCATTTCCTAAGTGCATTTGAAGGAATGTTTGAGCCAAAAATGGCTTTTTGAGAAAGTTTTGAGTCATGAAATTTCTTGAATTTTTCATATTTCCTCATCAAATCGACAATTTGGGCCAAAATGGATCCAAAATGGCGGATTATCAAAATTTGAGAACAGGTTGAGGAGCCTCAAATTGATAAAAATATCAATTATAGAAACTGATATAAATATTGCGGATAAGAAGTATACTATATCCCCAATTTTCCTCCATACAAGATATTGGAGGGAAAGAGGAGGGGTTATCGACCTCAAAACATGGTGGGAGTACAAGGGATTTCGAAAAATTTTTTTTGCCATATCATATGATAAAATGAGCTTAAGTGACAAAACTTTACTAATTTTAGCTTCCCAAGTGCATTTGGAGGGTAGTTAGAGCAAAGGAGGGAAATTGCTGCAGGAAATTTCATGAATTTTCCAAATCTCGTCAACAAATTGACCCAGAAAGGTTAGACTTTGTGTGTACGGTTAGTTGATGACCAGAATATGAGCTCTTCAATTTGGGCCAAAATGGATCCAAAATGGCGGATTTTAATAATATTGTGCGTGACCTGTAGACATGAAGAGGTTAGCAATGTTAAATATTATTTGTAAATCTGAACAAGCCTCAGTTAAAAACTCAGTTCCACTAATGCGGCGTGACTGCTTACGTTTTTTTTATTTTTTTTATTTTTATTTTTTCATTTATTTTTTTTTTTGATTTGTAATTATTAGAATCCCCATATGTGATGATTATACTAATTTGTGTGCTGTAGAATTATTATTCAATATAAACAATTAAACATTATACATAATATGTATTAGGTAACAGGTATGTAGGTACTTAGTACGTATCTATGGAAGTTGTGTTGAGGCATTTTTTAAATTGGTTATACTTATTTATAGTATGTGATCCTTTAAATACCGCATACGAACAATTACAAACTCATTTCACTGCTAATAATATTTATTGAATTACAATTAGATAAAATCATTATTTTGAGAAATACATTTGTACAGTAGATTTTGATACGTTTTTTCAGATGTAAATTCTCGAATTGAATGAAACTCTATTCCATTATTTTTTGATATTGCCCATGTTGTTTTCAGTTACCAAATATTACGAAATCCTCGATATTAAGGGTAACAATCTTGGCAATTACACACGCCCAGCATAATAAAATGCAAAAAATCAAGTAAATGAATAAAATCGACCTTTTTTAATTTTCTGCTATAAAATCGAAAGAATTAGTAAATTATAGTAACAGAGTTCATAAACATTTCATTTTATCCGTAATGTTGGCGCATTTAATTGGAGTTTCAATTCACATCTGAAAGAATCGATAGTGAGGTAATTATAGTACATATTGATACTTGGGCGTGTGCATACATTTAAGGTCCATTTTGCTCCCCCCCCCCTATTTCTAGATTGAGAGCTGAAATTAACCACATCGTATTACTATAGCGTTAATGAATGAAGTAGTGATACTACAAAAATTTCTAACATTTTTATTTATTTGAATGTTACATACTGAGGATTTGGGCTTAGTTCTTTTTGTACTTAATGAGTTTTTGTTGGGTAAACTTTCCACTACCTACATAATTACCTACTAAAGTACGAGCCTAAAGAAAGATATTATAGCGCAATCGTCAAATATTCATTAATTTTTAATTTAAAATTTTCTTCTTGATGTTACTGGCTCAGTCATGATTCTTTGTTGGGCCAAATTTGGTACGCGTTAGATGTAGAAAAATTAAAAAACTCGTTTTAAACATCGTACGAGCGTGGATTGAACTCGACCGAGCTTTTCTTCCACCAGAGAAAAAAAAACGGTGCGAAGTTTTTGGAAACCATTATCGCAGACCCCGTATGTTTTTTCATTCCTCTCTAGTCTGCGTTGTTATTCTGTCTTTTGTTGCCAACTAAAACTAACACGGTTCGGTTTTTTTTCGTCAGGGGTTAGGGCTTACGTCTATAGCAGAGCGATTCATTTCTTCATCCCTTTTTTTACTGTGAGCTCTTTGTTGTTAAAATAAAAATAATCTAAAATTATATTCGTTCTCGTATATTCTACTTAAAGGCGTACCTATGTAATTAATGGAAAAAAAACACGATGTTTTGAAGCAGTAATTTTTAATTCTTCAGTTTTAATATTCGTCCATACGGATAACTTATTGTAAGAAATAGTCAAAAATCAATTTCGAAGTATTAGCGATTTCGATGAAAATACAAGGCTTTCACGTATAGGCTATTGCTATACATAACGGTTTCGAATATCCCGAAAACGTGCTCGCTTCGCCTCGAAGTACATAAAAATTTCGATCCTCATTCGAATGAAGCACGTTGCTAATCGAACAATTTCGTTTTAGAATAACAAGGAAAAATATTAAAATAGAGAACGCCACGGCAGACTATAAGCGGGTATAAGCGTTGTGGATGCTATCACAATTTTAGGGTTTTATATCTCCTATATAAGCTTTTTTAAAGCGCTTGAAAATTAATAGGGGGAAATTTTTCCAGATTGGAATAAATTAATTTTTTCGATCTACTTTTATTATGTTTATAGTGTGATTTTTTTTTACTTATTTAAAAAATGTATTTTTCATTAGAATGCAAATCTCAGATATGGAGAATGAAATGATTAATCCGGAGATGGAAAGACAACTGAAAGAAGTAAGTTTTTCAGATGTTAATTAAAATAGGTTTTATTTAATCACCTGAAGAAAATAAAAGAACGAATACACGAATTTATATCGGCTAACGCTAGCAGATAGTTGACAGCTGGGCATAAAATACTATAGTGTACATAGCATACTAATGTGGGGCTATGTTTGATACTCATTCGTAAAAGTATTCGGTGTGATGAAAATGATACTCGTGTCTCTTTATTTTTTTTTCAAAACAGAACGTCGTACGTATAATATGCTCCTTTGTTTTCATTCGTTAACTCGTTTCCATCTTAATGTATAGTTGGTTGAATGAAAAGCAAATTGAGTTGATAATTTCACAAATGTATCAACTTTGTTTTCACAATTTCCTCTTTCATTTCAACATCGTGCACAGAATATCATTTACTTTGAACTTAGATATACACGTGCATGTCATACAGCTCGGCAATTTATGTTATTAATTTTAATACCCCATCGTATACATCGTGTTAGAGAGTATGAAGTAAAATGATTCTATTGATGTATAGACTGTGTCGACTGTCGAGTGTAATGTATGCGTGTAAAATGCCCAACGTAAATTCGATTTCGTTCAAGTTATAATAGAATGAAACATCGAATGTCCAATGTATACCGTTGTGTAAAAATTTCCAAGTTATCTTATTTTGAATTATGTCTCAAAAGTGATAGCTGCAGGAGTGCAGGTTAATGAGATTATATGCGAAGAGAATGAATTTAAAGTAGCTTGGGGTTCTATTGCGATTCTGTTTACTGGACGAAGTTGCGTAGTTTCATTTTTCCCCTTGAGAGTAAATTATTTACATACGTTGTGATATCGTCCGCGATAAAATTTATTCGTATTTTGACGAATGGAAAATTATTCGTGTTTGTAAAATTAGACTATAGTATAATATGATTTTATTTATTTATAATTTTTGTTTTATTGAAATAATTTATTTTTCTATCGTTGTTATCTTCTCGAATGATTGTGTGTTGTTAATAAACACGTTAGCTCTTTGATTTAAGGAGAGGTGGGTGAAAACAGATCTTCATATTTTTGTAGTTTAAATCATAAGACTAACTGAGGTGAAGCCTTTGTTGACGCAATTTTAGGAATGACCAATTATTTCGAAATGAATATTAAAAAACTTATGAAAAAAAATAATAAAAATTTCATCTTATAAAATTTTTAATTCTTATAATTATTTTCTTATTTTTAAATGTATTTTTTGTTCATGATTTGAATTTTTTTCCTCATATTCAAAATAATGCAAAGGAACCTAGATGACTGTGAGAATTAATATTGTGATTTTTTCGATAATAATTGCATATTTTACGGTTTGAAATTGAATAAGAACATATAAAGAACTGAACAATTTTTTTTTTAAATAACCGCCAACAAATTTGAAATGATGTTCTTTACTTTTTAGGTATATTTATAAGGTTTGGACTTGATTTTAAAACTTTTTTAATATTTTTAAGCATTTTTTTATATTTTTTGGTTTGAAAAAAAATACAAAAAATTAATACGTTTTAATGATTTTTCAGTAAAATAGTTTGTTCTGTCTTGTTACAACATGCAATCTACGCTTCACAAATCGAAGAAACATTCACGAAAGTGAACTGAAGCGAAAAACTGCTTTTGGAGGGTAATTAAGTTGAGAAATTTCATAATCGTACATATCTCCCCATTAAATCTATCTAAAAAGCGCAGTCTCGTAGTATGTAAGGTTAGTGAGAAATTAGGACATGATCTCTTGGATTTGGGTCAAAATAGGAATATGTTATGATGCCTCAACATTAATATTAAAAATATATTTATTCTATTAACCCAGTTGGCAACACTGGTTAAACCCCGTAATAGTTCGAGGTGACGTCAGCGACTCTCCATAGTCTCACTCGAACCATTTACCTACCCTGTTTTACATTCACTTTTAGAGAGCATCTTCTATACATTGTGTCTAACTGATTTTAGTACCCTATTAATCAGAAAGTACTTTTATTTGAAATTTAATTTAAACTTCTCGACTTTGAATGTAGAAATTATTCGGTATTCAAATACTGAACTGATTCCTCACTAAAGTTTTCTAATGTATCCTTCAGTTTTAAAAAAAAGTTGTTTTTAATAAAGCTGCAAACTGTGGGGTGCTAAAATCAGTTAGACACAGTGTATAAGAGATATGTGCCTTGTAGCTCGGAGCATAGCTTAGAGTTTGCGACAACAACACTTCGACAGTAGTGGATGGTCAACATTTGAAGAAGCAGAACCAAATTAAGCTCATGTGGGGGCGGCCATAATTATTTTTGTGCCATAACGTTCCCCTTCCTTATTTTCTCATCAGTATAATTATTTCAATTTCTTATTGAGAATTTTCAATTTTTTTTTTTTTTATTTAATAAAAAATGTTCCCGTTGTTTTTAATTTAAAGTTTGAAACTTGAAAATACTTGTTCTTATTTCTTTTTTGAAAGTTTGCAGATTCTTCCCAACCTACCGTACGTTTTAGTTCTTCGAAATTAACTATTTAATCTATCGAGAGGTTGAGAATTTTATTTTTTCAAAATTAATTTTCAAGTCCTTAATCATTTACAATAAATGTAATACTAGAATGCTAACCATCATAATTTTTTTGTCAATTTTTTTTTTTCAATAAAAGAGGATTAGATTTTAAATATGTTTTAATGCGTCGAGTTATAACGTTTCAAAATTATACATTGTGAACCAAAAGAGCTGTCTGGGACTGTAGACTCCTGCTCTCCCCACCCCCCTTAATCCAAGTCTATGAGGGAAATTGCTCGAATTTGTTCATCGTGAATAAAAATAATTCTACACCTCAAATGCACGATCCCAAGTGAAATTAGAAGGAAGAAGAAGGGGCTTGTCGTACTCAAAACAAACGATCAAAATGTTCCAATCAAGTTTTGTTCAAATTTCAGCTTCTTTAGTGAAATTGGAGGGAAGTCATAGCAAAAAAAACGACTTTTAAAGAGAAAATAATGTTAGAAAACGTTATGAATCCATCTATCTCTTTTCACCAATAAATGTGCTTTATTAAAAATGTCAAATTTTTTATGTTGGTTTAGTTTAGAATTACATTATAGTCCTTTAAATTTAAGTTGGAATGGCCCATAATGATGAATGAACAAAATAACCGAAATATAATGAATATTATTTTCTTTAATAATTAGTTTGGACAAGGAGTACTGGGGTCAGGAGCAGAGAGGCCAGAGGGACAGATTTCTTTCGAGTTCGGGCTCCTAAGATAGCCTGGAAACAATTTTTAGGTTTTAAAATTTTTCGTAGTGCTAATTAGATTTTTCCACAATTGAATTACATCTTTTTCAAATTTGTATTGAATTTAAAAAAAAATTGAAAAGCAGAACCAGAAAACTCTGCTTTGAAAAAAACTATATATATGTATACTAAATTCAAATTTTTAGGCATTTTTGGAGGTGATAGGTGAAGGTTTTCAGCTTTTAGTTTTACGTGCTATGTATCACCGTAATCATTGTTTTTTGTACTTTGGCCTGTTCTTTTTCAACTATGTGGAAAAATTTTACCATTTTTTATTTTCTCGAATATTTTTTTAAATCTGCCAAAATGAAATAAGCAGTTAGCGGAGCATTTACTGTTCATCAAAACGAACATAATGCAATAAGACGATAAATTGAAAATTCCTCATGCATTTCATCATTCTTTGATGCTTACAAAACATTAAATTAAGCTCTTTAATTGCGCTTCGATTAGACATTCGAGCTCGTAAAATTAATTAGTTACGCTAAACTGGCAAGAATCGGTTATTATCTCATTCAAGCGAAATAAATTGTCAACGTTGATGTCAGCTTAGTGAAAATAATTCAACATACTCGTTCGTTTAAATATTCTCTCTCGTTTAATATTCCAATTTCAACCATTTTGATTACCGCGTTTATTTTCAGCAAGAAAACTGCTTACAAAAATCATTGACGGTTGATATAAATGTTCCTAATACTTACTGCCAGCGTTCATGGGATCACGTAATGTGTTGGCCACCAGCTCCTCCTGGATCTCAAGTCGTACAATCATGTTTCGAAGAATTCAACGGAGTTTTATACGATTCCTCGCGTAAGTATTCACTATAAAATTAAGTACACTGGATTGATTAGAAAACCGATAATCCAATCAACGCCTCTAAGGATATGGACTGTGTGAAAGTGCGAGCACGTATTGAATTTCATTTGTGCCTGTGCAACTGATGTATACGGAACACTGTTCGCGAAATTTAAGATTTCTCGTCAACCAGATTAGCTACGGTTGGGTGTCTCGAGATAATTTTTTAAAATTAAATATACGACAGTGTGTCGTATCGTCAAACTAAAACGAAAGAAAGCTCTGTGAATGCCGAAGCGATTGAATAACAGAATTGGCTAGAATTTTAATTAGATTAATATTTTAATACTTCTTCGGCTCGTTGCTATAATCGTTGACTACTTGGTTTTCAGAAAGGGAAGGGGATATTTAGTAATTTGTTTTAAGTTTGCTAACGTTGATAAGATTGGGTTTGAAGATTTTGCAAAGAATACCTATTTGAATTAAAGTAATAGCGTGTTTGAACATTTGATCGGTCGACTAGTTTGTTATGGAAATGTTTCGCTTTGCATGTATTTCCATTAAGAATCATTTGGGAAATTAAGCCAAAAGTCTTGTTTATAAGTTATTTTTAATTTTGTACGCAAAAAATTACCTCATGAAGAGAATATTCCCTTTAGATGTCTATTATGCGAAATTTCTAACCTTGAGCTAATTCTTTATCGTACTATTTACTTTTAGCCTTAATATTTCGGATGATATTATTTTTAAGGTACGACTGAGAATATTCCCCTTTTCATGCTCCCTCTAATGATCAGGTTTGGTTATTTTATTGCATGTACGTGTGTATACGTATTACGTACCTATTATGAAGCTGATAAATATTTATTTTACAATAGCCTACCTATATCGTATGACTGCAACGTAGAATAAAGGTTCGAAAATATGTCATATTCAATGAGTTTAATTCATACAAATTGATGTAAAGCAGATTTTCGCGTTGTAGACATTTTCATTTTATTTTTTCTTCAATTTGATTACAAGAAATGTGAATGGATAGTTTATTAATTATTATTATGATTGATGGAAAATTGTGTGTGTGTGTTTTTATTATGAAGTGAATATTTACAGGACTACTTTTCTGCCGTTAGTTGTTACATTGGTAATTTTTATCTTTACCCTTTTTTTGTTATTTACGATAAAGAATTTAACATGTTAACATATGTTATGTTTTAATACATTCGCATTCCAAAATCGCATCATCCCTGTAATCTTGTTATTCAAGAATTCGTGTGATAATGGTACTGTATGGCTTGTGGTTACGTAACAATATGTAAAATTATTCCTCGAATTATGCGTCCCTTTCATCGGTCAGAGTTAATAACTTTCATACCTTTCATGCGTATTATTCTCGACGATGCATGGATGGGTTTATTAAAATAGTAATAAAGTGGAAAATACGAAGGTCAGCTAGGAAATGACTTTACACCTTTACTATAAAAAATGTAATTTCATCATATATTATCAGATAGCTTTAATGTTGAATATTTAAGTACGGGTACTATTATAACATTAAAAAATTATCTACGGAGACGTACTTTATACGATGAAGGTTTTCTTCGATATGTGCTCGAGTATTTCATTTTTGTCGAGATGTGTGTTTTCCATACCTGCTTTGCATATTTTAAAACGTAATTTTAAAATGACACCGTCTTAATGATAACAAAAGGGGATTATTTATCCTAGTATGGATACACAAGGATCAATATTAATTGCGACGTGAAACTTGGAAATTAGTTTCTCTCTTTAACGTTTAATTCAACGTTTTGATGGAAACCACATCTGTTTACAGTGTATTTAATATCTGGTTCCCTATTGGGGATTTTGTAATTTGGTTTTTCTGATTTGTGATAGCGAATATATGAGAAAAAAGTGAAATTTGTTCACCTAAAATTTTTTCTAAAAAGTGTTATTTGATATAAGACTATAATAATTTTAGTCATTTGTTAAAAATTGAAAACCCAATACTTGCTGAGTTGAGTGACTGAAGTAAGTAAATAATGAATTACATTTTTAAGACATTATGCAGGTACTTGATGTATTTGTACACGTTTCACAATGAAGTATTTATAATGAAAAATTTCAGTTTGTCAGTAGTCATTGATAACGATAACATACCTGAATTCAATTTCAAAGCATACAAACTTTAATTTTTTAAATTAGATTGCCTTTATTCAATAAATAAAATTTTACTAAATTTCTCAGTTTAGTAGCGAGTTTTTTTTTTTAATAAAAATTTACCAGATTATTTAAATCATTTTTTTATGTTCATTTTTTATCATTAGAGTTGAATTTTAGTTAGGAATGAAACAAATTTTTTTTTCGTGGGAGAAAACATTGACATTCTGCTGGTTGCATCATGTTTGTCCATTACGATTTCTTGAAAGTTTTATATTACAGTAATATTTATTATTTTTAATACCACTTTTTAATTTATAATTTTGAAAACGAATTTCCAAAATATTTTCTCGTAAAAATATGTGAAAACTTGCAATTTATAACAACTCCTTCAAATCTCAGTATAGGCAAATTATCGTAATATCATTTTTTATTTGTCTTTATTAGTTCAATACAATCCATTTATTCAAAGTTTGGTAGACATTACATGAGAGATCTCATGGATGAAATAGGAAATTAGGTAAGTTACATCACTGAAAAAATAATTGTAGCATTCTTTACTGAATTTATAAGAAAACTGTGATATGTAATAAATTTGAGAATGATTTTAATTTTTATACAAATGATTACTAAAAATTCAGGTACTATTCTCCATTTTGAAAATAGTTCCTGTATTGATTCCTGAACTTTTATTTTGACCCAAATTCAAAGAGTCATATTTTGACCTCTATGTAACTCCACATAAAATGTTTGACCTTTGCAAGCCAATTAGGTAAGGAGGTATGAGCACTTTATGACATTTAATTCTTACCTTAATTTCCCCTCCAAAAGATGTTTTTTACTTCAAGTCCCCTTCTTTTAAACTTGGGAAGCTAAAGTTGAAATATCTTAGTCAGTTACGCTCATTTTTTCATCCCACATCATAATCAAACATTTTCCACCTTTCGATTATTCCCACCACATTTTGAAGACAATAACTCCTCCTCCCCTCCAAAATCATGTGTGAAGATGGTGAATCTGTAAGAAAAAAAATAAAAATCTCCTCTGTAACTCTAAATAGCATTCTAGTACGCTTTATAAGAAGAAATAAAATACGATGATGCAGAATATAGATTACAGAAAATTTTTTCTTGAATTTACTTACTTAACGAATATTCCGCGGTTTTTCCATTTTTAGCTGAGATTTCAACTTGAAAACAACAGCTATTACAGCTTACCTGATTTAGGAAGGGGATGCGAAAGGGATGGGTATTCATAAAATGCTCTCAAAATTTGGTAAAAGACTCTCCTTAAAAATGCGAAAAAGTGGTTTTTTTCTTTTTTCGATACACCTCAAAATGGTGGATCACTCAAATTTTGAGGAGAGCTGGAGGGAGGACAAAGAACTCAACATTTTCATTTTTGATCTCATATGAGTCACGGACACCAACATATCCAAATTTTAGCCTCCTAAGGGCATTAAGAAGGGAGTAAGAGGAAAAAACGGCTTTTTGAGGAAATTTTGAGTCATGAAATTTCTTGAATCTTTCATATCTCTTCACCAAATCAAACTAGAAAAATGAAACTTTGTATGTGGAGTTAGTTCGTGACCAGAATATAACCACTTAAATTTGGGTTAAAATGGACCCAAAACTCAGCTTCATTAATGTGACATGGATGCTTACATTTTTGTAAATATTTTTTACTTTTTTTTTCCTTTGTTTTCATTAACGTAATAGAATCTAAATTGTAGATTATTTTCAAACGTTTTTTTCAATTAAAACTGTATATTTTGCATATGTTGGAAAAACTGATTTGTTCATATACTACTTTTTTCTAAAATATTCTATGGCCAAACTAGTATATCTTACGACTCTTAGAATTCCCCATTTTGGCATATTCGAAAATAGTTCGTCCTAAATCAAACTATAGCATCTTAGTAGGCATAGAATATACTATGTAGTTTGGCGTAAGAAATTCTCACTCATCCGAAATGATATATGTACTTACTAAAAAGTTGAACATTTGTCATAAATGATTACAAATGGTCTAATATATAAACATAAAACCACTCTCTTTCAAAATCAGGTAGGTTGTAATAGCTCTCTTTTTTTTTTTAGTAAACACTTGATGAAAAATATAAACATTTAGAAAGGCTAAAATTTTTCTCTTTAATAATTATTTATTTTATTAATTTTAGTTATATAAAATTTTTTAATAATATAAAATTTATTATATTGAGATATTTTAATTTTTTTATAATAATAATTTTATTAATCAAAATAGAATTATTTTATTTATATAATTTAAGATTAAAATATTAATTGGTGAAATTAAAAATAATATATTCATATTTTTTGTAAATAAATTTTATTGTTCACAACTTCTAATTATATTTTGAGTCTATTGGTTTAGCTTTTTGTGTTGATCGTATTTTTTTAATTAACAATTCCAGTTTGCTGCTTACAACTCTGATGTTACGAAATCATATATTTTAAATCCTAATTTTTTTCCGTTAGGAAATGCAAAAAAATTGATACCTTGGCTTTAACATGTATACCGTTCGTTTTATGTTCAAAAAGTGAGTATAAGTAGTGCTTGTACATTCAGTTCAATTTCTTTTTCCTCTGAATAAAATTTCGACTTAGCGAGAAGGAGAAACGATGTATTCATACCGACTAAATGAATTTATTTTACAAAGTTGCTCGTTTATGGAGATAACGAGGTATCTTTGAAGTAGTTGATTTCTTCTACTTTTGTTGGCTAACGCAACGTGATAGTATTTCAACACTAGGTACACACTTATGTATACCTGTGTAGGTACACGGTAATGTGAGTAGGAATCCGCGAACCTTTGCTTATCGTGGTTACGGTTCTTTACTCTTAACTTATTCAAAGACCCAAGTTTAGCGATTCTATCTACATTTTTTATGCATCTTATTTTAATATTCGAGGAAAAACTTTTGTATAACGAAGTATAAAACAAAGCGAACGGGTTACCTTAGTTGAAACATGACAAGACGTAAACGCTTGCTTTGAGAATCTTATCTATCGTAACTACAGACGACGGAAGTTGGGTGTTTTGAGATGAGTTCAATAGGTGGAAAATAGTGTAGGTTGATGGGTAAAAAATTACCATGGAAATGCGATGAAAAATCGTCGATAACCTAGAGCGCGACAATGAAACGAGGTTGTCTAAGTTTGAGTATATTTGATAACGTATCAAAATTGAGAATCTAAATTATGGAAACTAAGCAGGATGTCACTGATCAGTCAGCCATCAAGAACGAACAAAAACAAGTTAACGTTGTACCGCCGACGATTAGCTGTTTTGCGTCCGATCGGGCCGATGCCATGGTACTCGTATCAGTATACAAACGTGCAATGGCTGCGAACTTAGGCTGCTCCCAGATCACCGATATTCCAGTTTCGCGTGTAAAAAAATTAATGGAAAAGTGGTTCTCGATGTACAATCATTATCTATCGCAGAAATTCGTCAACGAACGTAAATTCTTCAGCGATCCCTGGTTCCAATATTGGCTTCCGTTTTTCATCTCGCTGAACTTCCAAAACGTGTCAGTGCGATGGTGTTATCCGACCGTCGAATCTTACCAGCTCGCTTCCGACTCGGCGAATTCGCTCGTTAGACGAGACTCGAAAATCGTTTCGTGTAAAAACCAACTCCCGTGGCGGTGCAGATCGCAGAACAAGTCTCTCGAAGCGTTTAAATTTTTCCAAAATTACAACCTGAGGGGCCAAAAGACGTTGGTTTTCAAGAAACGCGAATCGGAGCCGTATACCGTGAAGTACGACCAGAAATGTAAAGATCAAGGATACAAATATGCTCAAAACTTGAACAATTCGATTTCGCGACGCGTCACCACCTCTCGAGCCAATTGTACGCGCAATCGAAGCGGCGAAAATCCGTATTACGAATTGTGCGACAGTTACAAAACCTACAAACCCACACAACTCTTCGCCAAACCCAAACGTCAACCGAGATCTTACATGGATGGCGACGACCAAAGAAACGACATACGTGAACCCTGTAACTATAATCTACTCAGGAAACAATCCTTCAAAATAGAACCACCTGTTCGAAAATCACCTCCAGAATACCACGAAAAAACCAAAACAGAAGCCAATATGCGCAAACATCCGGTCCAATTGCTATGCGAATTGTATGGTAAAAATGGTCTGCAAATTGAATGCGAATTTATATGCAGTACGCCATTTCGTAAACAAAAAGTCACTTATACCGTTATGGGAAGAAAATTTACCGCTATTTCTCATACCAGAGATGAGGCGAAAAGATTATGCGCCAAAAAGGTACTGATGACGTTGCATCCCGAATTGCATCACGAATTACAAGAAGAGATACCCAGACGAGAATACGACTTTGGTTATAGACTCAATCGCAGACATCCTGTAGACTTGGTGAATTATCTTTTTAAAAATGAAGCCGTTCTGATAGAGACAGAGAAGAAAGGATTATCTCATTTCACCTCGTACACAGTGTATTACACAGTTCGTGGCAAAAGGTACGTTGCTACGGCTGAAAAACAGAATGAAGCTAAGAGAAGATGTGCTATTTTGGTGTTGAACGATTTATACAGATCCAATGATCATTATAAATAATTACATTGTGAAGTTTTTTTAGAACACGTCGAGAAATCGATATTAAATATCTATTTATTATGGTGAATTATTATTGCGTTGTCTCTAAATCGTCTTTGAAAGGTAAAAAACGTTCGAGATCAAATGTATAAAATGTCTTCTATTTTGATGGTGTGGAGAGTAATATTTAAATCTTGATAAAAAATGCATGTGTTCCAATAAGAGAAACTTGAAGATGAAGCATGAAAATCAACTTTCTTCATTAAAGTACTTTGGATAATGAATTTCCAAATCTTTAAACGATAAAAGGAAAATTATATTTATTAATAATCAGCAGGGATTTTTATTGCATTTCTTAGAAAAAATTTTTGAAAGGAAGAAAGATAAGAAGAGAGCTTCCCATTTTAATGGCATGGCCAGCATAGCGGATTAAAAAGAACAAAAAATTACTGAATTTTTTTGGGGTG
Organism: Phenacoccus solenopsis; assembly: GCA_009761765.1. Lineage (NCBI taxonomy): Eukaryota > Metazoa > Arthropoda > Insecta > Hemiptera > Pseudococcidae > Phenacoccus > Phenacoccus solenopsis. Next base: position 26,963,638 of record CM019753.1, on the reverse strand, counting down.
GAAGAGAAGTATGAAAAATATGTCTTTCACCACTCTATTGACAAGTAGAGATTTTCATTTAAAAAAAATTGAAATTTTAAGTTCATCTACATTGGTTTGGGAAAATCTCATTTTTAATTTTATCATTCGCGATAAGTACATAGTACAGTGAAATATCGTAATCTCCTGAATAAATTTAAGGAGATTTTCACCCCATGAAAGTATAGATAAAGGTGTTCGTTCAGGTGGACGTACGAAAAATCCTTCAAAATCTGCTCGGTGCTTCTGACTTAATACATGCATTTTTAGCCTGTCCCATGCTTTTTACAGATACTTCGCCTCTTTTCTCGCTTAATATTAATTCGGTAAATACTGAGTAAATCAAGTGCATGTCAGAGGCGGACTTTGAATTTTGCCGCCGCCCCTCCACCGCCAAAAAAAATTATGAAGAATTTTCATGCAGAGTATTTTTTTTAATGTTCATTTTGGTACATAACCCAAACTTTTAAGTTTGATTTAAAATTTTTTTAAAAATGTAAGCAGCCATGCCACATTACTAGAGCTGAGTTTTTAACTTAGGCTTGATCAGGTTTGAAAATAATGTTTCTAAGTCCTTCATGTCTACAGACCACAATACCAAGTTTGAAAACCTCTGCCCTATCTTTTCCGAAAACCACTTAAGAACTCAAATTTAGAACAAATGTAATGTTTGTTGCTATGCAACAAGTATATGAACCCATATTTATTAAATTATATCTACTTGAGGTACCTCAAATTATCTTTAAATTTTAATTCCTCTCTAAATGCACCTAGGAAGCTAGAATGAAAATAGGTTAGTCACTTGGGCTCATTTCATCATACGACACCACAATAAAAAAATTTCAACCCCTCGTGAGTAACCCCTCCTCCTCTCCTCCAATATCATCTGTGAAAGTAAATTTGGGATGTAATACACTTCTTATTCCCAACAAAAGAATGAATTAATATTAATTACATTACCACTAATTTGAGGCTCCTCAAGCTGTACTCCAATTTTTATAATCTGCCATTTTGTATGCATTTTGATCCAAATTCAAGAAAACAGTCTTCATTTTTACTATGATTTTCAATTTTTCATAATTTTTTTTCAAAATGATTTCTGAATATGTTATAAGTTCATCCATCTGACTGCCATATTTTTTTTTTAAATCGTCATAATATATTTCACATTTAAAAAACAACCGGAAAAACAAAAATTTGCCGTCCCTGATACTTTGCCGCCATGGGCAGCTGCCTTCCCTGCCCATACCTAAATACGCCTCTGGTACATGTACTTAATTTCTTCCTTCAAGTCGATGTGAACTTTGTAAAATGAGGTTGAAGTGAACCCACGTCTATACATTCATACTTTGTTTCATTATTTCCAAGATAATGTTTTGCATGTTTTTCAATTTTTTTTTTTAGTCGAATTTTCAACATAAAAAAAATAGCTATTGCAGCCTACCTGATTTGAAAAGGGAGTCGGGGGAAGGGAAATCTTCATATCTTTGCGTTTCAGACCATTTGTAATCATCTGGCAAATGTCCAACTTTTTGGTATATAATTATACGAGTATAATAATTATATAAATATATTTTCTTCCACGCGGAGCGCCGGAGGGTATTTAAGAAATTCGCTCAAAACTTGGTGAGAGGCTCTTCTTGAGAATGTGAAAACAGAATTTTTTGTTTTTTCGGTACACCACAAAATGTCGGATTACTCAAAGTTGAGGAGGGCTGCAGAAGACACAAATGGCTCAGAATTTTTGTTTTTGATTTTGTATGAAAGAGTATCAGTGAGAATGAATTGTCGAATAAAGAAGTTATTCGGCTTAAATTTTTTTGAATGGATAAAATATTTCACTATTACATTAAAAATTATTAACATAAATCAACGAAATTCTCAATGTGATTGTTACAAATATCACGAGACGAAATTAGAAAAAACGATAGATCATCCTCACTAACATTTGTTAGTTTTTAGCCAACTTTGGAAACGATAGCTCCATTAATTTTTAATTCATTTCAAATATTTTTTCATCGCTTCCTCAAGGATCACGAAAGTGTTAGTATGTTGCAAAATTACGAATAAATTATTTCTACATACTCTATGTATCCTCGAAGTTCGGTAAAATTCCTCTTTTAAGTAACAATGCGTTATTAAATACTAATCCCTACATATCAGGCTAAGAAAGGGATGAATTAAATCTGAATACTCGTACAATAGAAGAATCAGTTCTCGAGATATTTCGTTGCGAAATGGGGTATCTCAGTCGCATCAAAATATAAACAAAAAGCATGACTTAAAAAAAAAAAGGAAAAAGAATGATAAAAAACTCGAATAACAATAACGTATAAAATTGAGGTCTACTTTCAAAAAATTATTGACTCATTTTCTCCTTTCTCGTAAGAACAGAAAAAATTTAGGTAATTATATACAACTTAATTTTCTATAAAATCTGTGTAGGTATGGTAATTCAGCTTAATTAAACAAGTTTATGAAAATCAACGTTCGAAATATACCATATAAACCCTTTCGGTTGCGTTGAAGCGATTATAGAAATTAAAATTCTGAATTAGCTGTCCCCAAAATATCATTGTTTAATAAATGAGTAAATAAACCGCAAGTGCTCAGCATACATTCTATAGTGGAATTATAACAAGCTGTTTTATATGAAGGTTAAATTATCCAACATTTTTTGTTATTTCGAGTATAGTCTCCAAGTCCCCGTAATATGTTCTGCGGAATTTCCCTTCACCCTATCCCTCCTCCCAAAAGAACTGAAAGTATCGGATCGAAAATTAATTTAATTATTCCTTTTAATCTCTTTTTTCTCCTCGAAGTAGATAAACCTCTATGTGATAATTTTAGATTAGTTTAAAAAGTAATTTGTATAAAGGTAATGAGTATGGCAAGAATTTAACAAATATTTCAAATTCTTTGAAAATTCTTCCGCTTCCTATATCCGTATCCGAATAATGACAAAACTTTAGCCTTTAATTTTCTTCTTATCAAAATGTTTGGAAAATTTTGAAGCGGCATCCCATAATTTCTTTCTTTGAAAAAAAAATATACGCTATTCTCGTTAAAAAATTATTATCACGTCTTATTTACTCAGTTTATTATTTTCTATATCGTTAAGAAAAATAAATAAAATTGCAATTTAATTTAGGAATCTTGATATCTACACAACGGAAGTAATATTTGCTGTTTTAATTGCTAATTAAGTTTGGAATTCTTTTTATAAATTTAAACAAACGAAGTGTCTTTGAATTATGCTTTATGAATTTGCAGTCCATTGTAAACTTTAATCAGACATTCGTCGTTTGTCAGTTATCATATTACGAGATTGGGAAATTCATTCGAATGAAAATGAATTCACTTTAACGTGTACGTCAATTTTCGCGTAGACAACGTTTTTAAACGTGACAAAGATAAAATATAACAACCTTTGATGATGAAGAATGAGACGAACTATTGGATTTTTCGTTTTATGCGCGTGTAATTTTCCGTTATTGTGAAATTTTCGCATCTTTGCGCGATACTTTTTAATTGAATCTTATATTCCAATTATAAACGTTCGTGGCTCTTTTTACTGCAAGCTTTTAACTTTGAAATTGCTTTATTTATCGACGTACGATAGTACGGTACTTATATTTCGATATCAAAAGAATTACATAGATAATGAAATTTTTTTCATTATTCTTTTAAACATCGATAAAAAGAGACTGCTTCAATATTTCGAATGTCTGTAAGAAAAAACTTCTTTTGCAAACGATAAAATGAACATATGGGTGGACGTTAAGGCATGTCAAAATTAAAGATTTGAAAACAAGCGTGAAAATGTTAAGGCTGCTGAGGATATCACTTTTTTTGTGATGCATTACGCGATATTGATATTTGAAAGACAGCGGTTCTTAATGTAGATTTTTCCCTTTTTTTCACTTATGAGTGGAAATAAATTGCATATTAAAGAATGAAACTGCTTTTATTCGATAATCACGAGAATAATAAATTTTTTTCGAATTATAATTAATCAACTTAATTGCGCTTTAAAGACAATAATGCAATTGAGTACATGAGTAAAATAAGCAAAATTTATCCTTTGAGGATTTCACCATAAATTTTATTACTTTCTATTTATTTAGGTAACAAGTATAGGCGTAATAACATTTCAACTTTTTTAGCATCGCCCACAACTACGACTGTTTACTTTCTTCGGGTAATATCACTCCTCCTTATTACTCTTTATGATTATAAATTGTTTTTTGTCTGAAAACTCGTACTCGTGTTTGATTTTGATTCAATGAATATTGCTTTTTTTACGTTCGCATTGGTGTGGAATCATGTGGGAATGTCTTATGTATATAAGGTAAATAAAATCAATACCCTAACAAAAAGTACATGATACATTGTCAAACCTAACCTTCTGAAGATGTTTGAAAATGTATAAGGTGGAATAATACAGGATGTATAAGGTATATATTGTGTACGTATTAGCATCGGTATGTCTAAAGAGAAACGTTACTCCTTGGAGAAAATAATTTTAGCGAACTTTGTCGTGGTTTTCACTGTTAACAAAATAAACGTGAAATGAAAGATTTGGCGAATTTTAGTTTAAAATTAACTCAAAGGTGCTTATGTTAGCAATTTGAAAGTTTATAAATCTAACGACAGTATATTGAACTGGAAACGTGAGGTATTATCTTTCCTTTCGATGCTATAGATTCGAATTTCCTGAATATTTAGTTCATTTTTGATTTGAGGCTGAAGTGCTTTGTTACTTGAAACTAAAGCTTACTTTGAGGCATAATTTGTGAAGTTACGAAATTACAACTAAGCGGTTATTTGGAATCGTCAGCTTTGTTAAAAGAAAACTGAAGAAGGGAAGTTGAAGGAGCTGTAATTTATAGATTGAATGAAAAAAATTTCGAGTCTTTTGACAAAAAATATTTCTTTAAGGAGATGAATAAAAATTCAAATCATTTCGCGTAGGTAGGTATAAAAATTCACAAAATATAACTCGATTTTTAAAATTCAAAAAGTAACAGTTCAAATGGTCGAATTAATTAGTAAGTATATCTTGGAAGATACACTCAATTTGTTTGATTAACGCTTCAAAGGGCATTAAAATTGTTGCTAATGGCCGCTCGATACTTTCTTATTAATGAATACAATCTAGTGGCACGCTTCATTGAATTAATAATAACATCTGAAACTGCAGAATAGGCTAAAAAACATAACTGTGAAGTAGAGGTGATTTCACATGAGAAGTAATTTATAAGGATTAGAATCTCGGTGGAACGCGCCACGACTCTATAATCATCATTAATGGATGCAGACAAGATACGAAACAATGAAAACGTTCGTAAACCGTATCCTAAACTGTCAACGACTTTTCTTCCAAACGTTTTTGCGGTTTCCGCCCTCGAAATCATTTATAACTTTTTTCTGACGATTGCATTACAGTGCCGTTCAAGTTTTCTAAATTTAGGAACTTAATTCCAAAAATTTGTTGGTTTCTATGGTCGAGTTTGAAGAAATTGGCTAAATAAATTTACAAAAATCTCAAACACAAATATAAATTTTTCTAATCTTTGTTCACTTGTGAAAATGAAAAGCTGTTGAAATGGGAGTAGTCATGTAGTAAATTTTAACGATTTCAAAAATATCGTTTTTTTCTTGAAAAAAGATATGAGTTATGAAAATTAATTGATGTATCCTGTTTTACTCCTGTATAATGAGATTCCATCCCCGTTTATAGACGTGAAATAAGAATGTCATTCATGATTAAAAATAATATGAGATTAGACGTTTCGTACATTTTTTTCATTTACTTCATTGTATGTATGGAATAATTATTGCCCACAAAATTAATCTATTTTTAATTTTAAATTGAAGAAGGCTTATTCATTTTAGGGATAAAATACTTCCGTAGGCACAAAAATCCTCATCAACCCATTCTTTAGAAACGCCGAATTCACGTGATTATTTCAACAGATTTTTTTACGTTTATCTCACGTTAGTCAGTTTAGCGTGTTTCGGAGAAACGGTTCGATATAAGATTAATTTACTTGGGTAATTTTCCGCTAGAAAGGTCTAATTCTTTTTTCGTATATGGTAGACATTAAGTCCACCATAGTCCCTGAAGTATCGGTGTGATAACAACTCTTGCCTCACTAAAAGTTTTTTGGCATTTATATCATTATCTCAGAAAATATGACATATCATGAAAAAATAAACGTATGTAAAATTAATCACCTTTCAGTTTTCAACGAAAAAGATTCCATTGATTTTTTTTCCATGGAGTATACTTTATAAGAAGAAAAACGTAGGTAGCCATGCTGCATTACAGGAGCTGAGTTTTTAACTGGGACTTGTTCAGGTTTGAAAATAATGTTGCTAACCCCTTGATGTCTACAGGCCTCCAAGTCTGAAAACACTTACCCATACCCATCTTTTCTTAAAATCACTTAAGAAGTTGAATTTAAAACAAATGTAGTATTTTTTGCCATCCCATAAGTACGTGAACACATATTTTTCAAATTATAGCTACTTGAGCTTCCTCAAATTATTTTCAAATTTTTATGATCCACTATTTTGGATCAACTTGACCCAAATTTAAGAGGCCATATCCTTGTCATCAGTTGACCCCACATACAAAGTTTAACCTTTCTAGGTCGATTTGGTGTGGAGATATGGAAGATTCATGAAATTTCCTGTAGTAATTTCCTTTCTAAAAGCTAATTCTGCTCCAACACCTCTCCAAATACACTTAAGAAGGAGAAATCAGAATAGGTTAATCACATGAGCCAATTTCATCACATGACACCACAATAAAAATTTTCAACCCTTCCTGTACAACCACTACATTTTGAGGTCAGTAACCCTTCCGCTTCGCCTCCAATATCATGTGTAAAGGGGAATTTGAAATATGGTATACTGTAAGTCACTTGGACTCATTCTATTGTATGACACCACAATAAAAAAATTTTCGACATCTCTTGTACTTCCACCACATTTTGAGGCCGATAACACCTCTTTCTCCCCTCCAATATCTTGTAGGGAGGTGAATTGGGATAAAATTACAGTATACTTTTTATGCGTAATAATCATGAGTTCATATTATTAACATTTTACTAAATTTAAGGCTCCTCAAGCTCTACTCAAATTTTGATAATGTGCCATTTTGGATCCATTTTGACTCAAATTGAAGAGGTCATATTATGGTTGCCAACTAAATCCAGGTACAAAGTTTGACCTTTGTATATTTATTTGATGAGGATATAGTGGAAGATTCCAGAAATTTCACGACTCAAAACTTCCTCAAAAAGCTGTATTTTGCTCTAACTCCCCTCCAAATGCACTTATGAATCTGAAATTTGGATATGTTAGTGTTCGCAACTCACTCTTCCATAAAAAATCAAAAATAAAAATTTCGAGCCATTCGTCTCTTTTCCAGCTTTTCTCAAAATTTGAGTAATTCGCCATTTTGAGGTGTATCAAAAAAACAAAAAAGTTCCTTTTTCAAATTTTTAAGAAGAGTTTCTCACCAAATTTTGAACGAATTTCATGAATGCCTGCCGGCGCTAGGCATGAGGGAAACAAAAAATATATATACCGGGTGACAACTTGATTCGAGCACCCCAAGCGCAAAAATCTTTTCTTGATAGAAATAAATTATGTATTTGAATGATATTAGCAAGAATAAATATCATAAATAATATTTATTTAATGCTTAAAAGCGTCTATCAATGAAATGCAAAATTTTAATTCATACTTTCGTTGTCAAAAATGCATATTTGTTTTGAATTTTTTCACCTTTTAGCTAATTTTTTCGCTTGGGTGCTGGAATCAAGGAGTCACCCGGTATATACGGAGAAGTTGGATGTTTACCAGATGATTACGAATGGTCTGGAACGCAAAGATTTGAAGGCCACATCCTCCCCCACCCTCCCTTCCAAAACCAAGTGGGCTGTAATAGCTGTCGTTTTTAAGTTGAAAACTCAGCTAAAAAGTATTTTTATTGATGAAACTGTATACCACAGGAATGTTAAGAAAATATAGCTCTTCCAGTATCATATAGATAGGCAACTTATTCTTTCTGATGTTTTTAACCTAATTTGCAACTGAAAGTTACAATCAGAATAAATTTGAATTACACACAGGACCAATGAGAGGACTGGGGAGGGGTTGGGGAGGAGGGAATTGATGTCAGATCCACCTTCATGTATGATGTTGAAGGGGGTGGGGGTTGTTGTCGAAATGTGGTAAGATAACAAAGTTTGAAAATTTTTTATTGTGGTATCATATGATGATGTGAACCCAAGTGACTATTATATTCCAATTTAAGCTTACCGAGTAAAGTAGGAGGGGTGTTAAGAGCAGAAAAAGAGTTTTGAGGGGAAATTATTGTGGTCATACATTGAATACCTAATTTCTATACTACACCTCTATCCTTCTCGCTTAAATCGACTTCTATTCTTTTCTTAAGACAGTGATTCGGAAAATAAGTAGATAAATGCGACGAAGTTGATTTTAAAACAAAGAAATGAAGAAATTGAAAAAATAAATGCTAAGCGTCATCAAAGAAAGTCTCTAAAACAATATAATATTATAATTTCAAATCATGTCCTTGCATTATTTTTGAGAAAAATGCTACCAATAAAAATAGGATATAATTTTCATTGGTAGCGTTTTTCTCGAAAATAACGCAACGAAATGATTTGAAATTATAATATGTTTTAGAGACTTTGTTTGAGTGGGCTTACCGTTTATCTTTTCAATTTTTTCATTTCTTTGTTTTAAAATCAACTTCGTCGCATTTATCTACTTATTTTCTGAAGCACCGCATTAAATCTTTTTTTTTTTCTCATTTTAATAAACAACCTTTCTCTATGCAACAGTCCCTTCGAGGTGTGAAGAGCGACCATGATAAACCATAGGAGACTCAAACCCTTGTTCTTATTGATGTAGACCAATTTTTTGGTTTTGAGATTCGATTTGATTTGCTGTTCAAATTTTACGTTCTTGTAGAACTGTAAGCAAGAACCGCTTCGAAATGTAGTATATCTACCAAGACAGTTGAGCCTGCAGTAGATCAGACAGTTAACTGAAGGCTGCAAAGTATGAGACAACAGAAAGCACCCAAGTATCCAGCGGGCATGAATGCTTTAACGATTTGTTATTTCATATCAAGATGATCTCTAGTTTGCTGTCTGCATACTGTAGGCCTGCGAGCGATGATTGCGTTCCAAGCACTGAAAGGCGAGTTGACTCTACAATCATTTGTCTCTACCATGTTGGATTTGCTGGCAACATAGAAGGAAGATCATAATTTTTCCACTGCTGTCATGCTGAAAAAAGGGATTGCAAAGAGGGGTTGTTACAGGTCAGCTCTCGTAGTTGAAAGCACGGAAAGATGACTGCCACGCCAGCAGTCTCCATAACTGGAGGCTGAGGAATAGGATATTATAGAATTTTCACTCCTCCTATAACCAAACATGCGCCGGACGCAGCAAGTCACCGGACAGAAATGAATTCGATTCCACAACTTTGTCAAAAGCAGTCGTGAGTGGTAGTGTAATGAAGTGGGATAGTGCGCAGTCTGCAAGTACCATGAACAACTTTAATGGAAAGGCAAAGGTGGGTGTCAAGACAATGAACTATTTGCAGAATCGCATACCTGGGAAGAAAAGTGAATCACTCATCATACTTGTAGCGCTTCGCTTCGCAACTGCTTCTCGCAGATATAATGGTGTGCGAAGTACTACATAACGTTTTAGCGGTTCAGTAGTCGACACACACACGAAGAACGCGAACGTATTAGTAGTTTTGAACAGCTAATCATGTCGATGGTAATCGGAACCATGGGTGTCCGCAGAATACGATATCATATCTTGTTCCTTATGCCAATAAATTGTTTCTTTTATTTCAAAATATTGGTTTCGTACTTTATTTATAACATACTCATATCCGGGCACTGAATCAATTGTGAATTTTTCCTGCCTACTTTCACGGCTAGGAGTAAGACAAGATGGCACAGTGGAAGTATAACTCTAAGGTATCGATGACTACCCTACTGCTCGAATGACCTATGAATCAAGCGCCTCGAAGTTCTCCACTTCGAGTAAGTTCGATGGAAATCTATTGAGAAGATATGCACACAGCGTGGATTGTGAACAAGGAGCAACACCCTTACTAAACATCCCATTAATTGGGGATTGGATGAGAAGGTAGCATTCAGTTGAACTCCTTAGGAGAGAGGTAGGTTAGATGTGCAAGGGAAACTCCTAAATACTTGAGTTGAAACTGATACCAACAGTAGTTCCCACGTGTTCGGTGTAACGTGCGAGTATCCTATGGTGTGAAAAAAACACTGTATTGAATATGGCGTGCTAGCATGAAGGGGTTAACAAAATTATATGCAGACCTGAACAAGCCCCAATTTGAAATCAGCTCCAGTAACGCAGCATGGCTTCTCATTTTTTTTTTTGGAGATGGCTTGTGGCACTTTTTGCTACATTTTACTCTTATGCTACGGCAAGACCAGTAAAAATCTCTGTGTATAATTTTGTAAAATTCCCAAGATTCGCCTTCTCATTCCTCGTTTCTCTCTCCCTTCCACAAAATGAAATATCACCCCTTTTAATGGATTTTTTACTGTAACTAAACGAGTTGAATTTTTCTTCCATTAGAACGGTTATTTTTGGCGTAAATATAAGACGTGTTAGATATAGAAAATAAATTTTCATTGATGGCGTAAATGTATCCCAATACTTCAGCGTGGAATTCGCGCGGAAAAAAATCCTCTGTTACCCATTAAGGCAGCTATGAACGTGACTGTGTATTGTTATTTGTTTTCCGGAATCCGGATACTAACCTCCAATAAGCCATTGTCCTTTGATTCGTGCTTTACACTTGTGTGTAAAACACATTAAAGAACAAAAACGAAATCGATTTGTCCTTTGCGCGGTATTAAGCGCGAAAATCATCCGAAGAAATGTTTGCGACGCTTTGTTATACTTTCTGGTCGACCTTCGGAATTAATATCCGAAAAGATGAAAAAGATTATTCGTGCGGAGCTTACGAAAATTTAATTCCGTCCTTGAGTGAAACAAATAAATGTACTTGGCGTATTTCATATAACGGTATGTTTTTTAAAGGACCGAAGGCAGAGGGAATCCGATATTCGATGATATTCGGTTACCTGATACCGGCGTCGCGTTTATTTGTCGTATTCGAAGGTGGAGAAATTTGAATACCATTGGTATTATCATGTAGTTGATAAATGTTAGTCGCGTCAAAATTTGACCGTCGCAAAGCTGCGATGAAATGGCATTTTGAAATTACACATTTCGTTATGACAGAAAACATCTTTATGATAATGAAATTTACAGAAAACGCTACCCGTTGGTGTGATGAGCTCGGACGATGGAATAAAACGAATTACGAAGAATGCAGAGAACTGGAAACTACTGATAATGGGTCAGCGGTAATTTATTACACTGGATACAGTATTTCCCTTATAGCGCTCTCCATTGCTGTTTTCATTTTCCTTTACTACAGGTAATGAGCTGGTTTTAGGTATACGATGTTCCTAGGTATAACTTAAAAGTAAAATTAATAAACATATTCGTCGACTTCGACTTTTCAACGACCAACGCTTTTCATTAATAAGCGAAAAGGTTGAAAATGGAACTTAATGACTGAGAGTTTTAATGAAAAAAAAAGATCGTTATCGCAGTTAAAATTGATTAATAAAGTTGTTTTGATAAATGGTATCCTTAGTTGAGACAAGCGAAAGACAAAAAATTCATTGTAAATGAAACCGCTTCGAGGTTGAATTATTAAGGTGCAATGTGGTGTCGTAAAATCGATAAATTTCTTATTGTGTTGAGGGATATGGTTCTTAACTGAGTCGAATTCGGAATAGCGGGCTCTACGTGCGTATATGTTGTTAATCCGAAACTTCACTGTAAAAGTAATTATAGATTTATGAACGTGCTGATAATCTCGACTCGTTTAAAATTGCCTTATTTTCATTATATCTTATTAGGGTTACATTTTAATTATTCGGTAAACGCTGGTGGAGCTATTTTTATATGTTTTTGTGATTTCAGAGAACTGAGATGTCTTAGGAATACCATTCATACTAATTTAATGTGTACCTATATATTAGTCGGATTCATGTGGATTCTGACCTTAACATTACAGGTAAAATTCGACGAATGCTTACTTCACCTCATTACCTACGTTAGTTGTTTGCTATGTTCGAGGTATCTATGAAAGACGACAAATTGAAAAAAAGCTTATATGAAGAATATAAAAAGCGCAACACGTGAACGTTGTTAACAATTGGATATATTTTATGGACGGTTTAGTCGACAAAAATCAAAATAAGATTTTACCTCGTATAGAAATGAGAGCTTTCAAGTTGGGGTTTTGCATTGTCCGTAACTGTACATATTTTCCTCATTAAATTATTTATTACGGTCACCTTTTCTCATTTCATTTTGTAGCGCAGTAAACGAAAAGAATTTGGTTTTTCGTTTCAGTGCATACGTATCGTTATTTTCTTCATATGAGCTATTTTTTCGAGATAATTTTGTTTATTGGATATTTATTTTTCATTGAAAAGGTGACATATTTTAGTTTTTTTGCATTGTATTTAACCAATAGACATTATGAGGATTAAAATTTTATAATTGATCAAACTGCGCGATTTATAATTTTTTTAAATTTTTCCTCAGGCATTTTAGACTTTTGACGAGAAATAATTGCTATCGCGCTGTTTTTTGATATAGTTGTCACAAGTAATGCCATAAACAACGTAGTAAAACTCCTGACGTGTACATATGTAGCTGCAAAGCTTGGCCTTCTATAGGGATTTGAACGGCCCAAATCAGGTTTTTGTGTTGTTCTCTCGTGCAATAACCAATACGAGTAAATTGGCTCTATAATAAATTATTCTATATCAAATTACCTACAAATTTTATATAATAAATTTTTTTTCTATCATTTATCGTTCTTCAATAATACAACTTTGTAGACTACTCATTTGGTAAAACGACAGGGTTGTTGTATATTATTGAGATTTTTTTTTAGACATGAAAAAATTAATTCTATATAAAAGTGTTATAGCATTGACACGTCATTTCGTGCTCAGGGGATTTTAGATAAAAAAGGTAAAATCGAAGAATATCAGTTGATCGAGACAAGATATGAATAGTGTGGCTAGTAGCCTGACTTGTCATCTTCACTCTCATTAGAATTGTCGAAACTTGAGAAATACTATCGATATCATATATCAGTAATATCGATATCGAAGAGATCGATATTCAGTAATATCGAAAAATAAGTAGGTATCGATACATCAATATCGTTATAATCGATACTTCGATGTTTGAAAAATTGAAAAAATCCTACAAAAATAACCAAAATTCATTTAGCAAAATCAAAAAATGCAAAATGCAAACCGAAATGGGCAAGATCTAGATCACGATGATCTTTACATCACAAGATCACGATGTTGAGATGATCTGATCTTGATCTAAGATCATTAATGAACATTGATCTGATCTGATCTGATCTAGATCATAAAGTTTAAAAAAAAAGATCAAAAATCATTTTTTTGAAATGATCAGCGCTATCTGCATTTTTTTTCTTACATAATAATTTATAACGTGTACAATTGTACATGTACCCTGAAAAGCATAAAAAATTACAAATTGTGCCGCCTTTTTTGTAGTTTCAAAGTGCAAGTATAATAAGATAAAACACAAAAATGTGAAAAAAGTTACAATTCAAAAAGCTGATACGAATAACAGAAGTACAGAATAGGCAACAGAAAGAACTAAAATTGAAAATAGAAATAACACGATACACGATATCAAATAATCGATATCTCAAAATTTGGTATCGTTATTTTTCGATAAAATATAATCGATACTTCAAAATATCGACTTGGTATCGATATTTTTGAGTCGATATTTTGGTATCGATAAAATATCGACAACTCTACTACTCATTCATTAGTTTTCTCATTCTGGCAAATGCCTATCGATTGCTGCGATTTATCAAAATGTTTAATTTTCTTTTTCTTATTCGTTTAAAAATAATCGATATGTATGGCTAAGAGTCCAAATGTGCTTCTCACTCGGGTGAAGGGGGCTCCAACGTCGGAAGTTTTTTAACTACTTTTATTTGAAAAAACATTATAACTTTATTAAAAGTTTTCAATCATGTTACACTATTCTTCACCACATTTCTCGTCAAAGTAGAGCGTTAGGTAAATTGCTTTTATCCCTCATCGTTGGTTAGTAAATTGGCCTTGAAGATGACGCATTCAGTAGATGAGGATTTATTGTTTTTTAGGATTTTTCATGTTTTATTCTATCTTTAGGAGAGATTCGAAAGAACTGGCTCATAAAAAATTGATTTAAATTAAATTTTGTAGGGGAATAAATCATCTTTTTTTTGTCCCTTAAAATTAAGATGTAAAAATATTCTGAAACAAATAATAACGGTTGGGAAAAAGAAAAACCAAGGCGAAGGAAATATAATTCCAATATTGTGCTTCGAGTAATGTTATCAGGTTGATTTTGGTATATTAGTCGAGAGTATCGCTATGAACAACATATCGAAACTTCTGACATGTAGCCACGACGTGTGGCCTCTTAAGGTGGTTTAAACCCTACAAACCAATTTTTTAAATTCATCTCGCTAAATTAGTTGCATAATAAATTGATCTATGCTAAATTATCAATAAAAATATTCAATTAAGTTTTTTCATCGTTTGTACTTGTGGTGCAAAGTCTACTCTTTCAACGTTTTCAAAGCCATCTTGCATTCCAGAAAAAAATCATAAAACATTCTTATAGGAAATTGAACTTAGATTAATTTATCATGGCACTAATTTACTCGCATTGGCTATTATAAGCAAGAAAAACTCCAAAAAAACTGGTTTTGGAGCTGTTAAAACCCTCGTAGAAGGGCAAGCGACGCAGCTATATATGTCAGGTCATTTAGTATGTTGTTTGCGACATTACTCCTTACAACTATACTAAAAATCAGCGTAATAATTATTTCCGAACATGACTCAAAGTATGTCTAAAATGCCTTGAGTATATTATAGAAATTTCAAAATTAAATTAGAAACGTTTTCAATTTTAAAAATATTTTTTATTGATGATAAAATACGTATGCGAAATTTTAAATTCCAAATGAGAGCAATTTTGGGAACCCATTACTAAATGTTGATTTTTTTCGATTAAATAATCCACGTGGGAAAAAGAAAATAATATGACGACCAAAAGCATTAAATGTTTCATTTTGTGGACTCTAATTAGAGGGAAAAATTTAAAGCTTTTGTAGAAACGATAAATATAGAATCGAGAAGCTTACATTTTCAAGCATGTTTAGTTAGGTATTGGTTCCTTATTAGTAACCGGAGGCATCGTTAATTTTTATGGAGCCCGGATAAAAATAATTTTGGTTGAATATTATCACAACCTAAAAAATATTTTTTCGTGCCGTAAAAAATAATATTACAAAAAATTATATAACCATAAGGCCTTTTAGTTTTGCAAAGTTTAGCCAAGCGGCATCCTTGTTATTGGGTTTTCTATAGATAGTTCCTTTCACCCAAATTGTAATTAGTATTCATCCCTTAATTTAAACAAGGTATCGTATATTAACTACGTGATTTCTGGTTTCAGGTGATGTTCCAAGGACATGTATCGATGTGCATCGTTTTAATTATTTTGTTGAATTACGCCACTTTGACGAATTTTTTCTGGATGTTTGTCGAAGGTAATTAAAATCATCGTGTTTTTCCTTATTTGATGTAATTTATGGGGAAAAAAAAAATTAGTCCATGCAAAATAGATTCTAACGAAATAATAAAACTTGCAGAAATTAAAAATTGAACTTTTGGAATAAGAAGCTTACATTTCATCACTTGAAAAGAATATTTAGACTTTTTTTAAAGGTGTTGAAAAAATATCATTATGTGAAACAATATAATTTTTTTTACCGTAGTTTTCAAATCAAATCATATTAGAAATTGAATTAATAAAAAAACTAATAAGCCAATATTTAAATAATATTATAATTTTCAAATTATTATTGAAAATAAGAGAAGTAAAATAATATTTCTTTTAAATTTATTATGTAATAAATAAAACAATAGCTATCGTTTTTCAATTAAAAACTCAGGTAAAAAGAGAAATATAGTAATTTTATTGATACATTTTCAATAAATAAAATTTATTAAATTTTATTTTTTTAATAATTTCTATTATTCAATAATGATAAGGAAAAATACTTAATTTTATTAGAATTATACTTCAAAACGTATGGTTCCCCAAATTTTGAAAAAAAAATTCAAGTATAGTCATACGACATATTGTTTTCATAGGTATCAGCGGATCAAAGAAACTATTGTTAATCCATTCTGCGATACTTACTCCATTAACTCTCAACACTTATTATTTTTCTGCAAAAAATTTGAGGCTATTCGAAAATTCATACGAATACAAAAACTTAAAAATGATGGCAACACTGACCAAATAAACAAAATTTCCATCTAAACAAGTTGAAATTATTTAATAAAATCATAGATTCAAAAGTCATTTTGACTTTAATAGTTGCGGAAGCTGAATGAAAAACAGTGAAAAAATATTAAATATTTATTAATAAATCAAAAATTTGTCTATTTTGTAAAAATCATTTTCGTAATGCAAAAGGAGAAAATATCCAAAAATTGGAAAAATGTTCAAAAGTTTAAGGTGTTTAAATTCTTACGAGTAAATCAGGAGTCCATTTGAAAGATATAAGAATTATACCATAAAAGAAGTAGTAACAAAAAATATTTGAAAAGAAAAACAGAAATGGAAAAACTTAAAAATAAAAATAAAATAAATTTTTGCATACATTACATAAACTGTATTTATTCTTTACCTTGTATAAATAAATTAGAAATTTATCCGAACGGTACAATAACAATTTTTGCCGTAGAACGAATAGTAACTTTTGGCAAGCTTAGTAACGAAGCGAATTTATCTTATTTGACCACATTTTATGATACGGTATCGAAATTCGAAGATGAGCATCATTTTATATTTCATTTTCTCGTATACGTCGAAAAGAACATTAATTTAAATCGTTATTCATTCGGAAATTATTTCAAATCCGGATAATGCCCTTCATTTCCATTCGATTGGTTTCCTGGCACGATCATTTTATGTATCATTTCAACGTAGATAGGTATTTTACTTCCTCTAATATAGGTCACTGACACTCGAATCATCTCGTACGCACCGATGAAAGGTTTCGCGATGAAATTCGCCCATAGCTTTTCACCTCGGTCAAGTGCTCTAGCCTTCTCACATCATAAAGTATCACCAGCATTTATACATTTTCAAGTTGACAATATCGATCAAATTTAGTGAACAAAAGAATACGTGGATTCCGTTGACACAGAGAATATACCGGATGTTGAATATAACGAAAAATACAGTTTAAACTATTTTTATTCTCGTCCTTAATCATCCTTTATACGACCACAACTACGATATTTTTCAGAATTAGGAGAACGTTTAAATAAAAAATACCCGAGGCACATTTATTAATTTAGTTGAAATAGGGCAATATAGGCTGGAAAAATGTTGGCACAATTTTACATTAGTGGAATTGAAATAAAAGATTTCAAAACGTGTTTGCAATGCGAAGATACATTCAACTTTAGATAGATACTTATAGGTATTTGGAAAGTAATAAAAATAGTGTATTAAGTTGGAAAAAAAGGTAAGTATTCTGTAGAAGCGGAAAAATACTTTGGAAAAATTCAAAACGTGGAAGCTTTTTCAACAACTTTCCGCATTCTTTTACGCGTATATATTCGTTATTTCGTTGCGTAGCGGAGAACTTTCGCAAGTTTTATTTTTAATTCGGGTATTTAAAAATTTGCTTACGCGTCTTTTCTTTCTTCATTTGAATTTTTCTAAGGTTTTATTTCGGATTTTAAAGTTATTTTGATGCCATTTAATAAATTAGGTAATTAATTGTGAAATTTTTGATTTAGAAAAAATTTTCATTGAAAAGAGAATTATATTTGTTGAAAAAATTTAAAACAAATTATCCAAAAATAAAGCAAAAAATTTTATTAAAAAACAATATTAAAAAAATGAAAGTTGTTATAAAAATATAATTACATACGTATTTTTTTAAATTATAAAATATACTCTGAAAATTTTTTTTACCCAAAATCAGTAGACCCTGTATCCTTGAAAAATATTAAACAACCTTCCATCTTCCTTCCATATTTATCTGTTTCAAAAATAGAAAAGGTTTTTGTCAATGATATTCGTAAAAAACAGGACGTATTTGTATAGCGTAGGATGCTTTGTAAAGCATTTCTCGTATCGCATTGATTTATTTAGGCGTCTGCAAGGCCCACCGTACGGTGAACTGGGATTAGGGTAAAAAATACACGATGTACAATGTACACCTACACGCCAAGGATTAATAATCGGCTACATTATAAAAGCAACATACTCGCAGGTACATGCTAATAAGGAAATTTACGACCTCACCAACATTACTTCATTTCACCGACCGGGGCCATTCATCTAAGTTGAGATCGAGTGGCCAAAACTTAGAAAACTCGTTTCCCAAGACAGGAAATTTATGGGAAACGCGAGCCTTATCATCTGATGTAAATATGAAACTTTAACAACGTTGAGTCTCATAAGGAAATGACAACCGAGGCGCTGCAAATTAAATACGAATCAAATACAATGATTTCGGTAACGAGCCACTTGCTGATGCTTGATTCAAATTTCGCCATTTTCCGAAGGACGATGACACTGGGCTTAATTGAAATAAGATCTGTATGAGACGAGTTTTCGGGATATGTGGAATGTGTATTCTGCGAACCTTTTGGATAATAAATTTCGTTAGTTTTACGTTAGATTTGATAATTAAGGAAATAACGTGCGCCGTTTTCTCGTGAAATCATGATTTTTAAATATAATAATTTTAGTTAAATTTTTGGTAAAAAAGATTGCTATTACAGGTTACTTTATTTGGAAAGGGAGGGAGAGGATGCGTTTATATTTTTTTGCTCATTTGGTAAAACAAGTTGTTCATACAAATATTTACAGATACTTTTTTCAAATTTTTGATTCAACTTAAAATGGCGGTTCACTCATATTTTGAGAGGTGTTGGAAAGACGTAAAATAGCTCAAACTTTTGGTTTTTCATATCGTATAAAAAAGTAAATCAAGAACACCAACATGTCCAAATTTCAACCGTACAAGTGCATTTGGAGAGAAGTCGAATTAAAAAATAGCATTTTGAGGAATTTTTGAGTTATTGATTTTTTTGAATTTCTCATATTTTCTCATCAAATCGACCTGGAAATTTCAAACATCGTATGCAGGGTTAGTTGAGGAACAGAATATAACCCTTCAAACTTGGTTCAAAATGGATTTGAAATGACGAATAATCAAAATTAGAGGAAGGCTTATGGAGCTTCAAATGGCTCAGAGTTGATAAATATTCACTCACATAATTACTAGTGATGGGAAATATGCTGAATGCCAATTCCACTTTTATACGTGATTTTGGAGGGGAGGGGGAAGGGCCATAGTTCTCAAAATACGATGGGTAAACGAAAGATCGAAAATTTTTTACTATGGTGTCATATGATAAAAAAAGCCCAACTGAATAGGAGTTTTAGACCCTGAGTGAATATGAAGGGGAGTGAGAGCAAAAAATAGGTTCTGGAGGCGAAATTACTGCAAGAAATTTCAAGTAAAATATACTGAACATAAAATTTAATTTGTCAAAAAATTTTATTGTTGTTTATAAATCTACTTCCATATATTGAAAACCCCTGAAGGTGTCCAAAATAGCGTAGAATCATGTTTGAAACTTATTTTGTAGTTTACCGAAAATCAAGCTGCTTGGCAAAAGTGAGGCTTGATTCTCAGCTCTTTCGATTTGAGGTTTTTCAAGCTTTCCTCAAATTTTGATATTTTGAGGAAAGCTTGAGGAACCTCAAATCATGGTCTATTTTTTGAGCGGTTGAAGCTCAAATAACTTGAATTTGATAGATATAGACTCATATGATTAAGGAAGAGGAGAAGTATACTACGCCCCTAACTCATGTTCACAGTTTCAGTTTTTTTTTTTTGTAAGGGAAGGGAAGGGGTCATTATTCTAATGACTTTTAAAGAAAAATGGAAGTTCTAAAATTTTTGATGGTAGTTGTGTACAACTTAATGTATTAAGCTTAAATTATTGACAGATTCAACTTTCAAAGGAGTTATTGCAAAAAAGAGTTCGAATGAAATGAAGAAATTTCTTAAGTATCCCATGTCTCTTTGTCTAATGTTGCTAGAAAACTTCACTTTCATATGTGTAGTCAATTTGAGACTACAGTATGGTTATTCAAGTTTGAGTTCAAGTGCCTATCCCAAATGTCGAATGAACCAAAATTTATGGAATATTTTAGAGATCTCATATTGCTCAAATTTAATGAGAATGGACCCATTATTTCTTGGGCAAGGAGTACCACATATTCTAAATTCAGCTTCTTACATACTTATAAAGAGATAGGCAGCATTTTCCAACCTCAGTAGTGAGCATGAGAAGCGAGTGTAAGGAGGTTAATCACATTATCTACAAGTGCAAACATACCCTCATTAAAAACTAAGATCCAGTTATACGATATGGCTGCTTACAATTTTTTTATTCTCTCGAGAATTTGCGAGGTTGTTGTACGTTAGTGAAAAATGTACGATACACTATAAAAAAAATTTCGAACAAAATAAATTTCAGTCGAATAGTTATAAATCATAGCGAAAATATTGATTTTCATCCTCCAGCTTTCTTTATGAAGTAAAGGATACGACATTTTATTATATTTATAGATACATAAGCGTAAGGCGTAACTCGTAACAAAAACAACAAATCGTTTCATTTTTAAACGTCAACAAAAATAATGTTTCCGACATTTCGAAATTGTATAAGGATAAAGTTCGTTCCATAGGGAAGATCAAATTGAAATTGAAAATCAATATGAATGAAATGATCTGTTAATAAATAGTTAGCCTTGTAATTTGAATTTTCCTCATTGTTAAAAAATAATGGAAAATATTGAAATATGTCGAATGATTTTTTTTTTGCCAAGAATCCAGCATCGTTCGAGATTATTATTTTTTAGAGTTCAGTTTGTTTGACTGACTTGAAATTTATTCCAATTGATTTTTTCATCGTGTCGTTGAATGTTAATGAGAGATGAACGACTGAACAAGTTAAAATTTCAAAAAAAGTTTATCCAAAAGGTTTTTGCATTTTGTTTACCAAATATTTTACAGAAATTTTTACCTCCTTGTTTCAAGAAACTTCCATGCTTTTTAGCTAAATTCTCCAGCTATGAGTTATGAATTCTTTTTTTTTCAAATAATGTTTCACATTTTGTGATATAGCAGAGTGAAGGTGTTTTATTTATTACCCAAACGCATTAGTTTTTTTCGGTTTAATATTCTGATTTTTTTTTTGCAGGATTGTACTTGTATATGCTGGTAGTACGAACTTTCTCAACGGAAAATATTAAAATAAAAATGTATTTGTTGATTGGCTGGGGTAAGTGATAAATAACATTTGGTTGAAAAGTTTGGTATTTTTTAACAAAAATAATTCCGTTTCCATGGTATTCTTAGCAGAAATACCTTTAAAATGCATTAGCTACGCTATCTTATATTTTTATCAAAATTGTAGTGAACTTTTTATTAATACAAATACTACAGATATCTATGATTACGTTTTTTCTTATTGTAATAATACTTCGGGAAATTTAAGAAAAAAAGGAAAGAGAACTCCCCAAAGGGAAATGCATATTTCATAGACACTCGGACTAGGTTTGCAAATATTGCGTAATTATTTTGAAAACAAAAATCGAAATTTTTCATCGGCCACCTCACTTGCAAATGTGGAAAAAATCTCGGAGTAATTTAAAATATTAAAATTCAATTTTCCTCGTGGAATACCAAAAAAGGTACTCAGAATGAATATTTGACCGAAGTTCTTTTTCTGTTGCCGAACTAAAAAATAGAAATCATTGCACCGAGCTGTAATCAGATTTACGTATTCGTCTATAACTCTACCAAAGTAAACAAAATGACAAAAAAATGAATTGTTGATTCTATAAATATTTCCATTAGAAAACTAAGTATTAAATTTCGCAGCTAGGTACGTCATCTCGTTTAAACAAACGGTTTCTTTTCTTCTGTTGCGTTATAGGCGAATAAAAATTCAAATTTTTTGTGTAAGTTTATTGGGAAGTTTGATGTAAAAATTGAAGATTCTTTCGCATTATTAAATTCCATTATTACTTGAAGGTTCGAAACTACAGGTGGTTGAGAAACAAGGCTGTGTTGACTTTTTAAGTTTATGGGGATTCAGGTTAAATTACCAATCCTTTCCTGGTGTGTACTACTTCTTTAGGAAACAAAAAGGTCGTGTACTCATATGGCCTATTTGTTCATGGTTGGAAAATAGGTGCACTTGAAATGTACCATGGTGTGTTAGCGAAAAATTGGAATTATTTTAGAAGCATAAATATGAAAAATTATCTCACTGCTATAAACATTATAAAAGGTCACTCAGCAATTTTGCCTATCTTCAAAATTGAAGGAATTATGTGGTTTTAAAAATTAAAAACTCCAATAGCTCCTTCAGTATTGAGAATGGGTTTTATTGTGAATAGTGAGTACTAGGGATGGTTAATTACCGGTAATTTATTTTTACGTAACTTACCCGGTAACTTACGGGTAATTAAAGTAATTTAAAAGTATAAAAACTTCCAAATTTCATGTTAATAAGTAGATTTTGCTGAGAAAACTTTATTTATAATCCAAAATTTCGCTAAAAAGACTCAAAAACCAGTATTTATATTACCGGGAGAATTTAAGAAACTTATATAGTGGAAACTTACCGGTAACTTACCACTTTAAATTACCACCCATCTCTTATGAGTATCAAGTAGTATAATAACAATATGCAATCATATCATTAAACAACACACATGTGTCCTCTCCATAGTCTACCGAGGCTAAGTATAATATACTAAAACAGTTTACGCATGAACCCAGAGAGGGTAAAAAATGTCGGTACTTTGATAATTTGGTTGCATGTTTCTATTTTATTCACTATTTACCATAAATGTTGTCATGTAAAATTTTTACCTGTCTGCTGTATAGAAGGAGCTATGAGAGTTTTCGATTTTTGAAATCTGCTAACTTCTTCAATTTTGAAAATGGGTATAATTGGTAAACAACCTTTTATGTTATTTATAGCGAGTAAGATGATTTCTTATATTTACATTTCCAGAAAAATACCTAAGTTTTTCAAAATTTCATGATACAATTCAAGTGTGCCTATTTTCCTACTTTGAACAGATAGGTCAAATGTGTACATGACTTTTTTTATTTGGTTCGAGGAGTAGTACACATTGGTGAAGGATTAACAATTTATCTTAAATTACCCATATTTATTTTGATTTTTTAGTCATCTTGAACTCTATATTCCTTTTTTTCTTGGATTCGTAATGAGATACCAAATTATAAGACAATAAATTTAAAATATCAAAATTTTTGAAAAAATTAATGTAATTTATGCCATGATTTCGATAAGAATTCCAAATTTCATGGTTCTAGTCCATCTTACAGTATATTCTCTTAAAAATATTATTAAAAAGCTATTTTCATGGCGTTTATAAAATTATTTCTACCTCTACGTTATTCGTTTGTTATTTCAAACTTAGGTATAATATTTTACGCATCGATATCATCAGATTCAGGGGTAGACAATGTAACTTTAATTTGGAATCATTTTTCATATTTCAACGTATGTCACCGCGTATTTGATATAAGGCAAATATGTGTGAAAAATTGACATTTCTTGCGCACCGTTGCTTACGACTGTGCGGATTATTATTTTGGAAATTTTTCTTAATCCGTTACCTTACCTCCTACGTCAAAATCTAGGTTGGTTGACTTTCAATCATTTTATTAGCATGAATTTTCGACTTTGATGGTTACCGAAGAAAATAAATTTAAATAGAAATGGGTATTTTTTGCTTATTACTTTGGCGTGAACTTCGTTATCATATTTTCCCGATTGATTTATCCTTTCCGTAAAGGTTAATGGTTTTGCTTTCCCACCTTTTTGTTTCTATTTAACTAGTAAATGTGATGTGCGTTGATAATGTAGGTACTTAGATGTGTACTAGCTATACATATGCATATGATGTATAATTTGTATATGCACTGTGTCTAACTGGTTTTAATACCATCGAGCGTGAAATTCCCTTTCACGAAAAAAATATCACCTATTTCATTTTGTTTGACATCATTATGGCATAATGGATAATTTAAGACATAAGTAACTTAAATTCTATGATTTAAATAATTTTTTACTGGTTATTTGATTGATTTAAATTCATTTCTTCTAAAATCAGTGTTGCAAAATTAACTGGAATAAAAGATCGAAGGTTTAAAAACATTCACAATCTTGTAAATTATGAATTGAAATCATAGAGAAATAATTATTTATGTGGTAATTTCTCAATCCCCTAAAAAGAAATGAAATAATGAATACTTTTTTGTGAATGAAGAGAATTTGACGCTTAGGGGTGTTAAAATCAGTTAGATACAGTGTGTATTATATAGTTTTGTACGTTATCACACCCATGATGGTGTTTAAAGTACATTACCGCACCCAAGATTGACGTTTTTGCACCCGTTGCGAGTACCATAACTTTTTGCTATGGAAGTGTGCTAGATTGGTTGGTAACACTGGGTATAGTCTGTAGGAGAATTTTTCTTCGGGTACAATAATCTACATATTTCACTGGACTTATATAGCATAATGTGCGACCAACTGATGTTTGCACCCCTCAACGCCAAATTACCTTGTGGAAAATAAAAACTTCAAATAATTCAATTTTTCTCGTTGTTTTTCGTCGGATCAAGAAATAAAAACTCCATTATTTCGTTTTCCAACCATTCTAAACGATATTTATCAAAATTATATACCTTATTCAACTTTGATTAATTTCTCTAGTTCACTTGGCAACGCTTATTCTCGATAAAATTGACTGAAATCAATTTATAATGAAAAAATAAATATTAAAAATTTATTAATAAATATTATGATAATTTTCATCAATTACTATCATATAAAAAACCAAAAAAATGAAAAAAAAATGTTTCGCTTAAAGATGGTCATTATGAATGTTATTTACCTAGTCTACAATTGAAGGAACATAATTTTATTTTGATTAACTTCATCTCCTGCCAGCCCCTGCAGTTTTCACGATAGGCTATATATGTACATGACATTTTTTACTCGCCTCATCGTATACTACCTAATGGCGAAGTTTAACTCACCACTCCCGGGACGCCCTGTATAATGAGCTGAAAAATACCCGAATTTAGAAATGAAGTCTACTAGATTAAATTAGGAGAGAATTACAGCTGAATAGAGCTTGGGATAGGAAATCTAGTCATGAAATTCCTCGAATCCTTTATATCTCTTCCTCAGTTTAGCACAAAAAGTTCAAATTTCGTATGTAAGGTTAGCTTGGAATCACAATATAATTCCTCCAGCATGTATTGAAAATGATTTCAAATAATGATTGATGGCTATAGTTCTTGAATAGGCTTAAGAAGCTCTAAGTTGCTCATATTTAAGAGCCTGAAATAATGTGTTTAGTAAAACCAAACATTATAACATATTCCATTTTCAACCTCTCATTTTCTGATGCATGTTACGAATACCGAGGTGGGTGTAAGTCTAGTTACATATTTTATCTATATTTTTTATAGCGACCAAATTTGTATAAGTTCTTATATCAAAGAGCTTTTTCATTTTTCAGAATATTTTTTTTAGCTCAACAAGTTTATTAAAATGGAAGCTATTATATATGTAGTAGGTATTAGGAATAGTAGGTATTCAAAATTTTCTGCGGAATGTTGGGAAAAAATGGCACCTCATGTATCATAATTATGTTTACATTTTTGTATTTTTCTTACAAAATAAATATTTAAATTTTATCGTCGTAATACTTCATGTATTTTTCACCAAAAAATCAATTTTTTATTTAATAGAAGGATGGCTTCGGAAGAGTTGTTTTTTCAGGTGTAATAAATTTTTACTTCTCTTTTTAGTGAGGAGTAAAGCGCGATTTTATTCGAAAAAAATAATAAAATCAAAATTGTACGAGCCCAAGCTAGAAATATTTTAGTTTTTTATGAAATCCATTAATGTTGCGTTTGTGTTTAATCAAGGATTTTTTTTTCAAGGTATTCCTGTACCTATTGTAATCGTTTGGAGTATAGCAAAAGCTTTTGAAACTTTGGATGTCGAGGTAATAAAAATAAATTATTTTATGCACTTAAATATGTATAGTCATTTTTTTCGTATACTCGGTATCGGTACTCTATAGACTTGAGCCTAATGGCGAGTTTTTTATATACAGACCGCTGTAAAACTTATTTTATAAGGAAATTTCATGAACTTTTTCAGGCGTTTGTTAACACCATCATTTATTTTCGTAAACAGCTGTATTTATAAATCATAAAAATCTGCCATAAATAAACGATTTCTCGAGAAATAAATTTAATTTTATATTTCGCGTAAATATGACGCTAATAAAAAGCAATTTGAATGCGAACTAAACCTTCGAGTGAATTTCAGCGTGTCGTGAAAATGTGTGAAATTTTGTAACCTCGGATTACTTACGGACTGCGGTGTATAGTGTCTGTAAGTTTAAATGTGTTTGGGGAAACGTCGCGATTCGGGTGTATTAAACAAATCATACTTTAATGTTTGACGTGAATTTATTATTTCAAACGTGTCTGATGTCTAATGCTTTTAGGCGGTGTATTTGAAAATCCATTAGTATTTTTTTTTTTAAATTTTGCAACATTACGGATATATTATAAGTTTAGAGCGTTAGTAACTTCGCATAAAAAGTTATCTTAAATTTAAATTTAAACTTTATTGGTGGCGTTACACTCATCAAGACTTCGAGGACTCTGTACCGGTTGTGCAATTTAAAGTCATTTTTTAAGGATAATTTTAGAATTTATCATCCCCAGCATTAAAAATATTTATTGATGAAATATTACTTTTACAATAAAATAAACATTTTTAGTCTAAATGGATAACAACGCCAACAGTAAATTAAATCAATTCCTTAATTACAACCGCAGCATTAATTAGGGCTGCGGTGACCCTTTCGAACTAGAGAAGTGATAAAAATAATGAAAGCCTTACTTTTTCTTGCAAAAGACTTTCATATGTTTATTTGTTTTAAAAAAATGTTTAAAAATTAATAACTATATTTTCTTAAATTTTTTCAACTTGTTCCCTTTTTTTATAAAATTTTCAGTTTTAATTTTAGCGCAATTTTTGCAGTGCGTAAATTGGAATAAATCATTAGTAATCTAATTTAAATCGATTTTAATTCGAAGAAGAGTGAGGATGAGGCAATGGTACAAACAGTAAGAAAATCGAATTAAGAGTCATATTGAACAAATTAGCTTCCATGAATTTTAAATAATTTCGAATGGTTTTTAAAAACGTCGAAAATTAAATTAAAGAATTCGGACTTGAAGGTGTATGTATTTACTTATTTATTTATTTATTTATTACACTTACTTCCTCATAAGCATTTTTGAAGTACATTCAAGTTTCATTTCTTCAAAATGAACGAGTTAATTTGAGTTCTAGTTCGGAGTTTTCAATTCTAGTTAATATTTCTGATTAACTCCTCCCCCCCCATCTACATATTTTGATAAGTTTGATATAAAAATACTCGCTACTAAAAAACTTTCATTGATACCGAATATACTTGTATAGCGTACATAATTTTTCAAACGTTTGAGAAATTAGAGTTTGAAAAATTCCACGCTTTAATCTTTTATAAAGATCTCGACTATTGTAGCTTTTCATTACCACTCGAAAACTTTTTGAAGCTATAACTTTCATCGAATAGCTTTTTTCAAATATTTCAATATTGGAATAAAAATAATTTCTCGACTTGTTCCAGGTCAGTAATAAAGCAATGGCAGAGCATTGCCCTTGGATGCTATTGGGTCCGGCTGACTGGGTATTCAAGTTTCCGGCGTTGTGTGTTTTGAGCCTTAATTCACTTTTTTTAATTAGAATAATGTGGGTAAGTTGCAACAATTGTACTATTATGTTTAGATTTATTTGTTAGCCACGTGGATACGGGTTGAATGTAATACATATTATCAGTAATAATCAATAGTTCGTTTTCCTTGAACAAGAGAGATGATTATGAGACGACTCAAAAGAAATATAATTCATTAGAAACGCTTTTAGCTCGTCTCCTAAGTTCTACCTAGAGAAGAAGAGTTTACTCGTATTTACTCAACGAAGCGTTATAGGTGTGTGAAAAAAATTCCCTCTTAGCACCTTGAGAATCGGTATTATACGAGTACTAATTTCGACTGCAAGATGCTACGTTGGGAAACTCGCTCGGTGACGTGAAAGAAGAAAGATACTTTTGAAAAGTGAAATTAAATTTACTTATATTTCATTATTTGAAATTCTCGTCCCTACGAACATTATGTAACGGTTGGCGGGTTTTATTTCTTTTCTACTCTATACGCTTTTATTTATTACTTTATTTGCGGAATTCGCCATCACAAAAGTTGACCCGTTTTCTTCGGCTCGTCATTGTATTGTTGTTTCGCGAATTCAATCGGCTTATTGTAATCGAGCAGTGAGCACGCGGTAAATCTGTTTCATCAATAGGCGGTGCTTTTGTCGAAGAATAATTTAAACCTCAGTAACAGGACGACGATGCTTTCATGATGAGGATATTGAATATAACGACGACCGGAAAAATCTAAAAGATGGTTGAACGATACGATTACATTATTTTTGGTACGCGTAAAATCGCGAAATACATAATTTATAAAGCACGGAATAAGTGAATTTAAAATTACGAGTTTTATCTTTGGTAATTGGAATTCACTGTGATCCCCTCTTAGCGTCTTCGCCCAAGGTATCTGTGAATTCATGTGATGAAGGTCATGATACGGAACATCTGTATCGGGAGTAGGTTGAAGCAGCGTAGGCGTGGCGTTATTAACCCCACTTCGAAGTGGAAACAACTTGGGAAGCAACTAATGGGTAATCGTATCAGTTATTGTTCGACGGTTTACGCGTTAAGACGTTTTTTAACGCGTTATGTGAAGTTGTGTGAGAAATGCTTATTGATGATAGCTCTGATTATACGGATAGCGATAGGACACTAGAATGACTATGAGATTTACCAAGATTGCATAAAAAAGAGAAAGGAAAACATCTCGTCGCCTCTCAGAAACGTTAAATGGCATTTTTTCGAAATGGATAATCGAAATTAAAATGAATTTGAAATTTTCTAAGCTCAATAGGGTTTGATTTTTAAATTATTCAATTCTTTTCTTTTTTTCACTTTGATAAAATTCTTCTTGATCGACATTCTGTAAGTGATCTGTATTCTTGGAAGTTGTTATTGTAATGTTGTACCTATGTGAAAGCTGAGGTTAGTTTTTACTGTTCGATTTTCTTCACGAGCTTTGTGAACTTTAAACTTGAAATATACGTTGTACTTGAATTCTTTCATTGATCAATTAAACTTGATGTTCTTCCAAATGAACTTGAACTGAGTGAACTCAAATTCCTTTTGTAAATAAACTTGAAATTGAATGAATTGAATTCTTTTTTTAAATGAACTTAAACTGAGATGAACTCAAATTCCTTTTGTAAATAAAATTGAAATTAAATGAATTGAATTTTTCAAATGAACTTTAACTAAAATGAACTTGAATTCTCTTTTTCTAAACGCGCTTGAACAGAACTGAACTTGGGTTTTTTCCTTAATAAACTTTAATTGAATTGCAGTTTTTTTGTTCACAGAGTGGACTTCAGATTTTTTTGAATAAGCCCAAACTAAGCTGAACTCAAGTTTTTTTTTTTTTTCTAAATGAACTCGAACTTTGAACTAAACTTAAGGTCTTTTCTGAATAAACTTGAAATGAACTGAACTTGAATTCTTTTTCTAAATGTACTTGAGCAGAACTGAACTAAACTTAGACAGAACTGATCTGAGCTGAGTTGAACATGACTTTTTTTTCTAAACGAACATACCTAAACTGAATGCTACTGAACTTGAGTTCTTTTATTTTCAAACTGAACCAAAGCTTATTTTCCAAATGAAGTTGATGAATTGAACGGAACTGAATTTAAAATGTTTTTTGAAAGAACTTGTAGTAAACTGAACTCAAATTCTTTTTCTAAATGTACTTGAACAGAATAACAATTACGAATGAACTTAAACTAAAAGGAATTCAACGTTCTCTTTCGATTTGAATTCAAACTAGGCTGAAGTTTATTCAATCTTGCAAATAAATCGAACTGAGTGTAAATTCGTGAGTGTGCTCATTCCTGTTGATTCATTACCTTTGAAAATTGTTTCAAAATTTACAATCTGAAGATACTTCAGAACGTGAGTGAATATTTATTGCATTTTGTGCATATTTCCTTTTCAAACTAGACAAGAATTGAATGATTTTCATTCCGTTTCAAATGATCTGAAACGCAAGTGATACTCGTGTGGAAGAATAAATTTCGATCAATTGATAAAATAAATTCGCAAATGTATTTATCCAACGCGAAAGAACATAATTAGGAAAATTTTTAAAGCTTTTTAAATTGAGTCCTTATATTTCAGCGTGGCAACTGGTAAGAAATGAAGCGTTGGAAATTAAAAGGTTTCCGCTTTAACGTTTCATCATTATACTAACGAGTTGATTAATATAACGTTTGATAAAATGAGAAAAATTATTTCGATTTCTGCTTCAGCATCTAATAATTTTGTTTTTTTCATTTCGATAATTTGGAGGAGAATTCAATTAAGGAATAATTTATCAATTACAGTCGAACGAATTATATTATTCGATGATTTTTTTTCCAGAATCGACATAATTTTCGAGATATTTCGGTGACATGGTTTTCATTTTTTTTTAAGTTCATCTTAGCGGTCAAAACTTAAGAAACACTTTTATAAAAAAGATGCGTTTGCGAAAAGAGAGAAGTAGACGTAGCTCTTGATGTAAATATTTAACTCGTTTTTCAAACGGCTTCGTAAAAGTGTCAATGGTATTTTTAACAACTTTAAAAGTGGTTTTTTTATAGATACCATTTTTATAAGTGCTTCCTTTTTTTCCTTTCCTGTAAATTGAAGGGTAGGCTGAAATAGGGTGTAGAAATTAAATTTAAAGAATTGAATCGTTTTATTTTCCCGCGTAAATAATATGGTTACTTGAGAAGTCTAATGAAGGGAATATGAATAATTAAATGATGAAATGAAGTTGCACTAACGAGCTTTTACGAGGTTTCTCGTCATCTTATAATCGTGGAGATATTTTTTCAGTGTATTTTTCACAGAAAGCGAGAAAAGTACATAGACTGTGGAATGTTTTGATTACAATAAGTAAAATTTCTTCGTTCTTTCATTGTTATGCAATGATTGAATATTCATTACATACTATACTCATTATTTAAGGAATCAACGCTGCAGGTATTTTCCGCCCGAATAAGTTCTACGTAAACGATCGTGAATACTTTTCTTGCAACGTTTCATTGAGTGAGTATCCGATCCACATGGATGGCGTAAGTTAGAACTCTGGTATATAAATATTCATCGAGGGTTCCCTTTTTTCTTCATCGCCAACGACTGTAGTTTATTAAATGGAAGAAAGTGTTATTTGTGAGTACCTGTGAGGTAACGAATTGGAATTCTGAAATACAGGGTACGATAAATAACTCATTCGAGAACAATTTAAAATTTTGCTGAGAAAAAACTTCCGTTTCGAGTTACCTATATACTTGCGAAAGCGAAATACTTAATAAAAAGAAAAATACGCGAAAAAGTTTTTAAACCAATACTACCTACCCCCAGTGAATCACGTAGAATATTTGAAATCCGTTTCTCTGGAGGAAAAACGTAGTATAGCGGGCGGTTTTGGAAAAATGGCGAGTTGGAAAAATATGATTGCGAAAGGGACAGCAGGTATGAAGGCGTCCATTCTTTACTAATGATTGTCGGCAACTTTATTCAATCAATACGAGCGTGTTGGTCGTTTCTAAATAATTTCAACTTGAATAGACTCGACGTTGTTTTTATGGTGTGTGTTATAAGTAACCCCGTGGGGTAGAGAGCTGAATTTTATTGCTCGGAGATATTAAGTTGAGATTTCGAGCGGAGTTGGAATTATTTTTGAGAGGAGCTATGGTTAAGCCAATTTGAAGATTTGGTATTTATTAAATTCGATTGGGTTTTATTCTACAAATTTTATTTTCGAACACATTATTATTTAATGATTTTATTGATGTGTTAGCTAAAAAAATTATTCGAAATGGGACTGCCAGAGGTAATTTTTCGAAAAATCTAACTTTTTTTTTAGTTTGGAATAATATAAAACGTTGAGTAATAGTTATACTCTAACCACGCATGCTCTGAAATTTAAAAAGTACTACGAACAGTAAACTTAATGCTTTCCATACTCAGTTGGGTAAAAATGATGATACCAATAAACTGCCAAAGACACCACTGGGATACGACCTCTACCCCTCATTTCGACATTTTTCACGAATGTTTTCGGTATGTTGAAGTAAAGACTAAATAAGTGGCAGCACATTGGTCTTACCGATAATATTGTTCGCATTTCGTCATTTATTTCGCAAATAAGGTACTTTTAATGTCCTTTCGGATTTTTGTATCACCAACTTGGCAGTTTTCTTTGTTTTCAACATTTGCCTAAAATAATCTCAAATTGGTGAATCGATAAATTTATCCAACTACTTTTTAAAATACTCAAAAATACCTTCGTAGTAATCCCCTTCTTATGCCTCTCTAACCTCTTTTATGAAATTTAACTTGTTTTATTAGACTTTGCCACTGGTCAAAGTAGCAAAATAGGGCATGGTAAAAAACAAAAAAATAACTTGTATATTTTAAAATATCAAAAAAAATATACTGGAAACTAGAAAAACTGGATGCAAACAATTTTGTGATTTTCAAAAAAGTACAAGAATAAAATTTTGGGAATTGCGAAAACAACAAATTGAGAATTGAAAAGATTAAGAATTACGCATATACCTTCTTATAACGAAAATACAACTTTTCATTAAATTTCACCATTCCTTTGCCAAATTTGTCAACCCCCTTCAACTGAAATTCGCCCTAATCACGAAACCGCTCGAAGTCTCGAACTACATTCTGGAAACTTCAAGACAATCACTGAAATTCTCTATAATGATTCCAATAGCCTGTCCCTTCCATCTTCCTTAACTTCACTAAAACAAATCAAACTTTCTTATAAAAAGAGCTCCTACAAACTTCCGCGTGCTGCTAACCTAAGTAGTTGTAGCGCATGATATATTTATTTGAAAAAATATGAATAAAAACCGTAAACAGTCGTACCACATCACTGGAGGCGAATTTTTTTAGAGGTGTGTTCAGACTTGCAGATAACGCTATCAATTTCTTCTCCGCAATATCTAGGTCTATATTATGTAGAAATCTAATGATATAATTGAAACGAATAAAAATGTTCAGTATTGCATGGGGGGGATGTCAAAGGGCTAATGGATTCAGTTATAACAAAAGAGTTTCCGCAGTAAGTTAAAAATTTGTACCACACCATACGTACCACACAATATGAGTAGGGTTGGGAGGCTCTCCTTATCAGCTCATAAACTACATAGAAATGGATTTGAGATGTTTCACCCCTTTTTCTATAAACTAATCTTGTATCCTTCGTTCCTTCCTCCCTCCCTCCCTCCCTCCCTCACTCCCTCCCTTCCTTCCTTCTTTCCTTCCTTCATTCCTGTCTTCCTCGCTTGCTTGCTTCCTTCCTTCCTTCTCGCTTCCTCGCTTGCTTGCTTACTTGCTTCCTTCCCTGATTCATTGTTTCCTTCCTTGCTTGCCTCCTTGCTTGCATGCTTCCTTCCTTCCTTCCTTCCTTGCTTGCTTGCCTGCTTCCTTCCTTGATTTCCTGCTTCCTTGCTTTCTTCCTTTCCTCCTTCCTTGCTTGCCTCCTTGCTTGCTTGCTTGCTTCCTTCCTTCCTTCCTTCCTTCCTTCCTTGATTCCTTGTTTCCTTGATTTCTTCCTTCCCTCCCCTCCTTCCTTCCTTCCTTCCTTCCTTGCTTCCTTGCTTCCTTGCTTCCTTCCTTCCTTTTTTCTCCCTCCCTCCTTTTCCTTCCGTCCTTCCTTCCTAAATATGGAGAATTTTTATTATTCCGTTCGACAGTCATAGAAAATTTTGTACTTGGCTCTCCTCCCATTGTAGCACAGAGTGATGTGATTGAAAACACTCCTTATATTTGCAATAAGGTATATGTAAACATGAATAGAATAATTTTTTCATCACTACAAAAAAAACTAAAATATGGTCTTTCCGAAAGCAAATAAATCTTGAACCACTGCAGTAAAAACACCTAAAGTTTCGACAGTTATGATTTCTTATCTGCGTTTTGAAGACGTATCAGTCATTTCATTGTGAAATCATAACCAAAAAATTTTATCATGAATATGTATAAATAAAGGTAAAAACATCTATACAATAATGTTGAACATTGACCATTTATCTATCAAATAATCTAAAACCTGAAGATATGAAGACTCCTTTCTCCACCTCTCACGCCGCACCTTCCCTTTTGAAATCACATCCGCAATAGTTGAAATTTTGCATCGAAAACTCGGTTGAAAATTGTTTGTCGTAGTAGCTTCTGCTTCATTTGAAAACTCACTCGAAAATTAAATTAAATACTTCGAATTTGCGCTGTTTCATTTTTATTTCCGCATTATTTTTTCGATGTTTTAAAAAGTGAAATAAATATCTTCAACCACTCGAATTACCAGAAAAGAAATCGCTTTCAACGAACGAATTCGATGTGTGCAATAAACGTCAAATAAAAGGAACTCGACCAAAAAAAGGGAAAAGTATATTTAATAGTAAACAATTATTACAAACGATTACAGCGCGCAGATGTCGGTAACGTTGGAAATTTTTTTCTTCGACGGAGGGGAAATTGCATCGAAGGTTATTATAGTTTTCTTCTTTGTATTATTAACAGCAAACCTTTTTCACAATATAACTAAAGTTGTTTGGAGACGTGCTCGAAATAATAAAAATTATAAATTTGATTTAATTTTATACGTTGAATATTTCCACCATTTTGGGTGCTTAAAATAAACTTTCGCTGTAATTAGCATTTCCGGAGGAACGGTGGTTTTTTTTCGGATACAATTAAATTTTAATTTATCGCTATTCAGATTTGAGAAAAGGAATTGAAAAATTTGTCACGTATTGCCGGCTGCCGGAGTAAAATATCACGCTCGACGGAAAATATTTTTTTAACTTTTTTGATGACGAATCGGATGTGGATGTGAGGCGTTTCAATTGGGTCGTAATTGTATCGATTTTTTTTTCTGTCGTTGAATTAAAATTAAATTTATTAATTTAGAAAAAACACGTAACCACGAGTTGCTGGCAAATCAAAAGAAAAACAATCATAGGTAGTCTCCGGGGAAGTCGGCGCTTTAATTAAATTAGAAACATTATTTTAACGGTTCTCACCCGCGACTTGTGAAACTTAAAACTAGCAAACTTCTAAGTATGGATAATTTTTGGCAGAATTGTCGTGAACGTGTAGCCACGTTTAAGGAATCAAATTTCGCGTAAATGATTTCATTAAAAACAGTAAATGTAGTACGCTTTATGCAGCATAATATTTTCCGTTGGTTGTCTGCGTTTTATAATTTTTACATCGAGGGGTTCGTTCAACGTTTCGAAAAAGTTTTTTAGTTTTCAAGTAGCGTGGAATATTTTAAGTGGCTGTGAACATTTTCATCTCGATATCGATTAAACCACTGTTCACTGTTTTAAAAATTTATGCCTGAAATTTTCGAGAGTGAAATCACGAAAAAGTTTTTTTTTTTTTTGTAGATTATACTAGTCAAATTACATTAGGTTTCGTTTTCCATACTTCAGGCATCATCAAAAGCTTGTATAATTAATTAACCTTTACAAGTATTTTTTTAACATTGAAAAAAAATACATGACGTAACACTTAGACTTGGAAACTTCTTCGAGAAAAAATTGCTCATGGAGTTATGAATAATTTGAAAAAATATTGAAAAAAAATCTTGACTACGGATACTTCGTATTGAAATATTAATATCTCTTATGCCCTTCTCATAAATTAGGTAAATTTTCGAAGAATGTATAAGTTTTCGGATTTATCGAAAATTTCGTCAACGTTGCTACGATATTTTAAGGGGAAAAATAAATTTTTAAACTCTATGAAATTCCATTACATTAATGAATGTATACGTGTAATTAAGAAAAGAGTGAAAAATTCAGCACAACCTTTATAGCCGAAACTAACCGTTCGAAAGGATATTAATCATTACACACTACGACGTTTAAGAAATGAACATTGAACGCGTAAAATTACATTAAATAAAAATTTTAATCCATAAAGAATACCCGACAAAAAAAATCCAACTTGAATAGGAATTCTATTCGTAAAATTCATTTCAAACGTACCAGCAGCGAGGCGCAAATTTCGCAAATTAATTTAACACGCTTCTTTATTAAAGAGGTGAATAAAATATCCTTCCGAGTAGCTAATACGTTTTCGGAAGCTTAAATGAAAATCAACCATGTTGGTAACAATTGTAATACTATGGTAGCTTTGAAATTAAATACATTTCCCATTTACGCAGCGTCCAACGAGTTAATCCCGATAATATTATAAATTTGACAACTTAATGCGTATGCGTAAATTTTAACAGCGAGTGAAAATTTTTTCTCTTTTATCGATTTTATTTTAATAAATTTTTACTATAGAGGATTCGAAAAATATTTGATCAAAATTCGTAAACTTTGTTGGGGAAAAAAATTAATTTATTTCAGATTTGTGAAAAAAGTTAGCTGTAATTGGCGTAATTTTTTCCATCTATTTCTTTGTGAGAAAGATGAATATTTTTCGAATTGTTGAAGCATAAAAATGATTTTAAAAATAGGTATTATAATTGATTTCGTAGAAAAACGCGTGTGCGCTGTGAAATGGAAAATAGGTATATAGAATGGTCTTACCAACTCGTGGGAACTTATGGATTATTTTTTTTAAATCCAGTTGTGTTTGTACTCGATTTTCTTGCTTATGAATATGCATTTGAATGCTGCCACGCCACTGAATACGAATGGTTACTCTCTATGTATTGTTTTGGGATTTAATATTGCCTTCGACCTGTTGATATGCGATTTTGAAACGTCTATGAGAATGGAAAATTGTATTGATGTCGACGAAATTACTTTCGAATTATTTCCATAAGAGATGAAAGTTTATTAGCGAAGTTTCATTTTCGTTAGTCTCACTATCAAGAAAACACAAATAATACTTGGGTGTTGAAAAATTAAATTCTAATTTTTTTTACACGTCATAGATAGTTGCTATAACTAGAGGAAATTAATGTGTTAAATTTAAATGGAACTGTATCGATTAGAAAAAATTAATTTTTTTTCAACTCAGAAAAAACTATATTTTTTTTAATTTTGTTCACAATGTATAGCCCATAATTTATAAGAATAATTATCAGGGACGTAGCGAAGACGTTTTCTGGGGGGGGGGGGCAAAAATTGTAAAATTCCCAACTGATTCGACTCAAAAATTCTCAAGTATCAAAATGTGGTTAAGAATCACCTACTAAAACACACTTTATTTTTAACATTTTCAACACAAAAAACAGTCAAGTTTTTGATTTAATTCTACATTTTTTTAATGCCGCAAAAACTTTCATTGTTTTTTTAAATTGGATTTTATCTGTCAGATCTTTTTCTGCGGCCAACAACATTAATCCATCTAATTTTGATCTGCCATTCGATAACTCTCCCATATTCATAGTACATTTACTCCATGAGTGCCCTTCCTTTCGAGATATTTGGTGTACTCCTTGAAAGTTCCTAACTATCCTACTCCATTACTGATGATCTTTCGTACATTCGCACAGTCCTCACCTTCCTCAAAAAAAGCAACCTTTTCCACCTCATCTGAACTAACTTTCCCTTGAGAGTGGCATAAAAACCGTGGTAGTTATAGACGCCACTATAACAAATTACATATTAAAAAAAAATTGATAACTCTAATGAAGCGCCATTTTATTAAGTTAAACTAAATTAACTTTAATTGTTTCAAACTCTGTAACATCAATATAATCCTTCAACATGTCTGGAAGGAGCAGGTTATTTTTTAGGAATCGGAGGAGCTTGACTATTGTATTTTCGTTGTTGTTTAAAATTTCTGGCAATGTAGGTGGTGAGGAAAGTTGGGTACGTTATTGGTTATACTACCGCATTTAGTTAGAACGTCCTATCTGACATTTTGAAAGTTTTGAGATGAATACAAAATAGTGCATTTTAAACTGGTAAAACCGGGTGGGAAAAGGTTGATAGGACAAAATTATTAGCCGTATTTCTACGTTTCTGTTGTAGATAGGACATTTTAACTTAGCTGAGGAGATGAGGAAAATGTACTGGAACAATATTCTGCAAAAATAAAAAAAAAAGTGAAAATTCAGATAGGACGTTCTAACTATGTGCGGCAGTATAGATAGAACAGTATATGAGGAATTTTCAATACTTTTACCATTATTATTGTTTTTTTTTAGCAATTTTTTATTTAAGGAAAGCGCAATTTGATATTTAAACACCTAAAAATTAAATTCCTCGATAACGATATTAATTTCTTTATTTAGAAAAAATTCAAATATTTTGCAAATTTTGAAGAAAAAAAAAATTGTTATTATTTTCAAACATTCATTGTTCAAGAATGTTGCCATATTAGTAGAAATACCTCAGACACAGATATAACCTGCAGTTCGATTCTCAAAACACTACGATACGGGTACCGAACTGATGCTGGTGCGGTAATTTTACACGGCGAATTAAATAGGCAACTTTATTAACGACATCGGAAATTAACATTAAAAGGATTTTCGGGCGAACGCGCTATGCCACCTTGTTAACTTGGCCAATTGTGCTGATTTAAATTCACGGCAAATTAAATAGGCAATTTCACTAACAAGTGGGTTAACTTTGAAAAACCAAACGGTCGATTGTTTGATGTCGAATTGTGTTGAAATTCGAAGTAAACGTTATGCAAATAAAATGATAATTGTCGCTTGGAATATTTGGACAAATTGTTTTACTTCGTTAATTATACCGAAAGATCGTAGTTTTGGCGATTTTACAATAATTGTTGGTCGTTTTTAAAATGCTACAAAGAAATTTCAAAAACACTGGGAAAATGATAACCGGTGCCAGCTGCCAGTTCGAGTTGGAATTATAAAATTGTTAATTTTTCATATTCGGTAATTTTTTGTAAACATTTGCGAAAAATGCCGAGAAGACGTGAAATAAAAAATTAATCCGTGTATCTAACTTCGTACATTTAGTCATCGAAATCCGGAAATTATAGAGATGAAAAATAAATGCCAACTGGATACTAGTCTTTTCTCGAGAAAAACTTCCAACTTTCTGCAAGTTTGAACTTTTAATTCACCCGAATAAATTATTACGCTGGTAATGAGCTGGCATTTGTCCCGAAAAATAATCCTTAACATTTATGTAATCACACGAAAACACATATTTCCCGCTTAGACCGAGAAAAAAAACGGAAACAGAAAACCTCAACAATCGTTAATAGTTACAAGGCAAATTAACGCTGTTTTTGTCACGATGCGCAGCTCTACGGAGGATTTGAAATAATTACTCGGTTCGATGTCGTGCTGAAACATCATACACGAGTTGTTTTCTTACCCTAGGTACTCGTGTATAAATATTACGCATATAGCAACCACTTTCTTTTATACGTTTTAAATTACCCTTGACAAAAGCGCACACTTTAACTTTTAATCTGCGAACTGGTACTTTGGGAGAGGCTTTTGCGGAATATTAATTGCGTTTAACGAAGCGTAAAATGAAAATAAACCGTCGATGGTATAATGGAGAGTATTGAGGTTAAAAGGAGAAAAAATTCCGAACCGAGAAATCAGCTAACAGGCTTTAAGAGACGAATTTCGATCGGGTCAAATATTTCCCCGGAGAGAATGGCAATCGTTTAAACGAAACATACATTTGGTCGGCGAAACGTGTTTTTTCTTCGTCACCTTAGACGACCTAATCTTTTCATATTTGTTGAGTTTTTTTTTTCTCTTTTCCCAATCGAAATAGAAAAATAAGCGTTTCATTGCGATTTATACTTATTGCATGAATGTCACTGAAAAAATATAAAATAGGATGAGAAGTACGTAAAGGTGTATGCGATTGAAAAAATTTCATTTGGTCTATCGAAAAAATTCGTATTCCACTATTTTCTAAATTGAGTCAACGGAATGTAGGATTTCGTCGATTTTTCCGTCTCTCTCGTAAGCTTTTGATTAAATGGAGTTTAATTCACCGTTGATTCTTCCAATAACAACGGAAGCGAGCGATAATTTTTGTCAATTTATCGAGACGTTATTTACCAACCGAAACGTTCAGCAATGGCTGCTGTTCGGAATTAATATAAAGTTGCGAGTTAGCTAAACTTCGAGTTGGAATTTTGATCTGAAGGAGCGAATATTTATTCACATGTCAAAGGATATTATTTTGGAAACTGTGTCTTAGAACCAGATGTTAAACAAAGCGAGTAAATTAAATCGATTGTTGAGTGAGTGGGTAAGTTTTGCTGCTGAAATTAAAACCGTTGGTGACGAAATTGCGTGGAAATTTTGGTTGCGAATTTTGAATCGAATGAGTAGTTGAGTGGAAATAAGGTAAATTAATTTATTCCAAATTTTTGTTTAATAAATTCATCGAATTGTTAATTAATGATTTTTCGGGTAATTTATTTTTATTACTTTATTCGTTTATTTTTTCAATTCACTTACGTGTATAGCCACACTGGCTGGATTAAAATTAATTAATTTAATTGTTTGGAATTTTTCAATGGATTTCATTCGTTTTGAGATTTTTTTTCTCTGCGTCGATTTATTTGTAATATCTAGAAGATTGAAAATTAATACAAACGTTTTTCAAATTAAATTTTTTTTGCACATTTTTACACTTTATTTTTTTACTCTCTCTATATAGTATTTACTCATCGAGTATATTACAATATATCCTCCATATGTTAGTATAACCATAAATAGGGACATCTTTGCTAATATAGAAGCAGAAATATCACACATTTTCGTCTTTCATTGTTGAGGGTAGACAGACCATCACATACAATATGTTATATGGGTAAAAAACACTTACGATATGAAAGAGGGCATATTAAAGTCGAACAGTCTCCATAGAACAAAAATGTAACATGAAGTAGATTTTTTGTATTCTAACGTACCTAACCATGCTTAAAAGTAAAAATGATGAAATATTCGTTTATATTCACGCTCGTTAGTAATTTGTAAAACATCTTCACGGCGGAAATTTCGTTCATGGTTTACCTTACTGGAATTCGTTTTATTATTCAGTCGAATTTGAAAGCATATTTATGACCGATGAACCCTTTCAACGTCCTTTAGGGAGTTTGGTTGTGTGTGCGATGTATTTTCCTTTTTATAACTTTTTATGTATCTTTGATTTAAACTTGAAAAAAAAAACGGCATCTGCGGAAAAA
The DNA here is from genome assembly GCA_009761765.1 of Phenacoccus solenopsis. NCBI lineage: Eukaryota > Metazoa > Arthropoda > Insecta > Hemiptera > Pseudococcidae > Phenacoccus > Phenacoccus solenopsis. The sequence goes on along the minus strand of CM019753.1, from coordinate 26,921,819 downwards.
TGTAAGCAGCTACACCATATTGGTGGAGCTGAATTTTTGATTTATGCAGGCCGTTGAAAATTAAATAATGTTCA